>JALMQS010000058.1:8392893-8770292 GCA_024734495.1 Forficula auricularia | reverse complement strand
TTGTAGGATCAAAAAATTAAAATCTAGGCCCTTGTACCAAACTCAACCAAAAGTGTATGGTAAAGTCAAGTGGATGGCCACATCAGAACGTGACAATTTATTTATTTTTCGAAATCTGCCTTTACAACGAATTTCGTATTTATTGGTTTTTATTGTAAATGATTAAATTGAGTGCAGTGATACACTGAAAGTGTTCAATCAGTGTAAATGTGAAAAAAAAACAATACTACATAAAATAAATATAGTTTTAACAATCAATATTTGAAATTTTATTTTGAAATAACAAATATCAATGGCTATTTCTATCTTTCTGTCTGATATTTGCATTTTTTCGCTTTTTTTTTTTTTTGTTGGCTTTTCGGCCTTTCCAGCCATAAGCCTAATTACGATACTAGTTATATTTTTTTTAAATTTGTCTCTACCCCCGGGGTTCAGATTTTAGCTGGATGCCTCGAGTCGGATTCGAACCCGGGTCCCCTGGTTAGCTCGCTGTCACGCTACCGCCTAGCCTATCTGACCCCCCCATTTTTTCGATTACTTAATTTTTCTAAATCTATATCAATAGTTGAAGTTTACTATTATTTTGAATATGTAATTATAGTGATCCTTATTTCTTTTATTTACTTTAATGCAATTTAAAATATATTTTGAAATACCCGATACAAAAGACAATTCGTCATACCGCGGGCCGCAAGTAAGTCCTTTTAGCAGAAACATGAGATTAATTAATCCTCTTTACAAAATTAATCTCCAATTTTATATAACAAAAAATAAAAGTGGCCTAGATAATAATATACAAATAATTACTTAAAGGGCTCCTTTACTTGAATTTTAGTTTTATAAAATTGAAGATGAATTTTATAAAAAGGATTATTTAATTATGATAAATTATTTTTCTCTTTCTAATAGTTCATTAATAATTATTTTATTTATTTTAAATAATAGCTTAGTTTTTTTCTTTTTTTATAATTTTTTATAGATTCTATCATGAAATGTGTTCCGATAAATTAAAATCAATTATTTCCCCAAAAGCGTGGTTTGCGCGTCGCTTTCGATTGGTCGACTCAAGACACTCCTTCGCGATTAAATTGGAAAAGTGCCGAACCAATTCATTCGCCATTACGTTCGTCCCCATGAGTTCAAGAAACTTGAAATCTCTCCCGGTTTACCTCTTTCACTTATAATCTTCAAAACTTCAAGATCCAGGTGGACAGACGTCTTTGCCCTTTCAGAAAATCACATTTTCCCACTCTCTTCGGTAATTCAAGACCTATAGGGCTGCATGATTTGAATGGGCAACCACCTTGTTGACAAATTATTACTCCTACTCCACACGGAAGATCAGTAGCAACATTATAAACAAGAGAATGTGGTACAATTTTTAAGGTGTTTGCAATAGGTCTCCAACTCAAGCAAAATTCCTGATTATATTATTTCTCGTTTTGAGCTTCTGAGCTGTTATTTCAAGATACACATTTAAGAGTCTAATATATGCATTAGAGTTGACAATTCGTATGCCCCAGGTTATACTTAAATTTGATTCCAGAATATATAAATTGCTTTAATGGTTTAATTTTGGAATTTTAAAAATTTGTTTTTTAGAGGCGTCGGTATACAGAGGTTAGAGCTTGACTTCTAATGTTCTAATCGAGATTTGCCGGGACCGAATTTCCTTCAGTTCGATGAAATAATCTTCGACTCATTAACCCAGAGGGAGGCAACGGGAAGCCACTCTTATGAACAATTTTCCCAGGAGGAGAGGATACTCTTCATAATAATCGCTAAGATTGGTTTAATTTGATTACTAAAGACACTGCAGTGATTTACTGCCTAATGTTTGAAGCCTACCCAAGAAGTTTTGAAGCCATCAAAGTAGATAAATCAAAGGAATTCCCTGTTTTTGTTTTTTTTCGAATGCGGCTCTTCTAAATGATGTGTTATATTGAATCTCTCCACATATAATAGATTGAATCTAGCTATAAGCCTGTCAAACTATTAAGTTAAAAAAGAGGGTGATTTTTATTTTATTTGTAATGGAATTCAATTCCCTCTCTTTGTTTTTTAGTAAAGTATGTCCCATCCGAAGCAATATGTAAGGGTGTTGAGTGAAAATCGAAGGGGCTTTTGCACGTCACATCAATAAACCGATCGGCTGGAAAATAAAATAAATAAATGCCGTTCTCGTTCTCATTCGCTTTCCATTAAAATCCCACTAATCCCAATCTTCCTTTTAACCGAACAAAATTGGAATATTTTACTGTAAAAAAAAATTCAAATAACATTAGAAAAAAGTGAATTAAATTATCAATGACTTAGGAGTCTAATTGTTTGCACCCCATACAATTAGAATGCTGATAGATCTCAAGAGCTAAAGTATTACAATTCTTTTCCTTCATTTTTTTTCTTTGTATTCTCCAATTTTAATGAAAGAAATCGATGTTTTGGGGGGGTCAGATAGGCTAGGCGGTAGCGTGACAGCGTTCTAACCAGGGGACCCGGGTTCGAGTCCGACTCGAGGCGTCCGGCTAAGGTCTGACCCCCGGGGGTAGAGACAAATTTAAAAAGAGGGTATGACTGGTATCGTAATTGGGCTTATGGCTGGAGGGGCCGAGGGGCCAAAAAAAAGTCGATGTTTTTTTCTATTTTTTAGAGATGTGATGAACATTCGTGTTCGAATTTATATAATTAATTAACAATTAGTAGAGATTGTGGTGTTGGTGCAAGGTGAAACATCTTTAATAAAGATAAGAGTAAATAAATATTATATTTAATAGTGATTTACTATGAGTCAGTTACTTTCTGTACTTCCTGAAGATGGGTTGATAGCCAGATACTATACTGGTATATACATATTGAAAAAGAAAATTTTTTTTATATCTTTTAATTTTTTAATTTTAATGTGAAATAAGTGACCTAGTATCCTTAACTCATAGTAAATCAATATTATAATATTTATAATATTTATTTACTCTTATCTTAATTAATTAACATGGAAATACTCGAATATCAAACGACTAGTAAAAGCCCTGGTTAGTAAAGATTGAATTATGAATGAAAAACTTAAAAATATAGAGTATATTGAATGGTAAGGGCTTAAAGTGAGAAATATCCTATCGGGTCCTTAATTGTCATTTCTTCTTTTTTAAAAAATAATAAAAATATTTCTAGCTAGATATGTGGAATGGATATGTCTGAATATTTAATAAAACTGTAAACTAAAATATGCGCGGTTTATTTACTTGAAAGTTATTAAACGGTTGTAGATATATTAAGCTGAAATTCGATTCATCCGTTTGTGTTAATAAACTATATGAGGGGTGTCCAACCCGTGGCCCGCGGGCCGCATGCGGCCTCGCACTGAAATGAGTGTGGCCCAACATAAAATCACAAACTTCCTTAAAACATTGAGATTTATATGTAGAGATATATTTATACTCTCTTTCGATGAATATACATTTGTACAATTCGTAAAGCTTTTTTCAAGAATAAAATTCACTAAAAGCAAAATTATAAGCTCAACTATGTATATTAGATAAAAAAAAAATAAAAAATAAAGTTTCAAATATTTAAAAATTCTCATATTTTTATTTTCTAAAATATTTATTATTTCAGTAATTTATATGCTACGACACTAACCAAGTCTATAGTTATCATTCTAGCACAAGGAGACAAGGAATTGGGGTTTTCTAGAACAATCACAATTAATTGATTTCTCTCCTGGACTAAAACTTGTCAGAATTTGTCTTAAATCTCTGCACGTTCTTACATGTCAATAGATAATGGATAATCAGGGATTATTATACCCGTGACCCTTTTAAAAAATAAACAAGAGGAATTGGAGTTTTCTAAAATCTAAAACAATCACAATTGATTGAAAATTTATCTCCTGTACTAAAACTTGTCAGGACTTGTCTTTTAGATCTTTGCAGGCTCTTACATGTCAATAGATAATGGATAGTCAGTGATATATATCTCTGAACCTTTTAAAAAATAAGTTATCATTCCTCATATCCCTCTTTAATTTGAGCGAACTCAACCAAATTTTGTATACATAATCAGTGGGACCCCAGAAGTCTAAAAATGCAAAAACTAACCTCCCAAAATGGGGAGGGGGGTTAAAAATTGGAAATCTTGGCTATTTACCAAACTCAACCAAATTTTGTATACATAATCAGTGGGACCCCAGAAGTGTAAAAATCCAAAAACTAACCCCCCCCCCCCCCTACATGATTATAAATAATTTTATTAAATATAAGTGAAGGGCCAGGTTGTATGGTAAAGTCAAGTGGATGTCAACATCACAACGTGTCACTTTATTTCGTTCTAGTTTCTTTTTGGGTAAGATATAGCGCAACAACACCTATTTGATCCGACAAGCCGACTGACATCAGTGAAAAGGATTACTTCTTAACTTGCTTTACGGAAGCTTTAAATTTAATTAATGGAACTAAATCCACCAAATATAATTCGTATATTCTAAAATCCCTAGTAAATATACATTTTGCTTTGGTCACTATTCTATCCTTCCTTCTAAAAAGCAATCATTTTTTCTGCTCATGAAGAAGATGAGATAGGGGCTCAAGTGAAGAGGGCGGGGAGATGTTGATGAGGGCGAAAAGGCGTGGAAGCATTCAATTGCTGCTGTTGGGGGTGGATTTCTGGAGAGAGAGCTCTTTGAAGAGGGTTGAATGAATCAATCGGTCCCGTCCACGTTGACGTTGAGCCAGCCCGAAGCCCGAGGGCCATCAGCTGATGCTTTACACGGGATTAACTCGATGGCCGCGTCATCAGCGCAACAATTGGGAGACACCCCAAGAGAAGGATCAAGGGGTGACCTTTGCACACCAATTGAATGCAAGCAAATTTACATTTCATTGAGATTCAATTATCCTAGGAAGATCTTTGCTTGTTGCCTAAAATATCCAATCCTCCTTTGCTTGATGGCACGCTAAAAGGGACGCTTGAGAGAACAGCCTGTAGGTGAAGGGCGAGAGACCATGATGGTCAATCGTTCGACGCCAATAAACCAACAAAACTTTTTTTTACATATATCTTATCTTATCTTATATTATTAAATGACCAATTCTTGTGGTATATAGAATCGGTTTCTCGAAAACGGCTCTAACGATTTGAAATTGGTGTACTTATCAAGTCTCAAGAGTTATTAGTCGTGTATAAATTTTAATCCGATTGAAATAAAGGAAGGGGGTGTACATTAGTCATGTCACAAAATAAATATTTTAATTAAAGTTTAGGGAAAGCGGTGTTGGTTTATAGTGAAACATATTAAACACAGGAATTATTTAACGGGTTATAGTGGTGTTTCACAAAGTGGAAATAAAATTAAAAAAAATTAAAAAATCTTTTAAATTATTTTGGAGATTTTTTATTTATCTCTATACATATTTCGGGCTATGAGCCCTTCATCAGGAGGTTGAACAGAGCACTGAATATAAAAGTTTTACATTGTATCGATGTTATTGTGGTACAGGGCGAGTGGAGGGGGTGAGCCAATGGGCGTTGAAAGAATTGAGTGATTGAATTTATTTTAATTTATTATTTTTTTAATTGTTGATATCTCGTCTTCGGTAAGTTGCAGAGTCTTTAAATTTGAAAATTAAGCTATCTAGAGGCTACAAGAAGTACCACAAGATTTTGGCTCAAATAGAACTACCCGAAGTTGATGTTTACGTACGTAAGAATGTATCGCCCCTGCGTTTCGCAACCATAAATCTCAGAGCTACGAAATTCGAAACTTAAGCTCGATATAGGCTAGAAGGGGTACAGCAAACTTTTAATTGATTGAGACAGTGAGTTTAGATTTATGTGCGTTACCATTGAACCAAGATAATAAGAAAATTTATACGAATGAGTGGCATGACTATTTGAAGCCCTGAAGAAGTCGGCAAAGTCGACGAAAAGTTGGCTGATAAATATAAAGTCACACATAAAAACTTGTCCTTATTTTCCTATGATAAACTTTCAAATTAATACAAATTATGGATGGAAATGATAATAATAATTATACAATATTATAAAAACTGTAAATATAAAAGCTAATACGATTGAAATTTTCGGAGACGGACTGGTAAGTGAATTGAATGGATTTTGATGAGGCAGTCCACAAGGTTGATTACCATAGGAATGGCCTTTTGACTATTGCACTTGGACTAATTGGATACTCGTTATTATATGAAGGTATATAGAGAAAACATTCAATTAATTCAAGAATTTGGAAATGTTAAGAAATAATTAAACTCGATATATTTCTAAAAGACTTCAAATTGCTAATAGAAGTAAATAAATGATTTAAAAACCAAATCCTGAATGAAAAGTAGTCAGAGATTATTATGCTATGATATTTTTGCTATTTTTGACTTGGTGGATATCATTATTCTGCATTATTAAATATATTTTTTGATTAACAAATATCTGTTGTGATATGCCTTGTCGACATGTTTTGATGATCAACGCAAAAGCATTAGGCAGATCCCTGTCACATCGTGCCTCTGTACTTATACTGAATAAACCTTGTATTAAATAATACATCTTGTTATAATCATTTACTACACCCCTCCCCCTAACCATATTATAACATATCAATGGCATTAGAAAATTTTATATGCGGCCTGAGGTTTGTCTTTCAAATGCGGCCCGTGTAAGCCAAAAGGTTGGACACCCCTAGTTAATACCATATATCTATTATATAATATGGGGTCGCAAAAAATTTCTCACTCAAAAAAGTTTAAGAAATAATGATTTAAAATAATATTTCAAGATTTATTCATTTTTAATTGAAAAGTTTTTTGTTTTGCCGAGAGTAGCAGAGTTGTTGGTTCACAAAGATAAACAAAGAGGTTGTCCTCTGTTTGATATAAATAAACATACACACATATATATATCGAAATTATATATCTGTATATATATTATTTATTTGTTTGAGACTATAGTTTTGAAGGCTTGGTCTTCATCATCAGTCTTTTTTAATTATAAATATTATTTTTCATGGGATCTATACCGTATGAATATTGACAATTTTCGATACTTAGCTGGGAGCCAGTTAAAATTTTAACGGTATAGACCATGAAAAATAATATTTATAATTAAAAAAGACTGATGATGAAGACCAAGTCTTCGAAACAATAGTCTCAAACAAATAAATAATATATATATACAGATAAAATGTGTGTATGTTTATTTGCATCATGCAGAGGACAACCTCTTTGTTTCTCTTTTTTAATATGTTCATTTTTATTTAAATTTTTCACTTCTACATTTTAATAAAAATTTGTAACATTTCGTCCACCTTTTTTTCAGAGCCCCCCTTAAAAATTCAAACTCCGGCGCCTAATGACCTCATTGATTTCTTTTATGAATTACAGATACACCCTGTATATATGTAAGTGAGAAGTAAAATGTGATAAAGTACAAAAATAAAAAGCTGCCTTGGTAGTGGCGGAGGAATGAAAAAAGGGGTTAGCTGTGCCATATCATTGCACACTTTGCTTGTTCTTTTCGCTGGCTGCTGTGTGTCTGTCTGTCTGCTCTGTCGGCTCCAGCAGAAGAGTAAATGGAAATGTCAGAAAGAGAGAGCTTTCCTCGTTCCCTCTCACTCGTTACTTTTCTACTTTTTCATCTGCCACTTTGAGTTAAGAGGTAAAGAGAAAGAGCGTCAAGGGTGGGTGGCAATTAATTACGGAACAAGAATTTCACACTTGCCCTCCACTTCCACTTCCACCAGCAGAAGCAGCCTGGAACAAAAGGGCCGCGTAAACAGAGAGAGAGAAGGGAATCTTGCGTGAGTGGTACTATCTACCCGGTGGGTGCTCGAGGATCTTTTGTTCGCGAACATGAACCCATGAAAAGGTGCAAGAGACTGAGACAAATCATATTTTAATTCTCCAACTACCTCCCGCCATCCGCCCTCGCTTCTCAAACTAACCTCAAGACAAGACTTCTTAATTAGAATAAATATTAACTCGAATTGCCACAAGAGACCGTAGCTTATTAGAGAATCGCTGTTTCAATAAACGAGATAATAAGGCAAGTAGGTACGTAAAAATGTCAATTTTAAAATTTTATTATTAATCGGTAAGTGGTTTGATTATTACGATTTGAATTGGTATTTTCCATTCGAAAAATAGTTCCAAATAAAAATGACAATCAAAATCAGAATCAAGGACGGCTTATATATATTTTTACTAATTTTATTCAAGGAGAATGGTGTAGGTTAGAGGTTAAACATATTTAATAAAATTAAAATAAACTGACACGTTCTGATGTGGCCATCCACTTGACTTTACCATACACTCTGGCACCTCTCTTGTATTTAATATTTAATAAAATTATTTATAATCATGTCGGGGGGGGGCCCCCGGCTTAGTTTTTTTCATGTTTAGTCTTCTGGGGGCCCACTGATTATGTATACAAAATTTAGTTGACTATGGTACAAGGGCCTATATTTTAATTTTTTGTCCCTACAACCCCACCCCCACCCTCCATTTTGGGCGGTTAGTTTTTGCATTTTTAGACTTTTGGGGGCCCACGGATTATGTATTCAAAATTTGGTTGAGTTTGATCAAAAGGCCTAGATTTTTAATTTTTAACCCCCCCCCCCTTAATTTTGGATCGATATGCACCAAAATCTAGTCAGCTCTTAATCTCAATGCACCAAAACTACGCGTGAAATTTGTTTTCGATATTCAAACTAGTTTTTGAGCCAGCTCGTCCACAAAAATTTGGTAACGCACCTACTAACAGACTAACTAACAGACATTTTGACGAAACAATTATTACCTCAAAAAATATAATTTTTTCGATGTTCATTTATTTGGGTTTTTTGTAAACCGAAACGCCATGGTTTCGCCCAATTTTTTTAATCAAAATAGTTTCAGCCGTTTTTGAGATATTTCGAAAAAAAAGAAGGAAAAAAACACTTTTTTCATGCACGACTTCAATACTTGACCATACCCTGTATGGTAAAGTAAAAGTATAAATTACTAGGTAGGTTTCACAAAAAACGAAATATTGTTTATGAGCAAGACTCTATATATATTTCGCAGATATTTTTATTATAGAAAGTCTATCCGATCCTTATTAAAACACGAATACATTAGAATTCAAATAATTTAAAAATTATTAAAATATTATAATTATAATTGATGTTTTTCATTTTTTGAGAAAAATAAAATAAGATAAATGTATATATAAAAGAATAAAGAAAGATATTTTTAAGTTTTAAAATTTTCAATCTGATTGATGAAAAGGTTAATGACTTGCCTTCCTATGTTTTTCGCTAATTATAACTAAGAGAGAATTATAAAAATGACAAATATGCAAGGAACATAACTATTTGATATGTAGGTAAAATGAGTTTTTTGTGTGTATTAATTTGTTTTTTGTATGTATTGAAATGGTTTTTAAAATCAATTTTGACTTTGATTTGAAAATGTTATAATCTGTATTAATTGATGCCTTATCAATTTTTAGAGCTCTGAAGAGTCATCAATGTAGATGAAACGTTGGCAATAAAATATAAATTATTTGCATTAAATATAGTCCTTATATTCCGATACCAACATTAATAATATTATAATTAGCTTTTATTTTTTTGGCTTTTCGGCCTTTCTAGCCATAAGCCAATTTACGATACTACTTATATTATTTTTAAAATTTGTCTTTGCCACTGTCTCCTCTCTCAGTGACAGTAACAATATTGTACACTTTTATTTTTCAATCTGTTCGATGACTGGCCTTATGTGTTTACTAAGAATGAATATTAATAGAATGACAAATATGCAAAGAAGTTAATTTGTTTGAGCAAGTTTGTTTGAGAGGAAGTCAACAAAGTTGACGAAACGTTGGCAAAAAATAAAAATTATTTGCATAAGCTATTGTCCTTAGCTTGTCCAACAACTTATGAATTTAATCGATGGACATAAATAATCAAAATAATTGTATACTTTTTCATTATCAGAAGAAATTTACTTCTAAGGATAGCAGTGTAGGGTTTAAGTGAAACATTATTAACAAATGAATAGTAAATATGTAAATTAAGTATATGATATATGTGTTTGCTAAGAAGGGATATTTATAAAATGACAAATATGCAAAGAAATTAATTTCTTTGATCCCTGAGGAAGTCAACAAAGTTGACGAAACGTTGGCATAAAATAAAAAATACTCGTATAAGCTATTGTCCTTATTTCCCTACAACAACTTATTAATAATTTTATAAGTTTATTATTTGTAGGTACGTCAATATGAAAAGCTTGTTAATGTAAAAAAAATGAGTTCAATACAATCGTCTCTGTTAAATAAAACTATCCCCCCACCCCCACCCTATTTTTTCGTTCACATTTTTTTAAACATTATTATAATTATTTTGATTATTTATGTCCATCGATTAAATTAATAAGTTGTTGTAGGAAAATAAGGACAATAGCTTATGCAAATAATGAATATTAATAAAATGACAAATATGCAAAGAAATTAATTTGTTTCACCCCTGAGATATTTGCATAAGCTATTGTCCTTATTTCCCTACAACAACTTGTTAATTATTATATATATTATGTTGATTTATGACGATGTTCAAGCGGGAGGCCCGGGTTCGAGCCTTGCTAGCATAGAAAATTTCGACCGGCTAAATCTCTGCTCCCTGATGTGCTGTCTAAATGGGCTGTGTTCCCGCTTCCCGGTGACAATAAATAAATAAATAATATATATATATGATGAGAATTTTGTGCAATTTTTTACGCAATTAAAGTACATATTTGACACATGGTTTTATTTCTTTCATAGCACTCCTTCAATTATATAGTTTTTTGTCTTCAATTTTAATTTTTTAGTACATAAAAAAATTTATTTTGCCATCTTTTACTGCATATATTTGCATATTTCAACCTTTTCTGCATATTAGTTGCATATTTCAGCAATTTTACCTGCATATTTTGGCAGTTTTTTCTGCATAAAAATCCGGTCTCTAATTATTAGGTATTTAGATTTAATAATTATAAGTAATAGTATAGTTTTAACAAATGATACAATTATTATAATAGGTATGTTTATAAAACAATGCTTCACTAAATTTATTTATGGTTTCCTAATAAAATGATTGTTTATACCAGGGCTAGCCCGCGGTCCGCATGTGGCCCAGCACAGCAATTAATGCGGCCGGACATAAAATTATAAATTTCCTTAAAACATTGAGATAGATATCTGATACAATTTGACCTAAAATAATAATAAAATAGAAAATCTCCTCAAAAGGTTTCGAAGAATAAAAATGAGATTTTTTCATATTTGAATGTGAAAAAATATATCGAGATTTCCGAAAAAAATTTCAATTTTGTCATATTTTGAACCATTTTTATTAGATTTAAAAATTTTAACTGCAAACATTCTGATTGAATGTATGACACTACTGCAATCAGACATTGAACTGAAAGAAATATTTAATAATGTCTCTTTATTAAAATTCAACAAAAATTATCTACCAAGAAACAAATATTCCTCCTGGCTTAACAATAATTATTCACTTTGTAGAAATATGAATTTACATATAGCTTCCTAAAGCTATTTTCGAGAATAAAATTCGCTAAAAGCAAAATTATAAGCTCAACTATCAGGTGACAAAAATAACCAAGCTCTGAATAATTAAAAATACATATTTAGTTTTAAAAAATCTTTATTTTGCTCAAAAATTGTTCAAATATGCAATTTTATGCAATATTACTCAAATATGCAAAAATATTAAGTATAAAATTTAACCCACTGTATCCTAGATGCATGATTCGGATAGATAATTGATCACCTGGGTCGTATGTGGCGGTAAACAAAATATGCAATTGTATAGGAATCCAGTCTCTACTAATAATGAAATGGATCTGCTTGTTTCTTATTAAATAAAGAATCAACATTTGTCAAATTTTTATCTGTATTTTGATTCTATTAACATTTTTCTTATCAAAAGTATCAAAAGTGGATGTTATTAGATCAACCAAGACACACATGCATGGCGGTTTAAATAGAAAACAACCTTTAAATAAAAAATAAACTGATGTGTGCATTATAATAGTATTACTTTATAATTATCCTATTTTGTAGGATCTTCCTTTAGAGGATCCTTCCTTATTATCCAATTATTATAGTATACAGGCCAATATACTATCATCTATTGTTTGAGAAACTTAGTTAAAATTATATTTATAAAATCATCTTTTCCCCCAAAATTTAAGTTTCATTTTTGCCTTTTTGTGATCAATTTTGCATTTTTCAATAATGTTTCAGCGGTAGTTGCAGGTATCCATATCTCTTCCATGGTCATTATATATATTATATCTTTATGAAACCTTTCACCATGTTCTTCAAAAACATGCAGCTCTTAGGAAATTATTCTAGATATTAATCTAGGAAATGAACTTTTAGAGACATATGCTTCCATCCTAAATCTTTCTATGCATTTATTATTGATAGTTACTAGAACTTTTTCTTCCCAGAAAGTTCTTGGTTACATTCTTAAAACAAGAACACGCTTTTTTTTCTTTTTTTTTATTCAAGGTATTCTTTAAAATCTTAATTAACCTTTTGAAGTAAAAGTACTCCAAACTATTTACTTTCTGAAAAATAAGATCCTAAAATTTTTACTATCTTCTTGGTGTAACCTACCAGCTTCTTGCACACTTTAAATAAAAAATATTTTTGTTTTCATGTTCAGGATGATTTTTTCAAGGTAGGAAACTGAAAATCTCTCTCTCCAATTTGCCTGTAATGAAACTAAATATCTCTCTAAGGGTTTCTAATCAATCTTCTCTCAACATTTTTTTTACAAATGTAAAAAAGCCTTAATTGAGATGCTCGAAGGCATCCGCTAACTGATCAGCGCAGGTTGCCATCCCTGACGGCTATACAATCCATTTTCCTTTTAAAACATTTAAATGAAAGTTGATTGGACGGAGATCATTAAATCGTTAATCTGTTAGGGATTATACCATGCATATATTCAACCATGTCCTTTTAGAGGTATTTAAAAACGTTATAGAATGAAATACCAAAAACAATTCCCAAAAGATTAAACTTTTGACTGATAAACCTCGCGTAGTATCTGCCAAAGGGTTTTTTTTTATTAAAAAAATTGCAAAACGCCCATCGCTTCAGTCAAACGTCCTAATTAATAGCTTTTTGCAGGATCATGTATTTTCATTATCTTACCAAACTGTTAGTAGAGTCTTACCACTTTAGGACGGTTAATTGATGTGGAAAGTAATTTTACTCCCAGAGTAAGTAATTGTATCGGATGCCAATGCTCTTTATCAGCGTTGCTTTTGTTTCAATCCTTTAAATAAATGCAAGTTTATATTTTTATTTTTTTTATTTTAAATCACTTTCTATATAAAACTAAAGTAGAGGCACCTCTTTGTTGACAGTCTCCAAGAAAAAAATAAGAAAATAACTATTTATTTAAATTGTATTCTATTCACTTTTAGTTTAGATTTATTGTATTTTTATAATAAGTAAAAATCAGAAAAAAAAATAGTTTTATTCGAAATAAAAAAATTGGAGGAAAAAGGGAATTAAAAAAAAATCGGTATTCTCTGTGCATTTAGTAATTATTTTGCCATCGAATTCGAAATCTGAAACTTATCGGAAATATACAGCCTTATAAATCAAACTTGTAAGCAAAATTTCAGCTTATTAGCTATTAGCTCCTCGTATAACATGAATTTTTTTCTGATTTTCTGCATTCTAGAGAGTCTATAAAATCTAATGAGTTCTTTGTTTTGAAAATATAAATATATATTTTTTTAATGATATTGATGTGAGAAGGAGAAACACCAGAAGATCCATCCCCTAAAGGCCTGTATGGGCTGGCCCCTCCATTGTGAAAAGAACAGAGTAGAAGGAAAGAAGCAGGGATCACGTGCCAAATCTCAGAAAGTTAGATACAATCCAATATCCAATTTACTAAGTTTTTAGGGGCTTCAAGCAGTGGTAAATTCTCCGATCGATAAATTAGGTTTTTAAATTTATCTCCCACTTAATAGATTTTGGCAATAAAACTAACATAATGGGTTTCTAAGTATAAGAATTCGAATTGTTGATAGAAGTAAACTTTAAATTTCTAAGAAAATAACAAGAGGTTGTCATCTATTAGATCCAAGATGGAAGGGATTATTTTTAACAATATGTTAGAAAGGATGTTTTTACCCTCTCGGGAATAAACACACCTTATAGAATAGGCCTGATTTCTGATTTTGGCTCTCAGGTCACCCGAGGGGGTAAAAACAACCCTTCTGACATATTATTAAAAATAATCCATTCCATCTATTGGATTCCAACCTCTTGTGATCTCTTTATATGGGGTTTCACAATTTAATCATTTTTGTTTTGTATCAGAAATACAAACATTCTTCTATCCAGACATCAAACAGACATTACATCGCAATGATGGCAACAGGAAACTCAATTGAGGAATCTACAACAAAACTGCATGATAATATTGCCACCTGGACACGTAAATGTCGAATTAAACTTAATGAAACAAAATCTACTTACATTAATTTCACCAACAAAAAGATTGAACGACCAATCCTTCTTAATGGCATAAGAATAAAACCTGCCATCACGGCGAAGTGACACACACAAGTGAATGAATGACACTTGATATTAAGCTTCGATGGAAAATCCACATCAAAAAGAAAAAAGAGGAACTGTAATTAAAATTTCGAAAAATGTACTGGCTGCTACTATATAAACAAGTACTGCGACCAATATGGTCATATGGTATCCAATTATGGGGATGTGCTAAAAAATCAAATATTGTGCTGATTCAAAACTACCAAAATCGAGTACTAAGAAGCAAAGTTAATGCACCTTGGTATTCAATCAACAGCGACATCCATCGAGAACTTGGTATAGAAATAGTCGCATCCATCCATCATCAAGAGATATGCTACCTCGCATAAAAAACACCTTCAGAATCATGTCAACGAAGAAGTGTCCAGGCTCCTGAATGTACAAAATCTAACAAGAAGACTGAAACGGAAGAAACCATTTGAGTTAGCTGAAAGAACTCTGAGAAATTCAAAGGGAGAAACTTAGTTTATATAATTTTAAAATTTTTATGTCAGAGTTAAGCAGATTGTTAGTTTGTATGAAGTAGTTTTTGTATTATATTGAATAATGAAAAAAAAAATCAAACAGATAGACAAAAGTACCGAAAGTTAAATATAAGAATGTAATAATAAAATTCTGTCTGTTTTTTCTTTTTTTTAATCACAAAAAGCTCTTTTATATAAATCCAATTGCAATAGGTGTTTCGAAGCATCTTGTTAATGAATATTAATAGCTTGGTGAGCAATTTGTAAGATTTCAAGTTGAATCGGAGAACGGCACGGCGTATTGACGAAAGGACCGCCGGGTGTGGATCGATCTTGCTAATTCCAGGTGATAGAAACGTTTTAGTTAGTTAGTTGGTTGAAGGGCAGCAAGTGAAAAGGCGTGATAGGGGTTGCTTCCCTCTTCCCTTGGTGTGTGTGTGCGTATCGGGGAAAATCGGCAGCTGACTGGCTGCCTGCTAGCGGTAATTAAGTTAGCGCAGGGGTTGAGGATGCTTCTCTGCTAGAGATGGATGGATGCTGTTCTGCTTCTTACCCTCTTCATCGCTCGCTGATGATCTCATCCCCTACCAACAATTGTTTCCCAATCGATCCATGCCAGATCCTCATTGATCACTGGACATCAATTAAAATCATTTTTTTAGCCTTTTTTTTATTATGACCGAACTACAATTTATAGTGTTTTTCGGAAAGTCATAGGAGGAAAAAATGAAAGATTATTCAAAACTCGGCACGCTGCTTGAAAATTTTAGGAATTTAAATTGATAGGTGATGGAAGAGGCGACTGTGGGTCAGTGGCTAGAGTGACCTGAAGTACGCAGATTTGAGACGGAGTCTCGGCAGATATTTGCAGTCGCCTCCTCTTGGAAAGTAATGGCAGCCTACCAAGAGTATAATTGCCTAGTAAACCTCTCCAAACTAGCCGTTCGGAACCGGCGTTAAAAAGTAGGTCCCGTATATCTGTGTAAAACAACTAAACACACTCAGCACAGGTATATGTGGAGAGGCGCTGACGGTCGTTTCGGCTATGGTACTCTAAGAAGAATGTGATGGAAAGGTAGCCCAAGGATAATAAAAAAAATTATCTCGAATAAGAAGAGGCCGTCCATAAATTACGTCACACACTAAAGGGGGGGTATTTTAGATTTTTAACAAAATGTGACAGGGGATTCCGAGTTCTTAAAAATTGTGGTGTCACAAAAATCAAATTAAAAAATTAAAAAAAAATTTAAATATATTTTTTAAATTTATTTTTAATGCCAAAATAATAGTAATATTGAATAATATGTTAAATGATATGAATAAAAATAAAATTAAACTTAAAATATATTAAATCCCTTTGGTTTAGTTTAATTTATCAAAAAAATTCTACAATTATTAAATTATAGGGTATAAAGGTGATAGTCTGACGTCACAATACAGGGGGCTCAATGAAAATGTGACACAGGGAGGGAGGGTCTAAAAATCTTGAAATTCGTGTGACGTAATTTATGGACGGCCCCTAAAGTAGATTTATTGGATATTCATCATCTTTTTCATCACTCAAAAATCAACGTTTCGGAGAATTTTCCCTCCTTCTTCAGGGTTTAAAAGGGGTCACTGAGGGAAAAATACAAGATATTTCTCCCTTCTCTCTTCTAGCAGTGCTCGAAATTTGTCCTTTCTTCACAGAGTCATCAATATAATTTTTAAAGAATGGATTTTTTTCTTTAATTAGGGATTTATTTCTTTAGATATTTTGAATTACTTCTTCTTCAAGCGCCATACTCAATGCCGATTACCGAGGGATGAACCGCGACCTAATATCGTGTACACCTACTTCGACTTCCGCTTTCATTTCCAAGTAGAAGACAATAGATGAAGGGGCATTATCTAATGAATTTCAAAATAATTCCACATAATTCCAAAGACGTGTACACCTAATTACAATCTCGGTTCACCCCTCGGTGATTTCTATAGTGTCCTCTCTATTGTAATTTTCCTGAGAAAATTTTCTCATGGGTGATTTTTTATTACCTTCTCCTGAATTTAGTGAGACACCTTGCATTTTTGACAAAGATAAAAATTGTCCTGAGATTCGATCCCGAGTAAACTCGATTCGAAGTCAAGCTCCTTCCACTGCTCTAGGGCACATCTATTTGATATTTGAATATACGAACAATTAATGTGCTAATCACATAAAATATACAAGAAAATAAAATACAGAACACATTATCACACTTCCCTAATACTTAAGCAGAGAGTCAATAAATCTCATAATATCGATAATATATGTATTTCGCCGGTCGTTTAGAAAACTATATTTCATGCCCATACACACAATTATAAATTAGAAGATATAGCTATATACATTTTTATACTGTTTTTTATTTAAAGACTGTAAAATATGTTTCCTTAATTTATGTAAGTAAGCTTTTACATAGGGGAAAATGGGGGAATATCGACCGCTGGACAAAATCGACCAGTTTCAAATCTCATAAACTTGGCGCCATACGAGCGAAATTTAGAGACCATTCGAAGGCTGGCTTCGTATATGCCTAATTTATATAGTTAGTATTGTGCCACCACTCGTCTTCTCTACGTGCTGTCAGTTTTGCTGATCTCTAGACTTTTCTTATTAAAATTGTGCTGGTCTTATTAAGGATAGAACACTTTTATATTTTCTAAATGTATGGCATTTTACGTTCCTAGGATACAGCGGGTATTTTTCAAAAGCTTGGGCCTGATATGGTGCATTTTTAATCTATACTTTTTTGTAAAAAAAAATTTAATATTAAGTGTATTGGTTCGGGTAAAATCGATCATGCTGGTCGATGATACCCTCCAGTGATCGATATTACCCAACCTAATATTTACACTTGGTAGGTATGGGGTAATAACTATTTTAAATCAAGTGCGTAATAAATATAAACATTAGTAATGTTGCAATGTTAAAATTAATGTTAAAATTTTAAAATTAAATTTTTTCAAAAATTACTGCTTGGTCGATTTTGCCCTCCACCGTGACCGATATTACCCTGCCGGTCGAAATTATCCCATATTTTCGGGCCTTATAAAAAACAAATGATTGTTTGCAAATCCAATAGAAGAAAACCCATAATAGATAAAGTAACCAAGGAATTTGACCGCTTTGAGCATCTTATTACCAAGATTAATACTTGATATTTTTAACAGCGCTTAAGTAGTCGATATTCCCCCACTTTCCCCTATGTAAAGAAAAATCAATGAGATTATCCTTTGGTTGATGCAAATAAACATCTATCTACATTTATATTGAAAATATGTTATTGAGTGTTTTTATTTTATTTTTTTTTTTTTAATATAAATAAATACAAATCTTTATACTAGAAATGATTTTGAGAAAATTTAATAATATTGTTTATATTTTTTTTTTTTTTTTTTTTTTTAATAAGATCAGAAATATGGACTCCCTAAAAAATCCCGTCTCTCGACAGGACTGATACCGAAAGAACCACTTATTTAGCGATGTCTAATAGCAACAGATTATTTTTTTAACCTTATTCATTTAAACTAAGAAGTTTGTTTTTATTTTTAAATTTAGCAAAATAAAAAACTTTACAACATAATTTCTAAACAATTTCTTTCTTTTGATTCAAGATGGTTGGATGTTGATTATCTTCTCGATTTCCAACCTGAAGCAAATGAAGATATGCTGATTTGGTTTTTCCACGTGATTACTCGATTATGGCATCTATATCTTTTGCTTTTTTTTTGTGATGCTTTCATGTCCGAGTGGTTTTCCGCTCTCGTTGCTTCCTGCCCTCCGGCTGATGAGCCGAGTGCGTGACCGATGGAGATAGAGCACAGGGCGCAAAGGCAGCCGGCCTGCTAATCCCCTTTTCTGAAAGAACACCCCCAACCCCAAAAACGACACGGACATCCGGTAATTCACACAGGGAGAACGCAGAGCAGCAGCCCAATCGAGACAACAAACTACCAATGCATTTTAATATACATGATAAGGATTTGCAAATGCCAATTGGAGCAAAAAGAGAAAACTTTTTTTTTAACTCTCACTTACACAGCATGAAAGTTAAAGTATTATATTCACTTATGGGAAGTCAATTTTCGAAGTCTTCATCTCTAAATCGATAAAAATTAATAAAGAAAATCAAGAGAGATGGTCAACTATTAGAACCAAAATGTTATGGATTATTTTTATTATGTCAGACGGGCTGTTTTTTTTTATGAAAATGATGAGAGAAGGAGTTACACCAAAAAGGTGCAACCCCTAAAGGCCTGGGTTGGCCCCTCCATCGTGAAAAGAAGAAGAAATAAATTTATGGGCTGGGCGAGGGTCGAAGGTATCTGTGGATACGGGTCTTAAATAGCTGAAGGTTATAAGTCGCGGGAAAGATGGTGGCAGGGAGCGAGTTCCAGTCTCTGGAGGTCATAGGGATAAAAGAGTTGGCGAAAGCGCTTGTTCGATTTTTCTCCAATTTGACAGCGAAGGGGTGCTGAGCGTTCGAAAACCGCGTGTTTCTCGTAAAGGTTTAGGTGCGATAATTGATTTCAGCTCGACAGAACAGACACCGTGATAGTACAGGGAAAGGGCAGAAACGGTTCTTCGGTGAGCCAGGGAGTCGAGTGAGTTGGTTGGAGCCGGGTCTCCTATTAGCTTAATTGCTCGCTTCTGAATCGCATCCAGTGTAGCAAGAGAATGCTTGGAGGCACCCCTCCACAGATGAGAGCCATATTCGAGACAGGGACGAATTTAAGCCTTATAAAGAAGTTGACTGGGAGTATAATAGCGTCTAGACCTAAATAGAAGACCAAGCTTGCGCGCTGCAGCTTTAGCAGTGGTTGAGATATGGTCATTCCATGAAAGGCCAGACCCTAAAGTTACGCCTAGCATTGAAATTTTCACTTCACCCCTTCTGACATAATAAAAATAACAGTGTGTTGATGGAGATATCAGCCAAGGTGGGATGCATCAGCTTCAATAAAATTTCAAGAAACGACGTTTCGGCCTAAATTTTATTGAGCCATCCTCAGTTATTGGAAATAATGAAGGTGTCCAATAAAATTTATGCCGAAACGACTTATTCTTGAAGTTTTATTGATGCCTGTGCATCCCACCTTGGCTGATATCTCCATCCACCCACTGAAATTTCATCACAGCCACGAGTTCTAACAATATAATAGAAATAATCCATAATACCTCGGATCTAGTCAGGGGCAGAACTTGAATACTGCGAACTATGAAGAATGTGCCAACTGAAGTGGGGCGTCAAATTATTGTACTTTAAGTGGGATTGTAGATTAAGTGGGAGATAAATTTAACCTAATTTATTGAACGGAGAATTTACCACTGCTGGAAGCCCCTAAAAATTTAGTAAATTGGATATTGGATTGTATGTAACTTTGTGAGATTTGGCTCTTGGTCCCGGCTGCTTTCCTTCTACTCTGTTCTTTTCACGATGGAGGGGCCATCCCATACAGGCCTTTAGGGGATGCACCTTCTGGTGTATCTCCTTCTCAAATCAATATCATTAAAAAAAAAACATTATAATATATTACACGTTTATTATCATTGAGGTTGGGGGTGCCAAAATATTGTTCGCTAACACTTAAAAAATATCTAAAACCTCCTCTGGATCTAGTAGTTGACCATCTCTCTTGATTTTCTATAGTAATTTTATAGCTTCTAATATCAGCATTTGTCTATTCTTCTTCTTAGAGTGCCATACCCGAAACGGGCGTCGGCGCCTCTCCATATATATGTGGTGAGTGTGTTTAGTTGTTTTTACACAGATATACGGGACCTACTTTTCAACGCCGGTTCCGAACGGCTAGTTTGGAGAGGTTTACTAGGCAATTATACTCTTGGTAGGTTGCCATTGCTTTCCATGAGGAGGCGACTGCATATATCTGCCGAGACTTGGTCTCGAACCAGCCTCCTTCAGGTCAGCTGCCCGACACTCTAACCCCTGACTCACAGTCTATTATATATTATTATTATTATATCTGCAATTTTTTACGGCTGACTCCGCATTTCGCATCCCGTTTTCCACCTCTCTCTATCATTCCAATCTCCCTCCTGTAGTCCCCGAGGATTCATCGCACTCAGCACGTCCTGATGCCAGGTCCTTGCCTATTATATATAAAAGTTAATTTCACTCTGGACAACTCGTAAGTGATAGTATTCGATTCCTTTAAGATATAGAAACGAAGTTTAAGAAGTTTGGTGGCCGTCAGAGCCAAAATTCAACCGAAAATTTAATGATGTGTGTTGGAGTAAGTGTGAGCTCATCAGTAGTTACAAAACAACGAAATTCGAAACTTTTGATAGAGATCAGCCAACAATGGTATAGTAAGCTTTTGGATTAATTCGACATAAAGCTTTAGCTTGTATCTCTTTCTTGAAAGTTGGAGTGATTTTTATTATTTTTCCCAAAATAGATTACTAAGATTTTTAATTTCTTTTTTGGGACAAGTATCACTGTGATTTTTTTTGGTCGATTGAAACATTGTGTGTGGACTTATTTGGATGGGGGGAAATGTCAGTGAAAGTTGTGAGATGCAGACACGACTGAAAACGCTTTCAGAAAATTCTAGACATCTGTTGATTTTTTTTCAGAGAAGGGTTTGAACCTGAAATTTCGAATTTGTTAAGTTACGCAGGTTAATAATATGTACTTTGGTGGGAAATTTCAGCTCATTAGTTCACTGATATAACATTTTAGAGAAATAGAGTGCTTTTAATTTATCAAGAGTATAGAAATCCAAACTGATACTCAAGCAGAAAAAATCCCAAACATTCGGTAGCATGAATGTGAACAAGAAAATAAATGAATAAATAATTGAAATGTGATGAATGAATTTAATACTCTTGCCGCTCGGCGAGCTAAGCTCTCCAAGCAAAGTAAGTAGGTATTAAAAAAATATTAAAATCAATCTAAATAATGTGTTTGCCTTGAATAGTGCAAGGTTTCGACAAATCTCAGCAGCAACATCCAACAAATACAGAGAATGTTCGAACGCACAAAATTCAACTCGCGAAAGACAAATATACGTACTTACTGAATGACCGGTTTTGGTTTTTCAAAATGTTTTTTTTTCTTTCTTTGCGTCTGTCTGATAGATTTTAGCGAGGGGTGAACCGCGAACTAATATGGTGTACACTTACTTCCACTTCCAAGTAGAAGACAATAGATTAAGGATCATTATCTAATGAATTCCAAAATAATTCCACATAATTCCAAAGACGTGTACACTTAATTCCAATCGCGGTTCACCCCTCAGATTTTAGGCTCCCTAGCTTTAGAACTTCCTGTTCATAAATACAAAAAATATTATTTTTTCCACGAGAAAATAAAAAATTCCAATATATTTATGATATTTAAGTTTAATACTAGAGTAACTCTAATTGACGAGAGCAGCGAGTCTTGGAAAAGCTTTTAATTATAAAATAAAACGATAAATAGATCAAAATGCATTATGTAATAAAAACTCATCCCTTGTTGAGGACCACCTTTTTTATTTGCTATCGATCCTCCGGAATGTTTTATCTTCGTTTAAGTTAAAGAAAGAATAAAAGTTTTAGAATTACGCGTCCATTTGCCAGGTCTTTCCGATGTCTTTTTGCGCGTCCGTGACTCTCGCTATAAAACTCTAATCCAAATAGGCTAAAAAGATTTGTAAACAAGGAAAAGAAAGCAAAATGCGTGGCCTGAATGGTCTGCTCGTGTTGACAGCAGGCCCTTGATGTTGCGTGTCCCTCCCGCCCTTTGCTCGCTATTCATGTTGTGGCGGATTGGGTTGGTTCTGCACTGTTGTCACAAGGCCACTGGCCCCTTTATACGGCATGCCGCATGCGGACACGTGCCCTACAAACGGACAGTTTATTCTATTAATTCACTTAATTCTTATCCTAGGGTGGTTCTCCTCGTGTTCAAGAAATGGCACGAATTAGTCCTATAAATGGAAGGGAGTCTATTATTAAAGCGATCTATCAATCCCCGGAAAATCACGAACGTTGACAATCTATTTATTCTGCATAATCTATTCGAACCCTCTTTAAATTTTTATTTAACATCAATTGAAAGCATCCAATCCAGCATATGGAAACAATCAGGGCCGGATCTGAATCCTGTGAACTACGCGGCTACAGAAGGCGCCAACTGAAAGCTGGATTCAAACCTGGAAACAATTTGTTTGTTTTAATGGCGAATATTTATTAGAGAAAATGTTACTATTCACTACATCAATAAGTCAATATTTCTCTTAAGAGAATATTCTGAGGAAATTAATGATGCTGTGTTTAAAGCAAATTATTGAAAAAATTAACAATTTCGACAGAAATACTGGTTTGGGAATGCTCGAAACCTGCACAATTTCAAGTTTCTTTGCTGTGTAGTCACCTGGTATGAGATACTGTTTAAAATAAACACGGCTAGGAAAATGTCACAAAAAGTCTCCTTTGATCTACATATTTCAATGAATCTCATCATCTGATGATGAAGTCAATGTTGTTATTACAGAAGCAGAAGAAGGAGAGCTTCCAGACAAGGAATGAATCATTAATTATAAGAAGTGTTTATTTATTTGAAAAAAAAACAATTTGGGATGTATAAGAAAAATATTGAATTATAAAATACATATAAATAACTGTACGAATTAATGTGTAGTCTGAATTTAAACTTGATTTGAAGTTGGTGTGCCTGTATTTAGGCAACCTATAGCGCGCTACAGAATGAAAGCTGCGTAAGAGCTAGGCGAGTCCAGTCTTTGCTTACAATTTTTTGTCTAGATTTATTTTATCAACATTTTCAGGTTGGAATAATAAATAATAACCTCAAATCTAAAAAATATATTTGAATATTTTTTTAATTTTTTTAATTTGATTTTTGTGACATTACAATTTTTAAGATCCCTGTCGTATTTTGTCACATTTTGTCACAAATCTGTGATGCCCCCCCCTTACTGTGTGACATAATTTATGGACGACCCCTAAGTGTTATTGTAATTTTTAATCAAGAGTACATCTTAAGGAAAACATCTAAACAGTAAATATGATTAAAAACCAAAAAATAGAGACAGAAATAGCTGCGATTTGAATGGCTAAATTTAACATTTGGCCTGTCTAACCATAATTATTGATAATGAATCATCAGGACACATGCCGTGATTGTTTATATATAAAATAGGGAAAGGGCAGAAACGCTTCTTCGATGAGGCAGAGAGTCGAAAGAGGTGATAAGGGTAGGATCGTCTATCATCCTGATAACTAGTTTCTGAATTGTATGCAAGGTGGCAAGAGAATCTTTGGAGTTCCCTCGTCACAGATGAGAACAGTATTCGAGAAAGGGGTGAATTTGGGCCTTGTAAAGGGTGAGAAGCTGCTGGGATGTGAAATACCTCTTGGGCCTGAATAAGAAGCCAAGTTTCACTCCAGTAGATTTCGCCACAGAAGAAATGTGTTCATTCCAAGAAAGGTCAGATGCGACTGTTAGACATCTTCAGGGTATTTGAACCAAAGAGGATGTTCATTGTAATAAAATGAAAAAATGAAAATATTTTTTGGAAAATTATTATTATTATAGTTAAATTGAAAGTTTTTTTGCCGAGGGTAGCAGAATTTTTATATATTGAAGGAGACAATTAAAGAGTGTGTCTTCTGCTGGAATTATAAATTTTATTTATAACGAGACTATAGTTTCGAGGGATTTGCCATCTTCATCATTCTCCATACATTAATTCCTGTGAATCAATTGTAATAGACTGATGAAGAGGGTAAAGCTCTAGAAACTATAGTCTAGTTATAAATAAAATTTATAGTTCCAGCAGAAGACACACTCTTTTATTGTCTCCTTCAATTATTATAGTTATTAACTTATTTCACATGTAAGAAATAAAAGAGACTTTTCTCAATATATAGGTATATTTCGTAAAAATTGAGTAAAATTGCGAGGTAGGTTTCACAAAAAAAGAAATAAAACAAAAATGAATTTTGAATTCGATATATTTCGGGTTGTCAGCCCATCCAAAATATATCAAATTCAAAATTCATTTTTGTTTTATTTCTTTTTTTGTGAAACCTACCTCGCAATTTTACTCAATTTTTATTATTATATAAAAATGTTCCACCTAGAACCAACACCTATCTCCTAAAAGTTATATATATTTCCGACTGTCACCCATCATCAGGAGATACAGAATATAACTGTGCCCATAATTATGAAAGTGGTCTAAGTCACGTATATTTAAAAGAAAAAATCAATTAATATTAATTACAACAAAACTTTAGGAAACTTATATTTAGGTTTTTGATTTTTTTGAAATTTCTCACATAAAAAGTTAATTGCTATGTCGTGTTCTCGAACTATCATACATTCCCTCTACTTCTTCTATACACTCAAAAAAGGCATTAAATTTGTGCTTGTGTATTGCGTTTGTATGAGTGTGTGTGTATAAAAAGAGTGAAAGAGAAGAGCTAAGGCTAAAGTAAAACGGTTCAAAAGGGAAATGGAAAGATTTAATCCGCTTTTTATTTTTAAGCTTTGATCGCAGTCGAGGATAACGACATCGATGTTGTCCTTGTTCTTTCACTTGGATGAAATAAAAAAAAAGGGGGGATGAAATAGAGAAAGGGAAACTAAATAATACAAAGAGTAAAAGAAATGGTTATTTACCAATTTTAAATCCATTAAAAGAGAACAAAATTAAGCCAATCAGAAAAAAATTTAAGAATACGGGCAACAAACATTCAAAGTACATAATTATTTACTACAAATGAAAGGATCATTTAAACTAGGTATATTTTATTGAATCGCTGAGCTTTACTCAACCGATCGATATAAGACTTCATTAATGATATATTAAAATTCTAAACTTTTTTTTTCTTTTTTGATAAAAACAATCTAAATATATCAAGAAATATAAATTTAAATATAGAATTATGTTATATTTCAATCAAAAATAAAAATTGATCTATAAAAAATCTATATGATAAAGTGAAAAAAATATTTTTCATCTCAAGAGATAGATCAACTGCCCGGAAAGCAAGTTGATGCTCGGGTTCAACTCCTGAGGGGATAATAAAAAAATTATTTCTACTAAAATCTTTGAAATTTTGACCTTAATTTAGAATCTTTCTTAATAATATATTTTTTTTAATTTAACTAAGTCCTTTTTTTTTACTTAGAGAAAGTGGTGTAGGTTTTAGGTGAAACATGATATTAATTAATAAAGTAAAGGGTGTGTAGTTTCACAGTGAATGAAATAAAACTCAAAGAGGTTTATACAAACTCAATATATTTCGGATTATTAGTCCATGATCAGGAGTTAACAGGTTAAAAACATTCATTCACTGTGAAACTACACACCCTTTACTTTATTAATTAACTAAGTCCGTTTCTTAAATAGTCATTTCTTAATTTTATCTTAAAATTTTTTCCAGTTTTATTTTTTAACAAATTAAAATAATAAGTTAAATAGAATTATTTAATATAATAAGGTGGAATTAACTTCGTCTGGAGAAAAGAGTCCTGTCTTCTGGATGTTTCACTAAGCCCAATACCATATTCACTCGTACATAAGTCCGTTCGATTCCTAGATAGAAGGGTTGCACCAATGATTTTTAATTGTAACATTGTTTCGAACTCGATTCAGTAGATTCGGTCAAGACGAAATCTCAAGTGTGAAGTTTCTCCTTAATGGCCTAATCTCAACATAAAATCTGCACAGATTGAGATCTGTATAACGATGACAGAAATTGAATTGCAATTGAACTGACATCGTTATATACATTTCTTGGACAAAACAAACATTTGGAGAAATAATGGGAAACTCTTTTTTAATATTGTGAGTATTTAATTCAAAAACAACAAATACAATGTAGTACTATTATAACTTCCACTAAATCAGGGGTGTCCAACCCGCGGCATGCGACCCAGCACTGCAATGAAAGCGGCCCGACATAAAATTATAAACTTACTTGAAGCATTAAGATTTTTATATACTTACTGGAAAACATATCAGATACAATATGATATATATATATATTTTTTTTTTAATAAGAAGAAATTGGAAAATCATCCCAAAAGTTTTCGAATAAAAGAGGAGATTTTCAATTTTTAATGTGAAAAAATATATCAAGATTTCGGAAAAAATAATCGCAATTGTGGCATATTTTGAAACCATTTTTATTAGATATAAATATTTTACCTGCAAACTTTCTGATTGAATGAATTTTCAATTGAGCTGAAAGAAAAATTTAATAATGTCTCTTTATTAAAATTTTATAAAAATTATCTAACCTGAAACAAATACTCCTGGCTTCACAATACTTATTCACTTTTTGGAAATATGAATTTATATATAAATAGTAGGTACGTAATGGTTTTGTCAAGAATAAAATTCACTAAAAGCAAAATTATAAGTTCAGCTTTCAGGTAAAAAAATAATGAAGTTACGAATATTTAAAAACCATTCTTTATCTCATATTTACATTTTATAAAATATTTATTATTTCAGTAATTAAAACTTTTGAAGTGCGAAATGATTTAAAAAAACAATATTCTGAAGGAAAAGAACTCATAGATTATTGTGCTATGACATTTTCGCTTCTTTTATGGTGGATTAAATTATTCTACATTATAACTATTCTTTTTTATTGAGAAATATCAATAGAATTAGTATATTTTATATGCGGCCCGAAGCACTTGTTTTTTATCAAATGCGGCCCGTGTAAGCCAAAAGGCTATTCCTCAGACCGTCTTTCCAGCAATATATAACCTTCAATCTTTCAAGACACGCATCCATGAACACCTTCAACTCCGACCCAACCCCAATATCTCCTCTTATTTCCAAGATACAAGAGTCCATCGCGGACTTCAGAGGTTGAACCTTTTCGGTGCAACTTCTTCTTGTGTCAGTTTCATTATAAAAAAAAAGGTTGGACACCCCTGCTTTAGTAGCTGAGTTGTTTATCGAAAGAGAAGTTCAATCTCAAACCATCTAGAATTCTAGATTGAAGATTTTTGTAAAGAAAATCTTATCAAAATGGTCGACATTTCGACATATAGTATTTTTCAAATTTGGGTGGCAGCTTAAAAAGGTTAAGACTGGTTTACAATACGAGTTATTAAATGTTAATTTTAGTTAAATATTTGAAAAAGTAGTAGAAATCGAAATATTAATATTGAGATAATTTATTTTTTTAACTGTGAAATAAAGAATGGACAGAATAAAGAAAATTCCAAAAAGAATGGAAAAGAAATCTCACCTGGAAGACGCGTGGGAGCGCGTAGAATCACTGGAGACTTCTCAACGCGCAAGTCCTTGCTGGAAAGCGTTGATTTTGGCCTGATGGGGTTCACAATTTAAGTCGCATGGTCTCAAGGGGCATGGGCTCATGGTGGGGAGTCAACTTTGGACCCTGCAATAGAGAGTACTAGTTATTGTACAAGCACCTAATAGTTAAAAAGGAAATCCTAGAAGTATCGAATTGAAAGTTTTTTTCGAATTCGAGCAAACAGGTCGGAGCATGTTTATGAACAACTGTGAGCTTGTTTTCGAACCTCTCGCAATATATAGACAAATTAACTTTTAAACTTTTAGTTTTAATTTTTTCTTTAAGCAATTTGAACTGCGAAAGTTAAATAATATGATCAATAATTTCTTATGTTAATTCTACATTTAGAAAATTATTTTATTATTTTTTTGATTTTTGAAAAGAAAAAAAATAAATTGAGCATCCGACGGGACTCGAACCCGTGTCTCTCTAATTTACGCTCATATTATTTAACTTTCGCGGTTCAAATTGCTTTAAGAAAAAATTAAAACTAAAAGTTTAAAAGTTAATTTGTCTAAAAACATAAGTAACTATACTTTAAATAGAAAAAGCCGCGAAAAGGAAAAATGACATTCAATCTAAAGAGCTTATCTGGCGGGGCGGGATCCGTGGGCTGGTTAATTGCGCCGATCTTTGCGTAAAGGAGAGAGACACGAGTTCGAGTCCCGTCGGATGCTCAATTTATTTTTCTTTTCAAAAAATTAAAAAATAATAAAATAATTTTCTAAATTTAGAATTAACATAAGAAATTATTGATCATATTATTTAACTTTCGCGATTCAAATTGCTTTATAATCTATTCTAATTTCTATATTATAAACTCTAACTAAATACGTGTATTAAAAAAAATTATCTTTTATGTTTTATATACGATTGCTTTCTCTATTTATTCTAATCAAGCATTGTAAAATGTATACGAGTAAATGCAATTTAAATCTTAATATAAAAACTAATTTGAATAACAATCAATATAATTATTATTATAATTACTGAATCCGAGCTCTTATGCATGATTTTTTTACATGTCCAGAAGAGTTACATTCACCCTTTCAGAATGTAATATCATAAATAGCACCTGGGTTATATTATAATTCTACATTATAACTATTCTTTTTTTACTTAATCCGTGGGAGTTTTCTCCCACTCTGAGAGATTTATGTTAGTTATTAGTCTTTTATCTAAGGGGTGGAATCCTTATGAGTTTCAAGCAGGGATTCTTATTGCCTTGTAAAATTCAAATTTGAGCTGATTAGATTATAATTGTTTCAAATGGGTTTGAAATTTACTTTAAAAGAATATTTGCATGTTTTTGTTTTTTTATGATAATGATGAGAGAAGGAGATACACCAAAAAGGTGCAACCCCTAAAGGCCTGGGTTGGCCCCTCCATCGTGAAAAGAAGAAGAAAGAATTTTATGGGTTGGGCGGGGGGTCGAAGGTATCTGTGGATACGGGTCTTAAATAGCTGAAGGTTATAAGTCGCGGGAAAGATGGTGGCAGGGAGTGAGTTCCATTCTCTGGAGGTCATAGGGATAAAAGAGTTGCCGAAAGCCCTTGTTCGACTTTTATCCAATGAATGATGAAACTGTATTAGATGAAGGAGAAGGTATCTGCCAAAGTTGGATGTTCTGAGTTCAATAAACACCCTGAATAAAACGTTTTGGCCTGAAGTTATTTGCCCATCTTCAGTTGTTGGGAGTTATACACAAAATGCGGTACACATATGTGATCGAACCAAGTCTTGTCAAAAGGAATTAAAAATTGTAGCTTTATCCAAATTTATAACATTCTGAACCTTTGGGCACAGGCAAGTTATAAATTTTCATGGCTACAATTTTATTTTTGATAAGGCTTGGTTCGATCCTTATATGTACCGCATTTTGTGACTCCCCGGTTAGCTTCAGAAGATGGCCAAATAAATTTAGGCCGAAGCGTTTATTCAGGGGGTTTTATTGAACCCAGCGCATCCAACTTTTGGCTGATACCTCCTCCTTCATCTAATATGATAAAATTCTTCAATGTTTTGATTTTAATAAATTGTTTCTGAAGATGAAATAGATATATTTAATAATGAATATAATTTAATTAATATGTTAAAATAGAACAAAATACTAGTATTTTATTTATACTAAGTACTTAAATTGAAAGTTTTTTGCCGAGGTAGCAGAATTTTTTATATTGACTAGTCAGAGAGCCCATGACCCATTTTTCATGAAGTGTTTGATTCAAGTAGATATTTCCTAAATTATTAATAGCATGAATGAGTAGGGAATCGGCTGTTTTCTGATCTACTGGCTACTACTGCTACTGCGCATAGGAGAAAGTTGTAAAAAAATGTTCGCAAAAAAATAGTGTTTGATTCAAAACCCAACAAATACTATTCGACAGTTAAGTTGATTTTAGAATTAAAATTAGCTAAGCCAGACACTTTAGGGGTGTAACACTGAGCCAGACAACCCTAAAGTTTCATTTTTTTATTTGAAAAAAAGCAACTTTAGGGTTGTCTGGCTCAGTGTTACTCCCTAAAAGTGTCTGGCTTAGCTAATTTTTAATTTAAAATCGGCAAATGTCGAATAGTATTTGTTGGATTTTTGAATCAAACACTATTTTTTACAACTTTCTCTATGCGCGAGCAGCAGTACCCAGGTAGATCGGGAAAACGGTCGATTCCTACTCATCTATACTATTAATACCTCTAGGTGAAATCTACTTGAATCAAACACTTCAAATAGGTCATAGGCCTTGGAAGTAGAAGACAATAAAAGAGTGTGTCTTCTGGTGGAATTATAAATTTTATTTATAACTTAGAATCTTTATTAGTTGAATAAAAGATTTCACTGTCGATGGTAACAGAATTGTTTTATTTTAGGTTAAAAATAAAAATAAAATGAGAGAGTCTTCTGTTTTTTAAATAAAATAATTTTTTAATTATTTCTAAAGACTATAGTTTCGAAGGCATTGCCTTCATCATCAGTCTATCACAAATATTTCAAATTAGTTACAAATTAAGATTTATACATAGAAAATTTTGAAAAATATATAATGTCTTTTCTTCATTGTTTAGAAACATGAAGAAAATGACATTATATATTTTTCAAAATTTTCTATGTATAAATCTTAATTTGTATTAATTTAGTATTTGTGATAGACGATGAAAGTGCCTTCGAAAACTTATAGTCTCTAGAAATAATTAAAAATTATTTTATTTAAAAACAGAAGACTCTCTCATTTATTTTATTTTTAACCTAAAAAAAAAAAAAAAAAAAAACGAATCTTTAGTTTCGAGGGGATTTGCTCTTCATCAGTCTATTACAAATGATTCACAGGGATTAATGTATGAATGGAAAGTTCCACTATAGTTTCGTTATAAATAAAATTTAAAATTCCAGCAGAAGACACACTATTTTATTGTCTCCTACTGAAGATGTGGAGACAAATAATTTAAGCATGTATAGCTAATTTAAATAAATAAGAAATATTATAAATGAATTTACATTTTTTTTTAAAATTAAACTATTAAGTAAGATACAATTTGAGATTGTTTGAATGATCGTTTAATCTAATGAGATAGATGAATATTATTTATACATAATACTCCTAGCAATTAACATTTCTTTACCTTTATTAGGCGTAGATGTTGCTTGGAGTGTTTCTGGACTGAGACTAAAAAGAAAGAAAGAGCGCATTACTCATTTAGATATAGCTCTCAAACTAGGTGAAATTCCCGAAATTTGATAAAGGTTATTTCGAGTAATTCACGCATTCAAATTAGTATTTAACTAAATTAATAAAATAATTATAAAATTATGTTTCTTTAAAGTACTTAAAAATAATATTATATTAAAATTTTTTATTTCTAAATTATTGATATCAGAAAAAGTTGATAAGAATAAAATTTATTTTTTTTCTCTTGTGAAACATTTCGGGGAATTTCAAAATTCTTCCTTGCACACCAGAATTAAAAATCCCAAAACTTACCCAAGTGAACAAAAAATTATTTCTTGTGATAAATTTTTTAAAGAAAAACTATTTAGCTAGTGAGTCTTTTCCAATAATTTTGTCCGTCAACTTTATTGCATGAAATTAAATTTAAAGTATTAAAAATTCAAAACGAAACATATACAGGTGGCGCAGATGGATCGAGTGGTTTTAAAATACTTATCAAACTGTCAATTTTAAAGGTATTGGATTGAAATAAGTGCAAAACGTGTAGTTACAATGGAAGTATATTAACAAAAAATTAGTAAAGTTAGTTTTTAAAAATTACATCCATCAAATGCCCTCCTTCTCGACGACGCATTCTTGGAGTCGGTCCTTAACGTTCCGCATTGCCCGCTCAAACACATCACCAGGAATTAATGTAATTTCGTTGTGAATTTTGTGAATTTTCTTTTATGCAACCCTAGATTTTTAGGTCAAAAGCAGCCCTGCTAAAAATTATGTTCCAGATATATCGAGGGAATCCTGAAAATTCTTGAAACAAATCTTTATTTTATTGTGTGTAAGTTAGGTACGGTATTTCTGCTGGCGGTGTTTTTCGGGTTGTCCTATAGTTTTTACCCTTATGTCCTTTGGACTTTCTCTTGTAAGCAACAAGGCAGTGAAACGAAGAAGGGAAAGAAAAGCGAGATGTTTCTCTCGCCTAGAGGGTGAGAGGGTGGAGGGTGGAGGGTGGAGGTGTTGGTTGCTTCGCCCCATCGACTCCTGTTTGTATCAAGTGAACGAGGAAGGTGGAGGGTGGAGGGTGGAGGGTGGAGGGTGGCGGGTGTGATGGCGGTTGGTGGTTGGTTGGTGTTGTTGGTGTTGGTGTGAGTGTGTGCGGCTGGACCCGCCCCCGCACCTGGGGTGTCACGTGGTGTCGCTCCCACGCCCCTGCCCTGACCTGATCATCCACGCCACAAGGACAACGCGACAGGGAGACGTCGGCGTCGCTTAGCCAGAAACTCTGCAACATCACCCCCAGCGCACACAGACAGATTGACACCATGGGCACCGGTAAGCAACCTAACCCCCCCAGGTCACACCGCCCTCTGCAACTCACACTACCAATTACACCTCCACCACCCCCCCCCTCCCATCAACCACACATCAACCATCATCTCTATCGACTAACACCACACACTAAGGATCTATTATAATATTTTTTACTCTATTTTTTTATGGTATTGATGAGAGAAGGAGATACACCAGGGTACCCGTAAAGGTCTGTATGGGATGGCCCCACCATCGTGAAAAGAACTGAGTAGAAGGAAAGAAGCCGGGATCAAGAGCCAAATCTCAGAAAGTTAGATACAATCCAATTTACTAATTTTTTAAGGGCTTCGACGTGGTAAATTCTCCGCGCGATAAATTAGGTTAAATTTATCTCCCTTAATTTTTATTACCAGACCCTATACTTACAGAAAAAATATCTGGGTATAGCCGGGAATCGAACCAAAAACCTCCGGGTTGCCAATAAGACAATACTGACCACTACACCAGGGAGGCGGACAACTTCTTTTCTCCTCTTTCTTTTGTCCATCTCCCTCCCCCATCCCGAGAATGACAAGTGAATATGAATTGACCGTAACCAAGATTATCTATGATTATTATCATTTCCGTCCATAATTTAATTTATAATTTGAAAGTTTATATTGGGAAAATAAGGACAAGTTTTTTATGTGTGACTTTTTATTTATCCGCAACGTTTCGTCGACTTTGCCGACTTCTTCGGGGCGCTTCAAATAGTCATGTCACACATTCATTCGAAAATTTAAACGAATGTGTGACATGACTATTTGAAAGCCTAATAAAGTCGGCAAAATTCGGCAAAACGTTGGTGGGCCGGCAAAAAATCACACATAAAAAACTTGTCACTATTTTCAATATAAACTTTCAAATTATAAATTATCTATGATATTTGAAAATTATGATTTTCCTGGCTCTATCTATAGGTAGATATATAATATATTTTTTTATAAACTAAAGTTTATTCTTCGCCAAACAATAATTTCTTAAGAAGAAGAGTTCAAATTTTTATTGCTTCCCCCCTCGACGTCAGTTTCAAACAAAACTTATAAAAAAAATACATATTAAAAAAAAGTTAAATATCACGCGGTGATACAGTGAGAAGTTGCAAATAAATTTTTCCTCAATTTAAAAATTTTCAGACACTCACATGAGTAAAAATAAAAATCAGGCCGATTTTTAGTTAGAAATTTCTTAAAATTATACTTTATCAAATTTTTTCCAAGTTTTTTTTAAATTTAATTATTTTTTTATTCATATACTAGCTACAAGGCCCGCCTTCGGCGGCCCTCTTTCTATACAGTAGCTGCGCCCCCTGGACCCCCACGTCCTGCACCCCCCAACGTCACCTCCACCCCACCTTCACACACCCGCCGCTCGCACCATCCCCAAAACCCCGCACCTTGCCCCATTCCCGGCCCTCAACCACTGCACCCCCATATCCACCCACAAACGTCACCTCCATGCCCCGCCCGCAACCATTTTTTGCATTTCTAGCCTTCTAGCGACCCACAGATTATGTATACAAAATTTGGTTGAGTTTGGTCCAAGAGCAAGTGTTTTCATTTTTGACTCCCCCTCCCCATTTTGGGTGGTTAGTTTTTGCATTTCTATCTCTCTAGAGGCCCAGAGATTATGTATACAAAATTTGGTTGAGGTTGCTCCAAGGGCAAGAATTTACATTTTTACACCCTTCCCCCTTTTTGGGTAGAATTCTTTATACAAAAGTTGTCAGAAATCTCATCCCCTACAACTTTGCTCATAGAGTTTATAGTTTAGGAGTTATTTGATAATTTCCATTAGTGCGTCCCCTAAACCCCCTTTTGGGGTCAAAATATCAAAACGTTATATAGCAATAAACATAAGTTAGAAGACATCTGATCCAAATATGAAATTTCATATTAATCCCTTCAGCCGTTATTACGTGAATCGTGAGCAACTTTTCACGGAAACCACCCAAACATACAGACATACAGATAGGAATTTTGTTGAGGATGTTTTCGTTCATAACTTTGCTTGAAACGTGTGCAACCAAAATTTGGCGTGATTTGGACCAATGTACAAACAAAACCTTAATTTTATATAGATGCAAAGCCTTTACGAAAATAACATCCAAAAAGCCATGAGCCAAACTCTCTAGTCTATAGACACAGATAACAAAAGTATTCATCATGGCATATTATTTTACCATGTAGGCAATTGTTTTTTGATTTTTTTCATTTAGAATTCAGGTGTGCCCCTCCCCCTAGCCTCATGAACACCCACCCACCCCCCCCCCCAGTTTCATGAAAAGCAACCCCCTCTGTACATTATATTTTAATCAATTCTGAAGAATTAGAAGAAGTCTTTATTACCTTTTGTTGAAGTTATAAACTTGACCGTTTTTATTTTTATTTAATCCTAATATTGCAACAATTTTCAAACCCCCTCCCACTCTCTAGAAATTTCAAAGGCCCAACTCTGCCTCTTAACTACCCCCTGTGGGCATCCTTGTAGAATTTATGCATCAATCCAATTAATTTCCCTTTTTTAAATAAAGTAGGAAAATAGGTATTTATATATATATATTATACTATTGGAAATAAAATAATATTAAATATAATTTTAAAAGAAATTTTACACAAACATAGATTATATAGAGTAAATTAGGGGATTTTGCGAGAAACCCATGTCCTTCTGGATATTCAGGTATAATAATAAGTTAATAAAAGCTAAAGATTGGGTTCAAAAAATTAAATTCAAGTATTCACTTGAAGCGAATAAGAGAATTTTCAGAAATTATTCTGGATATCAGGTTAGATTTTATTGATATGTGCTAGATTATGTAAAATTTATATAAGTTTAAAAAGATTTTTGTAATCGAAGAGGAAGAGGTTTCGGTTTTCTAGCTCAAACCATTTGCTGACAACAAAATTAACAAATCGTCAAAATTTACCGAAACCGTATACCGACTCTTGAAAAAGTATTTATTTATTTCTTGAATTTTAATTAATTATTATGTTATATGAATGATATTGTTTTGATGATGGTTATTCCGAGTTTTGAAAAAGAAATGAGGTCAATTAATGTTCTCTTGTGAGGTCCATAAATTGATCTCCCCCCCCCCCCCCTTCCTCCCGAATCAATTTCGAATTTAAATTTATTTTTTGTCACATCCACATGAGAATCACATTTTTCATAACCCTAATAAAGTAAGGGGAGAGTGAATAGAAATCCCCAGGGGGTATGATATCAGTCGAAAAGAAGAAAGACCAAGAATTATGATCCAAGTTTTAATCGAATTTCGAGAAGTACCTATCTTTCAATATAGTTTTTTATTTTTTTTTTTATTTACCTTTCCAAGATATAAAAAATACTCTCTATATATTTAAAGTTACGAAACATATTGGAGTAAGTAATTTTTTTAGTTTTTTCAAAATTACTCAAGTAAAAATCTTCTACTGATTTCGATAAAATTTTGCATCTACCCAGGGCTATAAATTCTTATTCCAGCTGAGTAATTGTTTAATCCTTAAAGGCAATTTTTAAAATATCTATAAAATATTGTAGTAGGTACCTACTTACTATAATAATGTTTTCTTAAGGTGGTTCCATTACATATTTTATTTAAAATAAATAAATTTCATATAAAATCAAAGGAATATTTAGAATTTTTTTAATATGGTATATTTATCTCTACACTGAAAAAACAATTTATTTATAATAAATATATTGATAGAGTTGTGCATTTTTAATTAGCTCTTATTTTTATTCCAAAGATATTTTATTAATAATCAAGATATATCGAAATCATTCTAAATATGACCAAATTTTTAGGTATTTAATACAAATATGGGGAGTCGGGTAGCTCAGTCAGCTAACGCACTGGCTTCGCTTCGGCATCGATCGATTGTGACGATGTTGAAGTGGAGGTCCGGGGTTCGATCCTAGCTGGCAAATAAAAATTTCTACAGGCTGAAAACTCGGCTCCCTCACTAACCCTACTAACACTCTACTTATGTGCTGTCTAAATGGGCTTTGTTTCCGGTGACATTAAATAAATAAAAAAAAAAAAAAAAAATACAAATATATTATACATTTGAGTGATCTATTTTATTCTATTATATATCTCTTAATATTAAATGAATGTCTTGTTTACTTCTAGTGAAACCTCTTATTATATCTAAAGGAATGTTTTTTGTTTTTTTTTATCATAAAACGACTTAACTATTCCACTATTTTACTCAAATAACAATATTTTCATAATTTACTTATTGGTGCTTGGTTCGAATAGCTTCATCTTAACTATTAATATATCTAGAGTTGCTCCAAAAATATGAGATTACTTAAAATACGTATATCATTTATTCATATTGAACAGAGATCGATTTCGCCATAATTAACTTCACCATCTATTTATATCAAATATCATTTCTTAACTATAAATATATCGTTTTTTCAGTATAAAGGCTCGGATTTCGCTACAATATTATCTTTATAAAAATGTAGATACGTTTGATTCCATTTCATAATAGATAGCCTTCTCGGAGGGCAAACCCAAGTACCAAACTTACTTTTCGGCAGTTAACTCTAGAGATGATATATTTTCGGCGTTGTAGAGGTATATGCTAACATAAACTGCGTTAGAGTCGATACTATTAAAGACTTGGGAGAAATTTTTGACTCGAAACTTACATTCAACGATCACCTGGCCTACAATCGGAGCTGGTGATTTGTATTTCGAAACACGAAATCATTTAAAAATCCTAATATAATTGAATACTTATATTTGACTCTAATCAAATCTTTGCTAATGTATGCCCAATCGGAAAGAATAACATGGACAGACTGGAGAGAATTCAGCACAAAGTGTTAAGACATCTGGCATACCTTTCGGGCAATCCTTTGTCGAGATACGACCATGATTACACTTCAACTGCTGAAACTTTCTGTCTTGCTTCTGTTATATCTTCTATGATTGCATCCGATGTTATATTTGTGTACAAGATTAAATCCAACAAGGTGAATTGTCCTGATCTTCAAAACTTGTTTCCAATCCATAACTCAAATTATGTACTTAGAAATAGATTACCTTTTTATCCAGAAGTACCATCCGGCACTCTGAAGCTAATCCAATATTCAGATTAAATAGATGTTATAACGATTTATCTAAACAACTAGAAAACCCCTTGGATTTCTAATTGAATATTAATAAAGTCGCAGTATTGTTCAAAATGTTGACCCTAGTCTACAAGTAACTATTCTACTATTATATTTCATTATATTACTATTATCTTATATTATTTTTATATTTCTATATTGTTATTTAACATATACTCTATTATTATTAAATTAATTTAATGATATTACTTTGTCTATTATTGTTAATGTTGTTATACTTGATAATTATTTTATTATATTAATGTATATTAGGCATTTAGCCGTTGAAAATAATAAATAAATAAAAAAAAAAATATGCTCAGCTAAAAAATTTTACTCAATATGATAACCTTGAATAATCACTTAGTAAAATTTCAAGGTAGGTTTCAGAAAATAAAACAAATACCTATATGTTTTGAGTTTTTATCTCAATATATATATATATATATATATATATATCGGGTTTTGAGCCCATTATCAAGAGTTAACATAGAAAACATATATTATATCTATATATCGAGATAAAAACTCAAAACATATATTTGTTTTATTTTGTGAAACCTACCTTGAAATTTTACTTGTGCCTCTAAGCAGATAAAGATTTATTTTTATTATTATTATTATTATTTCGAAGTGATTATTTAAAAAATGTTTCACCTTGAACCGAGACCTAACTCTTTAAAAATTAATGATAAGCTTGATTGTAGGTACTCGTAAAATTCTCCTGGCGACTAAATGGAATTTTTAGGGTCCCTATATTATTACAAATAAAAACAAGTGAATTTTGTATTCTGTTTGTTGTTGATATACCTATATATCCGAAGGATTTCATCTCGAGATATTAGCTAACTTCCCGGAATGCAAGTTTAGCACTTGGGTTCGACTCCCGAGGAATCAATATCTTTTGACAAATGAAATTAAACATTTCTAATAAGATCTTTGATTCGACATTTAAATTCTTTTTAATATAGGTAATACATTTTATTTTAAAAAATAAAATGATGAGAATACAGTCTGAAATGAAAAATCGTTCAAAGATATAGGAACCACCTACATTTTTAAATTTATTGAAATTTTTAGATAAAACCAATAACATTTTGTTTATTTGTTAATGAATTAGTTTTCAAGCCTCAGAAAATCTTCAATTATATCTCAAAAATAGATTCGGTTTATTTTTTTTATTTTTATTTTATTCGATATACGGGAGTTATCCCAGTAACAATATACATTTTTATACAATAAATTAACAAGTTTATTTATAATTATCATAGAGACTCGAGAGTGACTCTACTATTTCAATATTTCATTAAGTAGGGATATCCATGTAATATATTAAATAATAATCAGCTTAAAAGTAGCTGAATGAAATTTGTAATGCCATTGAATTCATTTTGGACCCTTATTAAAACCCATTTTGGTCAAATACTACCCAAGTAAAGTATCTATTTATCTACACCCCCAGTGAAACAAATATACATATATTTGTACCTCGTAATGTTTAAATTCTATTCCCGTTTAGAATTATTTTGAATTAGATCAAAATGTTTATTATTGTAAGCTCCTTTTGGCGAAGTTTGATTACTATTCCCATTCACGAATAAAATTTAGTATATTGAATAGATATTACCCTATTATTTAAATGTGATTATTTTTAGTAAATTAATAAATTCTATAAAAAATAAGAAAGAATTTTTATTTCAAGATATACAGATATTTTGGACGATTTATTTATTTACCAGAATAAATGATAATATCTAATTTTAACATAGGGAAGGGGCTGAAAGACTTCAACGATAAGCCAGGGAATTTATTATGGTTTTATCGTACAGTTCTTAATTGTATCCAAAATGGAAAGAGAATGGGGCGGACCTTTTTCAAAATGCTATCTAATAGATAGAGAAAAAAAAATGAAAAAAATAATCTTTAAAATTCTAATATTTTCCATTAAATTAATTTTTCAAAAAATTGAAGATTGTATTCAATAGATTTTGATGCAGTATAGAATAAAATTCTAGAATTTGTTCTCAATTTTATAATAAATAAGCTGACGTGTTCTGATGTGCCCATCCAATTGACTTTACCATACAACCTGGCCCCTAAAATTATTTATAATCATGTATGGGGGGGGGGGGGGTAGGTTTAAAAATTGTAAAGCTTGGCCATTTACCAAACTCAACCAAATTTTGTATACATAATCAGTGGGATCCCGGAAATATTTTAATTTTTTAACCCCCCCCCCCCCCCCCCCTCCCCATTTTGGACAGTTAGTTTTTGCATTTTTAGACTTCTGGGGGTCCACTGATTATGTATACAAAATTTTGTTGAGTTTGCTCAAATGGTCTAGCTTTTTCATTTTTAACCCCCCCCCCCCCCCCGCCACCCCCTTAATTGTGGGTCGATATACACCAAAATCTAATCATCTTTTAATCTCAATAGATCAAAAGTACGTGTGAAATTTGGTTTCGATATTCAAACTAGTTTTTTAGCTTGCTCGTCCACAAAAATTTGGTAAAGCACAGACAACCAGACTAACAGACATTTTGACAAAACAATTATTATCTCGAAAAATATAATTTTTTCGATGTTCACTTATTAGAGATTTTTTGTAGATGGAAATGCCATGGTTTCGCTTAATTTTTTTAATAAAAATAGTTTCAGCCGTTTTTGAGATATTTCGAAAAAAAGAAGAAAAAAAACACTTTTTCATGCACGATTACAATACTTGACCATACCCGGTATGGTAATGTAAAAAAAATAAGCCGAACAATTATGACAATTATATAGTAAGGGGTTTCGTACTTAATACCTTCAAAAACTTGTGATATCATATTCGTTCTTATTTGTTATTGGGGAGAAATTTGAGGAATTTGTGGAATTTTTCCATAATTTTAAATTAAGTCAGAGGTACAAAAATCACATAAAAATAACCACTTTGGTGCACTCTCACTAATGTTAAAGTAAATTAAATTAAAAAAAAATGGTTTACTTTTACTCTTTTTTGGATAACTCATTATAAAATATATTTTTAATTTTTGGCAGCACAAAATAGTAATTTTATTAAAAAATATTAATACCATTTTAATTGAGAAGTGATGGAAGGCAGCCCAAGAATAATGAGAAAAATTCTCTCTAATAAAAGAGATTGATTGCACAGTCATTTTTTCAAACTCAAAAACCTACGTAATCCGATTTTTTATTTCACGAAAAATAAATACATAGAACTATTTCAAGTTTGTATTTGATTTAATTTACGAGGTACGGTGCTCTAACAGACGACTGACATACAGTCTATCCACGCTAATAGGATCTTGTTTTACGTTTAATCAGAACAGAAAAATATTGCATTTTAAAGTATAGTTTGAATTATCTACGTGATTATAAATTAGAGTATAAATATTAATTATACATACCTAATCTTCAAAAAATGCAAAAACTGGTCGTGTTTGTGAACTTCTTTGTTAATGTAAGAATCCCTAGCATCAGGGGTGGAAAAATAAAACCTCAATCCTCTGAAATTTCCCAAGTCGATCTCTTTTACTTGTTAACAGCTGTCTGTGCCTGTTAATGAAGAACGATTATACCCAAAATGATTTACGCTTGCGTTATTTCCCTTTCGTTCCCTGGAAACGGGCAAATATCCATCACCCGCATTGCTATCCAACTTTTGAAAATCTTTTTTATATACTCACCTCAAATTAAAAATTTTTATTTAATTGGGAAAATTATTTTTATATTGATATAATAATATTGTTTTAGAGACGATTCCACTCCTAATATACATAAAAAACCTCCATTTATCCGTATTATATTCAGGAATTAGAAAAAAATTCAGTGCAATATTTTTTTATATACATTCCCCATGATGGAAATTAACATTTGGACAACAAAATATACTTTGTAGGTATCAGTGCATTAAAATATTTATTATTGCCGAAAGTAATACCTACAGTTGTTCATGTTGATATATCTATCTTAAGAATAAATCGACTCCCTAGCCCATCGTTGATCTGTCTCCGCCCTTTCCCTTTTTTATAGATATTACCATGGCTTTTGTTCTGACGAAATAAAATCGATAATCCCACCAAAGGCTTCGTTTGCGCGAAATACACGATTTTCTAAAATTCAACACCCCTACGCGCTTAAACTAGATACTAATCGAACAAACGCATTCGCCAATTCATTTATCCCTATGACATCTAGAGACTGGAACTCTCTTCCCCCGACCGTCTTTCCAGCTACTTATAACCTTCAATCTTTCAAGACCAGCATTCACAGATACCTTCGACTGCTACCCAATCCCTAAATCTCCACTTATCTTCACGTTACAAGGGTCCACCACGGACTTCAGAGGTTGTACCTTCTTGGTGCAACTTCTTCTTGTATCAATATCATTATAAAAAAAAAAAAAAAAAAAAACTAAGATGTGCCCACAGCTTGATGCAAATGAACAACAATGATATAAATGCATAAATACAGTCAAGTTTCAAGTTTCATCGTGTGCCTGCTGACAAAAATAAACCCTATTCAACGTTAGATACAAAGCCCTACCAGGTACCACACAACTCCCCAAAGTCCTCAGAACTAGCGCATTAGAGGATTAGAGCATTGTAGCATCAGCTTACAAATAAAACTGTTTATTTTTAAGAGACCATAGTATTGAAGGCTTGGCCTTCATCATCAATTTTTTTAATCACTTCTTATATGTTTTCCCTTTGAATGAAAATTCTTGGATTTAACAAATACAATATTTATTTTATCAAGCAGGAGACTCCGTCTTTTATTTACTTTTATATTTGGTTTCTTGATTTGCGTGTTTATCTGGTTGATTTTATTATAGTTATTTTTTTTTTTTTTTTAATGCAATCGAATGCAAGAAGGGGTGCGCCAGTAAAGATGCAGCTCCTATGGATCTCAAAAGACCCTTGCATTACCGAAGAGAAGGGAAAGTTGATTAAGTGAGAGGGTGTAGACGTAGGTGTCTATGCACCTCGGTTTTGAAGGTTTGAAGATTATAGGTGCTGGGAAAGATGGAGGCTGGGAGAGAGTTCCAGTTCCTTGAAGTCATGGGGATATATGTATTGGCGAATGAAGTGGTCCGGCACTTTTCCAGTTTGACCGCGAAAGAGTGTTGGGAGTCGGCAAAACGCGTGCTACGTGCAAAGCATGCTTTGGGGGGAATTATTGATTTTATCTCATTAGAGCAACTGCCGTGATAGTATCTATAGAAAAGGGAAAGGGCAGAGACATTTCTTCGATGAGTCAGCGAGTCGAGGGAGTCGGTGAGGGTGGAATCGTTAATTAGCCTGACGGCTCGTTTCTGAATTGCATCCAGGGTAGCAAGAGAATATTTTGAGGCTCCTCTCCACAGATGAGAGCCGTATTCGAGACAGGGGCGGATTTGGGCCTTGTAGATGGTGAGAAGTTGTGGGGGTTTGTAAAATCGCTTGGACCTGAATAAGAAGCCAATCTTCCTTGCTGCAGATTTCGCCACAGAGGAGATGTGTTCATTCGAAGATAGGTCAGATGTGACTGAGACGCCCAACATGGATAGGCTGTCACACATTTTTAGGGTATTCGAATCGAAGTGAATATCAGGGAAGAAGTTAGCATTTTTATAAACTATTTTTTATGCTATATATATGTTTTCTATAATTTTTTAATAAAAACTATGTTTTTGCATATTTTTATTGTTAGTTTTTATGATCCAAGTGATTTTAATGTTCTACAAATTTGTTTAATAATTAAAAGTGATCTATGAGTTAGAAAAGATTAAGAGTCACTAATCTAAGACGATGGGTTGTTTCCTAGTTTGTTTTTTATTTTTTTCCATTTAGTTTTGTTATTTGGTTTATAAATCAAAAGAACAACATTGTTTTTAATATCTACCTTATTAGATTGAATAATTTTTTAATCATCTTAGAAAGGGATGTTCTTGTTCATTTATTTATTTGGCATGCTTTTGTTGTTCGAATCCCTTCCATCCTCGTTCTTTTGGCTTGAAAATATTTTTTTTTCTTTGAAGTGAGCATCATCTTCACAATAGGGATTAAATTTCAAAATATAAAAGAACTATAGAATGAATACATATATATTTTAAATCTCTTGTTTATACCAATTATTAGGATTAATTGAAGAGGAAAAAAATGAGAACAAGTGAAAGGAGAGAAGCTTTTTATTTTTTATTTTTTTATTAAAGAGATGTCCTTTAAATTTCATTCGTTTTCATTAACCGTGAACAGGGGATAGACCAGTTTATGACGATCCAGAACATACAAAATTTTTTTAATAAAGGTCACATAGTCTTCGAGTTATAGGCATTTTTTGAAAATGGTGAAAATCGCTACCCTGACATAAATATCGAGATCCTATGACTACACATATTTTATTATTTTATTATTCTAATTTTTGTTCCTGAATAATATTGACCAGATTTCAAAATAAATCCATAAGTACGTAGGTATAGTACCTACTTTTGGAGAAAAATTTTTTTGCCGGACTTATACTTTTCTATACTTATACGTCGATTTCTCTGTCGTGATCAGTGCACAATGATTTTTTACACTGATTTGTACACTGACCGCGACAGAGAAAGCTCTTTCAACTTCTATGTCATGAGACCTCCAAAATAACTACAATAATATAGAGTCCTGCAAATTCTACAAAAGTGTGAAGGAGGTTAGAGGGGATCAGACGAAGGAAAACAAGTATTTTAAAAGATCGACGATTTAATAACCAGTATAACGGAAATTTTAAACACATGGAAAACATTTTGAGACCCTCTTGAACCCTATAGTTACCAGTGAACAAAATTATCATTTTCTTCAATTAGAGGAATGTGACGAGAATGAACCAACATTGGAAGAAATAGAAGTTGCAATAAAAAAAATTGAAGAACAACAAAGCCTCTGGAAGCGATACCTCCCAGCAGAATGCTTAAAACAGGGAGGTGAAGAATTGCATAAAACAATTTATCAACTTCGTGTTCATGTATGGCAAAATGAACAGATGCCAAACGAATGGTCAGGCGATTCTCAGTGGGCTAGGCAAGTGTTGTGATCAGAAGAACATCGGTATATAAAAAAGTCTGGATGAGAACACCTAATGGAAGAAGACCTGTCGGGCCTCCTAGACTCCGTTGGACAGATAGAGTCGTCCGGGATTTATCAGCTGTCGGAGTTTCCACAAATATTGAAAATATTGCGGTAGACCGGACCGAGTGGAGAGGAATCGTTCGTGCAGCCAAAACCCAACCAGGGTTGTAGAGCTACGGAGTAGGTAAGTAAGTAACTTTCGTAAAGATTTTTTTTATTTTATTTTTTTAATTTATTGAAATATAATTTTTTATGAGAGTTCGGCCAGTTAATTGTTAAATATGTGTAGATGAGAATAATCTTGAAATGTAATAAATACACCAGTATTAATACCATGCTACTATAAATATACTTAATTTTCTCAATGTTAAGGAGACTATCTTTGTAATTAATTAATTATGATCTTTAAAATAAGGAACAATTTAGCACCAAAATATTTAGTAGAAAAAATTAAAATATACAAATGTAGGGGGTTGTTATGATTTGAGAAGTGGGAAAAATATCAAAATTGATGTTTGCAGGACAAATAAAAAATTTAAAACTTTATTCTACAGGGGTTTGTCGGAATACAATAAAGTGCCAATTGAGATAAAGAATGCCACGGGAATTCATGAATTCAAGAATCGATTGTTAAAATTTGTAATTTCGAAGAGATGATCTTCTTGTGATATCTCCACCAAAATGATAATGCTAAGTTGTGGTATACTTTGTGTTGTTTGCTGTATTATTATTATAATGTTTGTATTGTATATTATTATAATATTATTGTTATAGTATTTGTATTGTATGGTATAGTATTGTATGTGTATTATTGTTATAATATTTGTATTCTATTGTATTACTAGTTGTTCATTATTATTGTAATGTTTTATATTGTATTGTATTATTACATTACTTTTATGATTGTATATTATTATTGTATTGAATTATTATTGTATATGTATAGCTGAAAAATAGCTAATAAAGAAATTATTATTATTATGATTATTATACTTAACGCGGGGTTATGTGGGGTAAAGGTTCTATTTTCAGGAGATTGTAAAGTCTTATGAGAGAATAAATGGGTGTTAGATTATGCTATGGGTGAAGTTCATTTATTTTATAAATCAAAAAAAAACTTTTTTTTCTGAAACAATTGATCCATTTAATTATCTCTTGAATGAAAGGGAGACGAGCTGAAAAAATAAACTGAAAAAAGAACCCCTTTTTTTTCTTCTGAGAGGCAACAAACAAAAAGGGCGTGAACTTAGTAACACATACAGACAGAAAAATCTCTTCTAATTTTGACATCAAACGAACGCAAAAAGTGCCAGGCAGGGTTGAACGGTCTCGGTAGAGGGGTGCAAGTCTCGTTTAATGGTCTCTAAAAAGCTATCATTTGGCAAGTGAGGCGTGGGCGTGGCTTGCGTGAGGTGGTTGGGTGACAAGCGCCGCGATTGGCCGAGCCTCCCGAGCCAATCGTCGAGGCGTTTTTGGCCTCGGGATGTCAGTAGGGTGGGGGGCGTGGCCTGGCAACAAGTCCCTTGGCACCGTGAGCAAGCGAGACTGGCCAGAGTCATGTTTGTGAGGCCGCCGGTGTCAGCAGCGGCGACGACCTCCTCTTCGGCTAACACCACGTCCGTGGTTGTTGCAGGCGACCGGCTCCTCGACATCCCCTGCAAGGTGTGCGGCGATCGCAGTTCAGGAAAGCACTACGGCATCTACAGCTGCGACGGTCAGTCAACAACCCTCAATCACTAACCATTCTGCATGGCTAGAAAAAACTTTTAGACGTTATTCTTCTCTAATTGAAAAGATTTTGTTTTTAAATATTTTTCTAATTAATATATTAAATAGGTAATAATTAATATATCAAAGAGGGTTATTTTTGACCGCGTGTTAAACAAGATTAAGATATCGCTAGACCACTGATGGTTGAGGCCGAGGGGTGATCCGCGATTGGAAGTAGGTGTACACCTCTTTGGAAGTACTTTGGAAGTACTTGGAAATATTTGGAAGTACTTGAAAATATTTGAAAGTGCTTGGAAATATTTGGAAGTGCTTGGGGATATTTGGAAGTACTTGGAAATATTTGGAAGTACTTGAAATATTTGGAGTACTTGGAAATATTTGGAAGTACTTGGAAATATTTGGAAGTACTTGGAAATATTTGGAATTACTTGGAAATATTTGGAAGTACTTGGAAATATTTGGAAGTACTTGCTACTTGGAAATATTTGGAAGTACAAGTGGAAGTAGGTGTATAGCATATTAGGTCGCGGTTCACCCCTCGGTTGAGGCTATTGGGATCACCTGAATCTTGAATCTGGACCAAGAGAAATGAAAAAGATATGATCCAGTAGCTTCAACCAGCAGTGGTCTAGCGATATATAGAGTATATCGTGTTTAAAACGCGGTCAAAAATAACTCTCTTTGATTTAAAAATTATTATTTAATATATTAATTAGAAAAATATTTAAAAATTCATTATTTCTTACACAGAAATATATAAATTCAGATATTTTTATTACTTAATATCTGACAAAAATTACCTGCATTCGATTCGCGAGTGAATCAAATGTAGGAAACTCAAGATTTTGTTTTCCCTTTCAAATGTAAATATTTATGTATGTATATATAAATATCTGTTTTCGCGGTACACTTGATTTAAAAACAACTTAAAACGAATGTTTAAAAGTAAATTGTAGGAGACAATTAAAGAGTGTGCCTTCTGCTGAAATTATAAATTAAAAAGCAGAAGACACACTCTTTTATTGTCTCGTTCAATTTATAAAAATTCTGCTACTTTCGGTAAAAAGAAACTTTCAATTTAGTTTAAAAAGTAAATTTATCCAAAACAAAAAGTAACTATGATTTAATAGAAACCCCGTCAATAAGGAAAAATTCCATTCCATCCTATAGAGCTATCTCGACGGGGGTGAGACATGAGACGCGTTGGATAAACGAAAGGCGCAAGATCACAATTTCGAATCCTGTCGGAGGCTCATTCATTTTTCCTTTTTTATAAAATAAAAAATAGTTTCTCGATATGTATAGAATCAACTAGCAAAAATTATTGAATACAATTATTTAACTTTAGCGGTTTATTTGATTTATGTATGTAGCATATTGTATATGTACCTATATATTGTATATATATATAGGTGTATAGATATAATTTATTTGTTTAAGATTATAGTTTCGAAAGTTTGACCTTCGCATCAGTCTATTAATTAGGATATTTTATTAGTTATTTCTCATGGATTGAATTATTCGATGATATAGTGATATAGAAAAAATCGTTTTGTTGTTATAGCAAGCTAACTTCATAACAAACAATATTTATAATTAAAAATCTAATGGTGAAGGTCAAATTTTTGATACTATCGTCTCAAACAAATAAATTACAATAATATACCTATATATTATATAATATATTCCTATATATATGTTGTATATGTTTATTTGCATCTAGCAGAGGACAACCTTATTGATTTCTCTTTGTTTTTATTTCAACTTCCTCTCATTTGTTTTTCTATTCCTTTGTTAAAAATGAAGAAAGTTTTTGAACACTACTGTGGAGAGAAGAAGGAAACATTTTATTTGTTTCATTCATTGACCCTTTGAAACCCTGAAGAAGGAGGAAAAATCCTCCGAAACGTCGGTTTGAAAGGAAAGGAGGAAGGATTCCAATAAATTACACCGTATTTTATATGTGTTAATTTTTTCTTTCCTCACTACCTCTGGGCTGCCTTCCATTACATTCAATTAAAGTTTCTACCAGTCCGTCTCTCTCCAGAGAAAATTTCGTTGCAAAAAAATATTTATATTATTATATTAAATGAGCAAATCTTGTATATTATATAGAATCAGTTTCTCGATAACGGTTTTCACGATCTTGATGAAAATCACGAATTAGGAGATTTTCGGGTCGATAAATCGACCTGTCAAAGTCTCATATACAGGTAACTTTAATTTTATGGGCTTTTTTCTTAAATAAAGTAATTATTCTCAGGTGGGTGTGTCAATGAGAATTTATAATTTCCTTTTATTAAACTTTTAATTTTTTTATTAAAAATATTAATTAGGTTATAGATATATATTAAAATTAGAAAATTTAATTTATTAGAAGTTTCTATTGAAGACGGAGTGATAGAACTCAATGCTGAATTGATGCAAAGGCAGCTTAAGGATAATGAAAAACACAAATTTCGAATAAAGTATTTCGTTAGAACATCATTTTCATCCTTTTAAAAAACCTGATCATTCGGAGAATCGTCCCTCCGTCTTCAGGGCATAAAAGGGTCAACGAATAAATATCTGTTAATATGATTTTAAATTGCAAAAGTTCAAAACTTTTTGCCTTGACGATGGCCGGAGCGGCTCAAAACATTGGCAAAAAATAAATTAAATTTTATTTCAATTTTATTTAATTCAGGCTGCAAATAAAAATCAACCTTATTACCTGAATTTAAAATTAAAAATAATATTAATATATTACTTTAAATTAAAACAAAAAATTCCCGAACAACGCTCGGTACTATTTATTACTTATATTAGACACTTCCTTCTATTAGAGCAGACTTCGTAATATTTTTAAGAAAAAATAAAACCGACTTCAAAAAAATTAAATGCAACAAATAAAATACACTAAAAGGTATAAAATAATTATTATCTATTTAGTTACAACCAAAACGACGAAATATTAACATGAAATTACTTTTTGAAGTCGGGACCAAACATATACCTTTTATGAATCGCACTCGACGGATCTTACTTAGTACGTTTGGCGAGTACGCTCGCTTATAGGTATAGTTTGTTTGGTACCGACTTCAAAAAGTAATTTCATGTTAATATTTCGTCGTTTACTTGTAACTAAATAAGATAATAATTATTTTATACCTTTTAGTGTATTTTATTTGTTGCATTTAATTTTTTTGAAGTAGGTTTTATTTTTTTCTTAAAAATTATTTTTATTTTTCTCTTTTTAGTGATGTTATTAATAGTGATCATATCATCAGAACTTGACCAAATTAATATGGCACCATCACTAAGATACCCTCTTTCCAATAAAAAAAAGAATCATCGAAATCGGTTCATAAACAAAGAAGTTAGGCCTGAACAAACCTAACAAAAAAGGTCCAATACCAATGAAAAAAAACGGGACCAACCGGAATCTAGACTGAACCCAATGCAATTTTTTTTTTCAAAATCGGTTCACAATTGGCGGAGATATGAGGTAACTAGACACACAAAAAAAAAATCAGTCGAATAGAGAACCTCCTCCTTTTTTAAAGTCGGTTAAAAAGTAGTAAGCATACTAAGACCGATGTATCTACACATTTTATATGTAATATAGGTATATAAGTTTGTGGTTGATAATACATAACAACTCTGTCTGCACTCAATGTATTGAGTTAGCGCAAATATTGTATAGGTATACGATATATAAAAACTATTTTTTATAAAATATTTTATTTTGTATTTATATCCATACATTTTATGCTCATTACAGCTCATTAGAACTGAAGGTGGCATTATATAATTAATGACGAAACTATTTTCTATAATTGGGAGTTTTTTATTCGACAGAGGCTTCCTTTACTGGCTGAATAACTCTCTTTTCTATTATATAAATTTTTGGACAGCCATCCTTTCTTGGGCCTACGGCTGTGGTCTAGGCCAGCGATACTCAACCTGCGGTCTGGCAAACTTTTATGTGCGGCCCGACATCAAAGTAATTTATAATGATCACAAAAATTAAGAATGTATTACGATGAAATACAGAAGCAAAATCTATATAATTTTCCAGTCATAAAAAAATAAAGAACATGATATTGAGATGTATATGTGAATAGGTACATAATAAAAAAAAAAAATATTTTGATGCTTTTTATTATAATATCCACTCCACAGAGATATTATATATTTTTAACAAAAGCTTTAAGAGAATTTTAAAAGTTTCTAGTTTGTTGTAATTTTAATACCCACCATAGAGATATAATATATTTTTAATATAAACTTCAAGATAATTTTAATCAAATTGCTAATCTAAATAAAGTAAAAAGTAAAAAAATCACAAACACAGTTAATAAATTTTTATATGGTGGAAAATATTTTTATAGATTTTATTTTAAATCTTTCGTAAATATTTTGATCTCAGGTAACAAATCAAATTCATCTTTTTTAATGTAAAAAGAATTAAACTTCCAAATTATATTTTAATGTAAAAACTTGATGGGTAAACAGATTTAAAGACGTCACTTGGCTTCTTGTGGAAGAGATACATTTTCTTAGGCCAGTAATAATCAAAAAAAAATTCTACTTTAAAAATTTATTTGTTTTACATTTTGTGTGAAGTTATATCTATTTTAGTCAGGAATATTTATTATTATTAATTTTTTTTATTTTTAATATTAAATGTTATTAAATTTCGTTAATTATTATTTCAGAAAGAATATATCAACCTATTAAGAAAAATTTCTTTGAAACGTATTATTTTAAAAACAAAACTATCATTTAACAACCCATAATGATTTCCACCGGTTTATCCCTATTAGACATTAAAACACACAGAGCAGTTTGATGGGGACGAGGTCCTGATTGGATCGAATATGGAATTGGAATAATTATCGGAAAAGATGTTTTTTTTTCTTTAATTAGTTTTTTCCTCTTAATAAAAACAAGGATTAAAAGATGATCAAGGACAGTCGATGGTGGAGAAGTAAACTCCGGAATCGAAGCTCAAAAACAATGTATGCATAAATTCATGTAAAATAATTGGTTTAATAAAATTATAAAAAAAAAGAGCAGTTTGATTTTATAAACTAAAATAAAGACTCAGCGCCGCCTTAAAGTTGTAGGGTATGCATTCTAATAGCACGTTCTGTGATGCGGGCTGCATTGGAAGGCGCTTGAAAATATTTTACTTTAGAGCAGCGATGCTCAACCTGCGGCCCGCCAAAACAGGCCTGGTACAATATAAACTTGTAAATATTTGTAAATAATTATTTATGTATAGAAGCAATCCACCACAATTATCATTGTAAATTCATATAATATTTATCAAAATTCTCCTCAATAAAAGGTTAAATAAATAAATAAATAAATCCTTGTATTATTATATGTAAATTATTAAAGTTGGTATCGGGAAATAAGGACTATATTTTTATTCCATTAATTTTTATTTTGTTGCTAATGTTTCATCAACTTTGTTGATTTCTTCAAAGCTCAAATAGTTATCTTCCTTGCGTATTTGTAATTTTTATAATTCTCTCTTAGTTACAATTTACGAAAAACATTGGAAGGCAAGTCATTAACCTTTTCATCAATCAGATTGAAAATTTTATAACTTTAATCTGATTGGTGAAAAGGTCAATGACTTGCCTTGCTGTTTTTCGCTAAATGTAATAAGAGAGAATTGTAAAAATGACAAATATGCAAGGAAGATAACTATTTGAGCCCTGAAGAAGTCAAGAAAGTTGATGAAATGTTGGCAACAAAATAAAAATTATTTGCATCAAAATATAGTCCTTATTTCCCGATACCAACTTTAATAATTTAATCGATGGACATAACTAATCAAAATAATTATATGTAAAATATAACAAGAACATTATATTGATTTGTTACAAAATACTACTGTGACTTACAAAACTTCTATCCCAAAGGCGTTTAATTAACCCCTTCAGCGGCTCAAAAATGTAACAAACCGTCAAAAAATGCAATTAAAATTATTAATATATAAATAGATATATATGTAATGTCTTTTTTGAAAGTTTATAATAGAAAAATAAGGTCAAGTTTTTATGTGCGACTTTTTTATTTATCAGCCAACGTTTTGTCGACTTTGTGGACTTCTTCAGGGCTTCAAATAGTCATGCCACACATTCGTCTAAATTTTCTTTTATCCTCATTAACACAGAAGACCATCAGAAACACGAATTTCAAAAAATATTTTAGTCCAAGAGCTGGTGACACATTTTTGACTACGGATTTGACCCAACTAGAAATAATGCGTAATAGTACCGTCTATGAAAGTTGTACAAGGAATGGCCAGTCTGGCTGGCTGTAGCAGGTGGACCAGGTATTGTGCATGGTGTGAGTGCGGTAAAAAATACATATGTGTTAAAAAATATTTTTGACCCACAATGAAATTATAAAAATTATAATTTATAGTCAATTATAAACATAATATATTCACCCCAGACCATTTGAGTGGTGGGACGTGGAACCAGACCACCCAAATTGTATTTTTAAAACATGAAAAAAATAGCATGATGCTATTTCTTATTTATTATTAGTTGGGTCAAATCCGTAATCAAAAATGTGTCACCAGCTCTTGGAATATTTGGCACATTCACATAAACAATTTTTCCTTCTATTCTTTATATTAATGTTTACACTAGACAAAACAGAAATACGTAGAATCAGGCAACACTGTCTTTTAAACAATAGAATAGAATTCCCTTTTTTATTGATCTTTACATTTAGAAATCAAAAAATTTGTGATTTCTAAATGTAGGAATCAATAAAAAAGGGAATTCTATTCTATTGTTTAAAAAACGGTGTTGCCTCATTCTATGTATTTCTGTTTTGTCTAGTGTAAACATTAATATAAAGTAGATTAAAAATTCACAGTTCTTTGGACAATGTTTTTTATTGAATCTCTTTTCAATTTTTGAACAACGTTTCTGTCAAATCCATCCAGACTTATTTTATTGTATCAATCTAGAAAGAAAAAATTATACTATGTCTTAATTATTTTTATCTTTATTTCAACCAATGTTGCTCTAACCAATTGAGTGCTTGAAAAAGTCTCGAGAGAGACGAAACGTTTTACAAAAATTGAATAAGAGCTTCAATAAAAACATTGTCCAAAGAATTGTGAATTTTTAATCTACTAATTATAATGGACATTAATCAACATAATTAATATAAAGAATAGAAGGAAAAATTGTTTTTGTGAATGTGCTAAATATTTTTTGAAATTTGTGGTTCTGATGGTTTTCAAAGGTAACAGAAAATTTAGACAAATGTGTGGCATGACTATTTGAAGACCTTAATAAGTCGGCAAAGTCGACGAAACGTTGGCGGATAAATAAAAAAAAGTCACACATAAAAACTTGTCCTTATTTTCCTATTATAAACTTTCAAATTAATACAAATTATGGACGGAAATGATAATAATAATATATGTACCTATATCATACTCGATTCTCGTAAATAATTCGTACCTTTAAAAATTATGTTAGTGGTTTAAATTGCGAGTTTATTGGTCCGAAATATCTAAAAGATTCCGGACTGCTGCTCTAAGGGAACTCAACTAGCGCGAGTCAGCCTCACATGTTTACTTTTTTGAAAAGGGTAGCTGTCATATACATCCTTAAATGGCAAATTAGATCTAAATAGGATGCTTAGAATGGATCTGGGTCGAAGAGAAGAGTAAGTGGTTTGGGTCGAAGTATTAGCCTCGTGAGGGGTGAGAAAGGGTTGTTTTCTAGACATCGGGTTTTCCATGTTGGTGTTAATGTATTCTCTTTCGAAACTAGAGTAAATATTTAATTCTCATTAAATCCGAAACCAGGCTGGGGTTCAGGTTGGCGCGAGAGAGACGGGTATCAAAAACCCACAACGCGGATCAAAAGGGTGCATAGCAAATCAGACCAACAGGTAGGGACGCACGCACACCGAGACACGTGCACACGGGGCACACGCCCACCACACCTTCTGCCAAGCAACCCGAGGTTAATCCGGTTTATTATAATCTGCCTAAAGAGAAAATCGCAATGTTCAAGCAAATTCTATTATTTATTCATTATTTGGAAAATGGTTATGAAATGATAAGAGAAGCCAGCGCAAACACAAACAACCATATTTCTATTTCTCGCCATTCGAAGATAGAAGCATCTCTTCAGCCTTTTTTCGTACCCATTTCAATCAAATCAGATGTTGAATTGATCTTTATAAAAACACTCACTCTTCTTATCTTCAAATACTTTAATAAATATTTTTTTAAATCTAAAATACTATTTCTTTTTGAAAATTTCATACCGATGGATACTTTTTAAAATGAAAAAAAAATAATATGATTATTTTTTTACAATGACTTGTTGTTTATTGATTGTTTAATTAAGAATAGAAAATATTAGATGAAAATGCTTTATACTTTTAATGGTTCTAAATATGTCTAAGGAATCAGGGGCACCCACAAATATCTTCAGGCGGAGGGGGACAAAGCTTTTCGAAACAAATAATTATATTATTAAGTTTTTATTTAAATATTTTTTTTTTCGCGGATGGGGGGAATCTTCGAAAGACATCCTGCAGCCCGTACCACAGGATAGTGTGGGACTTCTACCCACTAAACCTACCCACCCTCTCTTCAGCCTGGTCTTACCATCAGGCATAACTTCATGCTTTATATTAGCTTCACCTGTATGTATCTATCTATCTATCAATATGACTTTTGTTCTGTAAAATTCCGCAAACATTTCTCCATAAAAATAATTGTTTACCTACTCAATTTAAATGAAATTATATAAAAATAAATACATTTCATTTTGTTAAATTCCGCAAATTTTTCTCTATAAAAATAATTAAGACTAAAAAGTAAAAAAATAAAATATATTTTAAAATAAAGTAAAAAAAACTCAAAAACATGCTTCTAAAAAGTACAAAATAATGTAATACTTAATCAAAAAGTGTAGGGCACTTTGTCGAAATTAATCAAAAGTTTCTGCACCCCAGACTTTTTGATTAAGTATTACATTATTTTGTACTTTTTAGAAGAATGTTTTTAGTTTTTTTTAAATATAAGTTTTTTTTTACAAGTAGAATAAACAAATACATACAGTGCTTAAATACAAAAACACGCACGTCACATCAGTGGTGGCCAACCTTTTACATACCATGCGCCAATTTTTTCACATACGAGTTCATATGCGCTATACAACTTAAGCACATTTTATGTCTTTCTAATGAAAATAAATAGAACCAAAGAATCTGCAATTTGGGCTTTGCGTACTTGAGAAATTTTATGATGAAATGCGCCACTTGTAATCTTCTAATGCGCCATAAGTTAGCCGCCCCTGCGGAACATTAAACATAGTTAAAGGAATCGTAGGGTGTTGGATTTAGTAGTTAAGTCCAACTCCCTATGATTCCTTTAATTATTAATCATGGACACGAATAATGAAATATTAAGCATAGTTTACGAGGCCAGGTCGGAAGTCAGGGATGTTACAGAATTTTTTATTCGATCCCAGGGGCTTATGTGAATGTGCACCCTCTTACCCTCTCCCGAGTCGTGGCCATTGACAAAACATGACGAAGAATCTCTTTTGAGATTTGAGAGGAAAATACTGAGAGCAATCTTGGAACCAACTTTTCACATGACGACGGGCCTATACAAAATGCAGTCCAATTTAGAGCTCCATGACTTATATATCCAACCAAACATAGTCCGGCTCATTAAGGTCAAGGGACTGTTTGAGAGCAAATGAACATCGCTGCATCAAGTAAATCTAAATGGAAACACCGAAAGGAAGAAGACCTCTCGGGCGTCCTGGACTCCGAGACATAGAATCGTCCGGAATTTATCAGTCATCGGGTTTACTTGTTACAAATTTCGAAAGTACCGGACCGAATGGAGAATCATTGTTTGAGCAGCCAAGGCCCACCATGGTTGTAAAGCTAAGGAGTAAAAGTAAATAATACCAAGACCAAGATTCTGACAAGAATAAGACCAAATGCTAGATTTTCGTAGTCTTGTTACTTAAATAATGCTGAAACAAAGGTGACCTTGGTCTTACAGAAATTACACGAGCACAGAAAGTCCAAAACCAATTTTGTTCATCATTAGAATGAAGTCAAAGAAGGGCCTATAAGAGTTAGGTACCTACTTCTCTTTCAAGCCATATTCGACTTTAGAGCCTCTAACGGTTGCCATGTCATTCTCCTTTGTTATAATATAAGAATCAATATGATTTTACGTAAATAAATATACATCTAAAATACTTCTTTACAAGTATATTTTATAACATATCTATTCTTTTTATAAAAAGTATTTATTATTATTGTTTTTTTTTTTTAATTAATAGTCTCATTCATGTAAGAATGCGCGCATGAAATCTGCACTACCCCAGTAGTGGACTAAAAAGCTCTAGCACTAGTGACTATGTCGCTCTGAGCAGACTAACAGCAATATTGGCAGACCTTAACAGTCAAAAGAAAATATTGAAAGTGTCAAAATGGGGCAAAGTCTCATATGCTCACATTTAAGTAAATAAAAAAACATCTTTATGAAGATAATTTAAATTTTCTATTAGTTGCACTGGGGTGCTTTCAGGCCATTATCAAAGTTGATTGATATGATGTTAATTAATTAGGCCAGAAATCTCATCTATGAACTTGAAATTTATCCGCTAAGAGGCTTGAATTAAATTCGCACCACAAATTAACCTTCGATAACGTCGTAAATTGCATTTACTAAATTAAATTAGGATGAGTGAGAGCTAGAATGGGAAAATGCATTTAACTTCTATTACTTAGTTACATAGAAATAGAGATTATATGAAGCTAAAAAAAAAATTCAATTGAAATTTTTACAGATCTCTACGATTTTAAGGTTCTAAAAAAGTGGTTTTCTGAATTCACCCGTATCTGTGGTAGTGTTCCACCTAGACAGTTGAATCGATAATTATGAAATCATGAATATAAAAGTGGTTAGTAAAAAGTAAAACAGTTATTTTGAAAATTATTTTTTAGAGTACTTTAAAGTATTAATTTTAATTTTTTTTTTTTTGATAATTCCTTTAAAACGACTGTAAAGTTGCTGGGTAAAAAATAGAGCTTATAAACAACGACTTATTTATATTAATCTTTTTATTAAATATGTATTGTTAAACAGCAGTTTTCAAAAATTATGTAAACTAAAAAATTTCAAAATACTTTATATTAAAGTGATCTCTAATAATGGAAGGAACTTTCATTAATTATTATGTATCTATAGTACAAGCTAAAAAATTCCATTCAAGAAATAAGATGATAAATCGCCCAAAATGCTTGGGGTGAATATGGTAGTTGACTCTTGTTGGGAGAATTAATTTCTTTCCAGAAAATGAAAACATCACTAAACAGATAAATTTTTTTTTATTAATTAAATTTTCATGAAAAAGAAATGTGAGCCAATGTTTGTTTGAAGTGGTAAAAAAATTAACAAAAAAATATATAAATACTTATATTTGTGATTAATTTCAAACAATGTGAATTTATGAAATACCTATCAAAAGATAAGTTTTGGTGGCTGCGAAACCACCTAAATTAGGCGTTTTTGATGAGATATTCTCATCAAAATGTACAAACGTTTCACACTTACTATGTATAGATAGATATTCAAGAAAGATGCTCTACTACTAGATCCGAGATGTTATGGATTTGTTCTTCACCATCAGTCTTTTTAATTAGAAATATTTTATCTGTCACCTCTCATGGGGTCAATACCTGATTGGATACCTAGATAAAATTGTTTATTGCATCAAGCAGAGGACATCTTCTTTGATTTCCCTTTATGATTCAACAACTCTGCTACTCTCGGCAAAACAAAACATTTTCAATTATATTTTTATTATGTCGGAAGGGTTGTTTGACCCCTTCGGGAATCTAGCCTAATCGAAGCCTGGATTGCACTCTTTTGTCAGAGGGATTGTTTTATCCCTTCGTAAATCCAAGTGCCTGGATTGCATTCTTTTGGCATTCGGGTTAGATTCCCGAAGGGATGAAACAACCCTTCTGACATAATAAAAATCCATAACATCTCGGATCTAGTAGTAGACCATCTCTCTAGAATTTCTATAGTAATTTTTTAAAGCTACTAATATCGGCATTTGTCTTTTATAGTATACCTATATTCAAACATTTCGAAACCTGGAGCCGTTTTCAAATGCTTTTGAAGTCATTCCAAGAGTGAAACTGAGAATGTTGATATTCTAGATAACTTTTGGAAAAATATTGACTTAGGAACAGTTGAAAACGACCCCCGGATTAGGATTTGAAACATTTTACATTCTGATAAGAATTGCATATCAAAAATGTTTCAATTAGGTCTAGGTGGTTACAGCCGAAACTTTTAATTTTATAAACAACTTTACTACCGAAGCATCAAATTTACAATCTTATGGAATGTCTATTTGGTACAGGGTGTTCGGGATTCTTCAAGCGCAGCATCCACCGGAACCGTGTGTACACGTGCAAGGCCGCGGGGGACCTGAAGGGGCGCTGTCCCATCGATAAGACCCACCGCAACCAGTGCAGGGCATGCCGACTGAGCAAGTGCTTCCAAGCTGCCATGAACAAGGACGGTGAGTCGATTCCTATGATCAACCAAAATTCACACTCCATTATACCTTCAATCAGCCAGAAGCTGAAGACTTGCTAACTAGAATCTACTTAACTTTTTCGATTGCTTTTAATTTTCATGTAGTTGATGGCAAATTATATAGTACATAGGTATATTTATATTCTCCAAATTTAAACAGAATTATGATTACAAAGAGCTTATTTTTAAAATTACCTACTACATATATAATAATTCATAATGGTCAAAGATTTTTTTATCTTAAAAATTTACTTTTTTAAACAATTGTTCTCCAATTTAGCCTTAATTTTAATTTTTAAATAAATAAACCACACAAGTCATAAAATTTATTAAAGTCCTGAGTGTTAATTCTACAAATCTAGAAATTGTTTTTGAAAAAGAAGAAAAAAAATTGAGTACCCGACAGTATTCAAACCTGCGATCTCTTTTGTATAGCCCAAGAGTATCTTTACCATAATAATAATAACCCTCCTAAATGTTTATTAAAATTGATTAATCCTTTCGAAAGGAATTAAGGAGGAAATGCTTGCTGTACCCAGTGGCGTAGCGAGAGGGGGCAAGGGGGTTATCATGCCCCGGGCGCTACTCACAAAGGGGCGCCAAATGGTCCGCAAAACAAAAAATTGCTGGATAATTTTTATTTTTATTATAATTGATTTCTGGAAAATATATTTTAAATTTAGTGCCAGTGTAATATAATAAATGTTAATTCGTAAATAAAAAGGAAAAAAGGAACACTAATAGTCTAAATCAAATTGTAATTATATATTGATAATAGAAATGGCACGTCTTTTCTACTGCCAGGGCTGACTCGACCTGTGTCTAGATGTCTAGATGATCATATACATTTCAAAATCTAGTCTTGTTTTCTCAACTACATTTTTTGTCTCAAATTTAAATCCTAGTTTGAGCCTATGACTTTATTTATTAATTAATTTGCTAGTATATTTTACATATAATATTATATGGTTTTCGAATGGGGGGGCGCTAAAAGGCATTGTGCCCTGGGCGTGAGTTAAGCTCGCCAGCCAGTGGGCTGTACCCATTCTAGCCTATATCAAGCTTAGGTTTAGAATTTCGTAGCTCTTGAGATTTATAGTTGCGAAACGAACTCTTTTTATAAAGTACAAAAATATGTCAAGAAAAAAGCAAATCAAAAATTAAAATTTCTCAAACTGTCCGATTTGGCGTATTTACTTTACCAATTCAGTTTAATATATACACCAACAGATATAAATTACCCTTGTTCTACTAAAAACATCATATCATTTATTAATTTAAAAAATTTGAAAAATATATATATATAAATGTTATCTATAAATCTCTGGTTAAAAAAACAACCTTTTTAGGCTATATTAGTATTTGCTCGTCCCCTTTGAATCTCTATCGTTTTCTTTGAGCTCCACGTAGAGTGGATTTTTTAATTGATTTAGCAACCCCTCTCGGGTGATTTCTTTCCCTGGCGATTTTTTCCCTATTGTCACCGCAAAATAGCGTAAAAGCAACGGGAGGTCCCGCTTGAGCGCACCCTCAGCCCCTATCAAGAACATACAATGGAATCTATTATCAGGGCAGGGTAATAAAAAGACGAGACGCCTTCGATTCCGTTAATATCTTGCCGAGGTTATCTGTCTCTCTGACATCCATCCCATCTCTCCTCGCAATGACAAGAAAACGAAAAAGATATTTATTGGGTTCTCACCTCAAATTGAAAATGTATACCTATATAGTCATTCCATATTTTTTCTTTGTTGAAAAGTGATATAATATTTCTGGCTTCATCCAGAACCACAATTCATCTGAATCAGTGACGTAGCGTAGGTGTCTGCAGCCCGGGGCAGATGCCAAATTTGCCACCCTTCCTCCAACTAAATATGATATTATTATAAAGATAAAATTTTCTAGAGCGAGGAAAATATTAATCATAACGGGAAACAAAGAGGTTGTCTTCTCCTTGATGTAAATAAACATACACACATGTATATCAAATATATACTTAGATACTTAGATACTTAGACGACCCGTTGCGTCGATTCGTTGCATGCGGGTCCCAAGAATATTTCCATCTGTCTCTGTTTTTGGCTATCGTAGTCCAGTGCTCCATGATAGTTTGGCTATTTGTCGCTCTAAGGGAAATGCTCCTATTCAGGGAGTCGGCCCAGCGGATTGGCGGTCTCCCGAGGGGTCTTATCTTTTCACGGGGTATCCATAGCTGCACTGCCAGGCTCCATCTTTCATCCTCTCTCCTAGCAAGATGACCTGCCCAATCGTGTTTTCGCCTGAGAGAATATTGTAGCATATCTCTTACCCCCGACATTTCGCGTATATCCCGATTGTGTGGCCCAAGCATGCGTTGACAGCGGAGGCTTAAGCCGACCAATCTTCTTTCGATTGCCGCCTGGATGACATTTATTTTGTTTTCGTGCGCCTTCGTTAAGGTCCACGCTTCACACCCATAACTAAGGGCAGGCAACACTATTGAATTGAATAGATCAGCTTTAAGTTTCTTATCTTTGGACGGCTCAAACACGGTGCGAATTGTACTATATGCGGCCCAGCCAGCTTTCCGTCTTCTTTGAAGTTCGGGTGCAAAGTCGTTCTTCATGTTTAAAAGTCTCCCCAAATATATATATTCCTCGACTTCTTCCAGAGGATGGTTTTCCAGGTATACCGGCTCATTAGATGATAAGAAGTTTCTCATAAACTTTGTCTTGGCGATATTGATGACAAGACCGGCATTTTTTCCTTCTTGGTTTAGTTGATTTAGCATTTCAGTTGCATCCCCTGGTGAATCCGTTATGAGAACAATGTCATCGGCAAACCTTAAATGATTCAATTTCCGCCCATTGACGTTTATGCCGTAGTTTTCCCAAGAGCATCGTCTCATCACCGATTCCAAACATGCAGAGAATAAACTTGGGGATATCGGGTCTCCCTGCCGAACTCCTTTTTCCACCTGCATCGCTACTTCTTTGAGAAATGGTTTAAATTTCGTTGAGCATCCAGTGTAGCACTCTGCTAAAATGTCGATATAGTCGCCTTCCACTCCCTGTTCTTCCAGGGCGCTCCAAATATATTTGGGCTCCACGGAATCAAAAGCTTTCTTGTAATCGATGAAGGTCAGAACGAGATGTAACTGGTATTCCCGACAGACCTCGATGAGTCTTGTACATGTATTGATGTTATCCAATGTACTAAAGCCTTTCCTAAAACCAGATTGTTCGATTGGTTGATGGAAATCTAGTGTTGAACGGATTCTAGAATACAGGCAAGATGTAAAAATCTTGTATATTGTCGGCAGTAAAGTGATGGGTCGGTAGTTATTTAAATCTTCTCTGTCTCCCTTTTTATATAAAATGACCGCGGTGGATGTTTTCCATGAGTTGGGAACCCTTTTTTCGTTTAAATAACGAGTAAATCTGGAGGCCAAGGCACGATAAATGGGATAGCCACATGCTTTTAAGATCTCTGACGTTATCCCGTCTTCTCCTGGAGTTTTACCGTTTGGTAGATTCTCGATCGTTCTCCTTATTTCCGAGGTAAGGAAGCAGGGAACTGAAGTAGGTGTTTTGTCACGAGAAGATTGATGTTGGGATGATTTATAGAGGTCTGTATAGAAGTGTCTGATTGTTTCTTCCATTTCATCTTTTCCAGTTGTTCTTTTTCCATTCCTCTCCTTTAGACATGGAATCATGTGTCTATAGTCCAAGATCGATCGTGCTGTTCTTTTTATGCTGAGTTTTGACTCAGCCGCCTCGAGCAGTCGTTTTCTCTTGAAGGAGTCTATATCTTCTTTGACCTTCATTCGACAGAGTTTGTTTAAGGCGTACATTTTTATAAGATTCGCGGGATCCCTTTTCATTGTTTTTCTCTCTTTCAGGAGCTTTCTTGTTTCAGGTGTAATTCGTAGTGATGAGTGATCAAATATATATATTATTTATTTGTTTGAGACTATAGTTTCGAAGGCTTAGTCTTCATCATCAGTCTTTTTTAAATTATAAATATTATTTTTCATGGAGTCAGTATCAAGTGGATATTGAAAATTGTGGTTCTTACTCATCCGACAAGCTTAGTTAAACATTCTATATAGTATTAAGCTGCAAAGATATTTTTTTCAATATTTAAAATTCTAAACAACTAGAAAACAAAATTTAATTGCGAAAACATGTTTTGAATTCTAATATTAATAAATTATTATCTAAAAACAGTATTATTTCTTTAAGAAAATGTATTGTTAATCGAAAATTATAATAAATATTATCCAAAAACTACTGACTAATTTTTTTTTTTTGTAGAAATTCATCAATTTTTAAAATAAAATTACCATATAAGAGATATGGGTAGTATAAAAATATATATATATTTATAAATTAGAAAATAGAGGAATTCATCCAGTAAAGCAAGCCTGGGTCGAATAAAAACTCCCAATTATAGAAAATAGTTTAAGTAGTGAGGATACTGAGATCAAGCTTGAGTTGTTTACCAAAAAAGAATTTAGTCTTTTTGATTTTAAGTTGATTCTTCCACGTTTTCAGTAGAGGTTGCCATTAATAGTCAAAACATCAAAAATGGAATTCAATAAGGTTATTCCTCTAGTATTAGATAAGAATCGATCACTATTTTTGATTTTAACTCGATTCCTCCATGTCTTCAGCAATGGTTACCAATAAAAACCGAAACGTCAAAAATACAATATAGAATGGTTATTCCTCAAGTATTAGATCAGAATCAATCACTATTTTTGATTTGAAGTCGGTTCCTCCATGTCTTCAGCAATGGTTACCAATAAAAACCGAAACCTCAAAAATCCAATATAGAATGGTTATTCCTCAAGTACTAGATGAGAATCAATCGCTATTTTTGATTTCAACTCGATTCCTCTATGTTTTCAGCAATGGTTACCAATAAAAACCGAAACGTCAAAAGTCCAATATAGAATGGTTATTCCTCAAGTACTAGATGAGAATCAATAGCTATTTTTGATTTTAAGTCGATTCCTCCATGTCGTCAGCAATGATAACAGTTAAGAAAACAACGCGGTTGCTATGGTTACTTATAAAATTTCCTCCCAAATTTTTACCATTTCACAGCGAGAAGCCTAATCATTCTTACTTAAGTTAGTTTAAATGAGCTATATTAAAACGATCAAATGAATAAATTTTAAAGAATTTAAAATTTAAAAAAGTACCATTTTACTATAGAGTAAAGTACTTTAAAATATGATTTTACTAAAAACTTTATTCAACCTTTTTTGTGGTCCCCAAGGTACTTAATTAGGATATTAAATTTCATCAAAATTGGTTAAGTCATTTTCAAGATATTTAGAAAAAACTAAAAAAGTACTGAAATAAAGTACTAATGTTTGTGGACCGATATGTACCAAAAACTAATCAGCGCTTCATTTTGTTAAACTAATGGTAGGTTTTCAATTTCATTTCAATCAGCGCAAAGGTGTGGAAAAAATCGTGGACGAAAAAACGATAACACACATACATACATACATACATCCCCACGCACTTCCAAAAAAATGGCACTTTTTGCCTCTCGACGATATTCCAGGTAATTTTTGGCAAAACCGTCACGTGCTAAAATTCCATCTCATTGAATACTTCAATTTGTGACCCTAATTGAGTCCATGGGTTCCGTAGTCTTTACCTGAGGACCCTTTGAATTCGCGCTTGCCGCGAGAGCGATTCCAATACTTTCTCCCATGCTTCGCATTGGATAAAGTAAAAAACTAACCAAGCCTCTCATCGTTTATCCATATAGCTTCTAGAGAGTGAAATTTCCTCGTCACGTCCCCCTTTCTGGCATAATTTAATGTTTAATTCTAAATGAGCCATCGCCTTCATCCTAGTTATGAATATTTTTTTCTTTTTTAGAAATTGAAGGGTTTATCTATGATTACTTCTAAATCCTGCACGTAACATCTTGTATACTTCTCATTAAAATATAGAGCCAATCGGTCTAATTTGCTTGATTTCAACGTAATTCAATTTTATTAAATTTAAAAAAAAATCAAGTAAACTTTATGTTTCAAAATTTAAATGTGGTATAAAATTGAATTTGAAGTTAACAAGTGCAATTCTAATAATGAAATAAACCTTGAAAACTTTCCCCCTTTCGGACGCTTTAATGTCTCCCGTGTTGATTAAATCACAAAATCTATGATATTTTATTCTTTGAATATACCATGACTTCTAGCTTTGTTGGTCAATATATTTATATACCTATATCGAGTTTAAAATTTAAAATAATAAATAAATCATTTTTAAATCAAGGAGATGATATCTATTTAATTTCTTATGGTAAATTGAAAAAGACAGCCAGAAATAATTTAATAATTTTAATTCTAGTTATGATTATATTTTATATACGTTTCAAAAATGTTAGTCATATTTATATTTGTAAATATTATTCATCATACCAAAATTATATACAAAAGAACATACAAATACATGTTAAACAATTATAGTAAAATAAACTGTCATTATTCACTCTCAAATGATTACGTCTATACATTCAATCAGAGAGTTTGCAGATAAAATATAATAACGAAATAATCCTTGAAAACATTGTGTATTGTATTTTTTACATTAAAAATTAAAAATCGCCTTTTATTTTTCGAAAAACTTTTGAGGAAATTGTCCAATTTCTTTTTATTTTAGAAAAAAAAAATTATCAGGTCAAATTGTTTCAGATATATGTTTTTCAGTAGGTACATAAAAATTTTAATGTTTTAAAGAAGTTTATACTTTTATATCGGGCCACTGGTTGGACATTGGACAGCCTTGCTTTATAATGTCGATAAAATTTCGTTTTGATGCCTTTATTGATTTTTGAGCTGGAGCGTACACAAAATTTGTTAACTCGCACATTAGTAACAGACATTTTGACATTCTAATTAATGACTATCTCTTAAAATATAAATTTTTAGATGATCACTATACATGGATTCCAAATCTGGGAACCATAGTGAGCCAGGAATGTGATGTCGAAAAAGAGATCTAACTAGGATGGAACAGGCTCGAAGGGTCTTCGCTGACTTGAAGGGGTCCTTCTTCAGGGATGAACTGAGTATAGAGCTGAGGACGAGAATGCTGAGATGCAATAATATATTCCCGATCCTCTATGGATGCGAGAGTTGGACTAATCCAGCTATGGAAAGAAAAATCGAAGCATTTGAAATGTTCCTGTACCGAAGGATGCTAAGAATACCCTGGGTGCATAGAATTACCAATAACGAAGTTCTCATTCGCATGAAAAAGCAAAAAGAGCTGCTGTATGCCGTCAAGGAAAGAAAGATCCGGTACTTTGGCCACATCATGAGAAGGGAATGATATGAGATTCTGAGGCTGATCATCGAGGGTAAAATTCAAGGCAAAAGATCTGTCGGTAGACGCCAAAACGCCTGGCTGAAAGACCTAAGAAGATGATTGGGATGCTCATCGATAAATGTTTTCCGGGCATCGAGGGCAATGATTGCCATATGGATCACCATTTTTCGTAAGGGGACAGTGAATTAAGAAGAAGGAGAAGAATACATGGATTTATAGGAGAAAATAAACATTGACTCGTTCTCTTCGTATCAACAACAAATAAAAAAACGTGTTCGATATTACAAATATTCGATAAGATGGTACGGATCTTTCGGTCCGAGAGCTTATTGTTTTATAGCTTAAAGAAGTTTCTAGATTATTTTAATTTCAATTTGTAAAAAAATGTAATTTTTTAGTTTTCAATATTATTTATTATTATTATTTTTATATAAGATAATTTTTTAACTAAAGCGTAGCTGGTTGGATTGGGGCTGTTGAAATGGCAAAGTAGTAGAAAAGATTCTAAGACGGTCACTGATTCAAAAATTAACCATATACGAGTATGTACCAACGAGATGTATTAAATCGACTATACTTTTAAAATAACATGAATTAAAAATAACATATTAATTTTTATTTTTATCTAAATATTGAAATCTTCCCTAGTGGCCTTGATATTCGAAATTCAAAGAAAAGCGTTTCCTTTAAAATATTTCACTTTTTAATTTATTTAAATAAATGATTTTATTAAATTAAAAAAATTAAAATTCCCAGAATAGAAGCTCGCCGAAAGTGATAATGTTATCTGTGAAAAGTAGTTGCTGCTGGAATTACCCAATGGGGTTGGTGCGGAAATTACAACCAACAATGTTAAAATTAATATTAAAACCATTTCAAGTTAATATGAGAAGTCTAAGGTCTAAAGGTCTTAGCAATTCCTGTGTGAATTGGTTAGCGCTAAGATACTAAGTAACGTTTATAGCGTCTTGACTGCGCTAAACAAGTTATCACATGCAAGGGCTAAAAAAGACTGAGTGTGCTAGGGCCTTAAAGATTAGAGAAAAAGAAATAGAGACTCACATTGGAAGTCATGCCTGCTGAAGCTGACTCAGAGTGACTCGCTTGCAATAAGGATTACCCACTCCATTCGACCGGGCTCTGAAATTTAGAAATATTAAATTAATATTGAAATTATGAATATATAAGAGAAGATGAAGACAAATCAAAGATAAACTTAAATTATAAGAAAAAATTTCCAAGCCAATATAGATAGATTTTATTTTGCTCTGAGAATGATATTCTCCCGGGGCATAAAAGATACAAATTATATTACATTAAAAATCCTCTTACAAAATTCAATCAAGAGAGTACAAAAAATAATTACATTTAACATTAAAAAAAATAAAAGGAAAAATTATTAAAATTAATTGACAATATGAAATCAAATTACAAAAAAAAAAAAAAAAAAAAAAACAATATATCACAGAATGATCAGCATGAACAAAAAAATTTAAAATATAACAACTCAGCCTCACTCCACTCATCAACCAGCTCTCTGCTGACTCATTAATAAATCGAACTACTTTGCCTTAAAAGCGCCGAGAGACATCGCTCCCCTACAGTTGCTGGAATTTTATTCCAGAGCTTCACGGAATAAACAGAAAATGACCTAGCATAGGATGATGTCCTATGTATGGAATTTGAAGGTCCATACCATACGTCCGCAAAGCTCTGGAACTTAGAGAAGTTTTAAGCAGAAATTTATTAAATAAGTATTCAGGGCTCTCAAACAGAATGAAAAGAAAAATTCGCAAAATATAATCTCTCTTCTTTGGAAGCCTTAACCAACCCAGTTTATTGTAGTAGGGCGTAATGTGTTCATCAAAAGGGACATCAAAAATGAAACTAATGCAGCTGTTCAAATCTTTCAAGCTTAGCGTTTAATTCCTGATTTAAACTATTATAAACAAGGCAACAGTAGTCGATAAGAGGAGCAGCCAAAGAATTTATAAGTTTTCTGATGGGTACGGGCAGACAATCCTTGTATTTTTTAAATTGATGAAGGGATTTAAATACTTTATTTGATATGCTAACAACACTGTCTCTCCATAAGAGAGTTTGATCAAACTCTACGCCCAAGTTTCTTACAGTATCCGAAAACTCAATGACACTCCCATACAAGAAGAGGGATGGAAATATTGTTCAGATAAACTCTGCTGCCAAACATGATTGACTTAGTTTTTCCAATGTTGATATCCAAATTTCTACCCTCAGCCCATCGACAGATAGTATCTATGTCAGGGTTAATTTTGGAAGTGGCAGAATCAATTTCGTCCGTATACATATTATAGTCATTTTGGTGTAAATTTTTGAAATATTTAAAGTGCTCTATCTCCTCGAGTTTTTAAGTTTTAGCATTTAAATTTGGTATATAGGTTTATTAATACTAAATCTTGGGAAATTTTTTTATTTTTTTTGAAATTTGACCTCTGAACTGAAAAAAGGGGGATTCTTGATTTTGGGGTCTAAAACACAAAAGGCTTCGTATCTTTCTTGCCCTTGGACCAAACTCAACCAAATTGTGTATACATAATCTGTGGGCAACTAGAAGGCTAGAAAAGCAAAAACTAACCACCCAAAATTTGGGGGGGAGTCAAAAAATGAAAATTCTTGGCCTTGGACCAAACTCAACCAAATTTTGTATACATAATCTGTGGGCCTCTATGGAGCTAGAAATGCAAAAACTGGGTGCGGGGGTGGAATGCAGGGCTAGGGTGCAGGAGGCCTGGGGTGAGTGTGGGGATGGAATGAGTGGGAAGGGTGCGTAGTGGGGTGCAGGGTGGGTGGGAAGGGGCATAGTGGGGTGTATGGTGGGTGCGGAGGTGGAATGCAGGGGCCCGGGCGGAGGTTGGGTGGAGTGTGGGGAAGGGTACGTAGTGGGGTGCGGTGGTGGGGGTGGAATGCAGGGGTGGTATGAGAGGAAGGGTGCGTAGGATGCAAGATGGGTTCGAAGGTGGACTGGGGTTGGGGAGCGGGGGTGGGGTCCAGGCGGCGTAGCCTCCTGGCTAACGGAGACGCCCGTCGAAAGTATATTATAGGTATTTAATTTCATTTATTTTCTTAAAAATACGGACTGGTAAGCGAAATTAGTAGGTGTTAATGAAAGGCAATTGACTAAGTACACTTATGATATAATGGTGAAAAGTATTGTAATATTGTTGTTATCACTGAAAAGAGAGAGAAATGGGACCCGAGTTATACTCACCCATCAATAACTATTCATTACCCTAAAGAAGGAGAGAAAAGGTCTCCGAAACGTCTGAATTTGAATAAATAAATTTAAATAATTTGGACAGCCTATCATTATAACCTACTTATTATAGGTATATTTATAAAAAAATATAAAATTTATAATATAATATAATATTATATATAGATATTATAAATTTATAATGGGGTTAAATAAATTTAAATTAATACCTAATTTATGCCTACATATATGACGAAAGTAAACAAGGGGTAAAATTAGCAGGCGATTTTGGTTGAATAAAAAACATTATTTTTAATTGGGAAAGGAGAATTGTCGGACCCTGGGGTGGAGAAAGTGAGGGAATGAATTCATCCATCCGACGGATAAGTGAACGACACAAAGGGAAAGAAGGAAGGCGAATGGATGGATGGGGATGGAAAATGGAAGGGCTCCAATCATTGAAAGTCAAACAAATGAGCCCTCTTTTGCCCTTTCGTTACAAGAACAATCAACCAATGTTGACATTCAACTTTGTTCCTACTTCCTAGTTATTACTCTCTCTGTCTCCCACTCACTTCTCTTCTCTTAAATAGACTGTCCACAAATTCTTGATTTAATTCTTTTCAATGATAACAAGCTGTGACCATAAAAAAATTAAAATACTTGATTTTAAATTAATAAAAAAAAGAAAAATATATATAATGATAATTAATAAATGTATAGAATTTCTTTATAAAAATTAAAGGGTTGGAATTAGTGGTGTTTCAAAAAATATTTTGTAAAATAACACTAATTCCAATCTTTTATAATGTTTTAAATATGTTTCACTATAAACCTACATCGCTTACCCTAAAAGTTATAGAATTTCTTTGACTCGGAATGGATATTAATATTTCTATCCGGATAATTGGAGCTGAAAATAGAATATCTTTTAAATAAATATTTTTGAATTTAAGAAGAATAAATCGATCGTTGCTGAGTCAACAGAGCGTTTCATTTTAGACTTCAGAAACCGTAACATTATAAATGCGCAGACTCTGAATTGAAACTATTATAATTAGTTTTCTTTTTTTCTTCGTCGAGTAAATACCGAAGCCGAGAACTCAAGAAATTTGATCGACCACGGCAACACAACACATTGAAGAAACACTCAATATGAGATTGGCCTAACAACATCTAATTTGGAAATTCAAGAGAGATCGTCTAAGATTAGATCCGGGATGTTATGGATTATATTTTATAAATCAAAAGGTTTTTTTAGGATCATGAAATAAATAAATACAAAAATACAATAATTTTTATCAATTATTACTTTCTATTTGGTTAATTTGCTGGATAATTTTTATTATGTCAGAAGGGTTATTTCATCCTAATCGAACTCGAATGCCAAAAGAGTGCAATCCGGGCACTTGGCTTGACCTCCGAGGTGAACTACATCTGACATATATATAAATAGCACGTGGGAATTGTTTTTATTCATAGAATCGATCTTTTTATAAAAAATTCCGCGGTCACTTGATTCTACATCTTAACATACAGTCAAACCACATATTTTGGTTGAAATTTTTTTCAAAAATCGAATGTCAATGGAACGACTTTATTTCTGATTTGAATATAAATCAATCACGTGATTAAATTCATTTTGTTGTCTTAGCAAGCTAGCTACACAAACGATAGCATACGAGTTTCCTCTATCTAATCGGGTGATTGATCCCATGAGAGGTGACCTATAAAATATTTATAATTAAAAAAACTGATGATGAAGGTCAAGCCTAAGAAACTATAGTCTATAACAGGGCTGTCCATGTCCATCCCTTGGCCCGCGGGGCGCATGTGGCCCATCACTGCAATGAGTGTAGAACAACATAAAATCATAAACTTCCTTAAAACATTGAGATTTATATGTAGAGACATATTTATTCCCTTTTTCGAAATATGAATGTACATTTGTACAATACGTGAAGCTTTTTTCAAGAATAAAATTCACTAAAAGCAAAATTATAAACTCAATTATATAAGATAAAAAAATAATAAAGTTTCGAATATTTAAAAATTATTTTTCTTCTCATATTTTCATTTTCTAAAATATTTATTATTTCAGTAATTTATATGCTAACCAAGTCTATCAAGAGGAAGACAAGGAATTGGGGTTTTCTAGAACAATCACAATTAATTGATAATTTCTCTCCTGGACTAAAACTTGTCAGGACTTGTCTTTTAGATCTTACATGTCAATAGATAATTGATAGTCAGGGATTTATATGCGTGACCCTTTTAAAAAATAAATTATCATTCCTCATATCCTTCTTTAATCCCATTCGATTTAATCCAGCCCAATATAAAGTCAGAAAATTCCTATATATAAATAGTGGAAAACACACAACAATTTGGTCTGATAATTTGTTTTTTTTAAAATAAGAAATCTGAAAATCTTCTGTGAGGTTTTCGAAAAATAAAAGTGCTAATTTTAAATTTTGAATTTGGAACTAGATTTAAAGATTTCCGAAAAAATAATCATCATTTTGGTCTATTTTCAACTCCATTTTCATTAGGAATAAATTTTCTACTTGCAAACGTTCTGATTGAATGTTCTAGAACAGTGGTTCCCAACTTGGAAGCGATCTCCCTCCAAGGGGGCGATTTGGATTATCAGGGGCGATAAATAAGTAGGGGGGTTGGGGCGATAAATAACTAGGGGGCAATTGGGGGGGCGATGAGTATTCAAAGGGGGAGGGGGGAATTAAAATACACTCACGTGCAAAGAAATGGAATCATTTCCCATGCGAGTTGTTAAATTATTATTAATTATTTGACACGGTTACTGAGTTTCTCGACACGTCTGATCCTGTTTTAAGTGAGAATTTGAAGCATCGCAAGTTGGAACTTGCGTATCTTACAGATATTTTTGAAAATATGAATGAAGTCAATATAAGACTTCAATGAAACAAGATGAAACTTATCAAGGCCAAAGGAATTATTTCATCAATCATCGCCAAGTTAGATATTCACAAGGTAAATATTGGCCGTAAAGAGCTGATTCAGTTTCCGACCCTTAAAAAGTGTTCAGTGTCAGATAACGAGACTCTTGGACTCCCAGAAGACAAAATACCTTGACTAGTTAAAAACTGACACGGAATCAAGATTTGAAGATTTGACAACTTACAAATTCCTAATTGGATTCTAGATCCTTTCTTGCTTGAAGCTGTGGATAAGCTTAATAGCTCTGCAGACGGAGTTTCTAGATCTGAAGTATGACTGTGAGAAGAAAATCATTTTCAAGCAGAGCGGTTACGAGTTAGCCTGGGTGAACCTTATGGACACTTATCCACAACTGTGGGGAAAAAATAGAACCACTTCTCATCTCGTTCCCGTCAACATATTTAGTTGAAAAAGGATTTAGTTCTCTTGTCCAACTAGAAGCGTAGCCACGGGGGGGGGGGGGCAAAGGTTGAGTTCATGGGATGAGTAACGGCAACGACAAACCGTTTCTTATGGAAAACTAACCATAATTAATTATATTTCATATGTTTAATCAAGAATTATTTTTTAATTTCTTGAAATACCTTTTTAACCGACTTCAAAAAAGGAGAAGGTTCTCTATTCGACTGATTTTTTTTTGTGCCTATGTTACCTCATATCTCCGCCAATTGTGAACCGATTTTGAAAAAAAAATTGCATTGGGTTCAGTCTATCTTGTATTTGGGAGCTCAATATATATTTTTTCAAACACTAAAATTAAAAAATAAATAAACAGGAATAGCAGGGAATTGGACAAAATTAAAAACAGAGTTTTTATTAAATGGGCCAGATGTTTCGTCGATTAATTTCGACTTCCTCAGTGGCTCATTCTATCACTCTTTGTCAAAAGACAATTCCACTATGCGACGAAACATCCTTTAATCTTTTTTATTTAAACTATAATACATTGTTGGCTTATGCCTCAATTGCTCAAGAATCTTGAACTTTTTCACACTTGAACAATCAAAAAATTAAAAACCTTTAATCAAAATTTATCACAAAAAAACACGTTGTTTCTACTCTTTAAACAGACAAAGAAAGGATTTTCAATTCAAAAATAAAAAATTTTTATAAGAGTGATAGAATGAGCCACTGAGGAAGTCGAAATTAATCGACGAAACGTCTGGCCCATTTAATAAAAACTCTGTTTTTAATTTTGTCCAATTCCCTGCTATTCCTGTTTATTAATGCTTATTATGGATACGAGTGATTTACCACTAAAATTAAATTGAAAATATTTAGTTTGTCAAGAATAGTAAATTTGATGATTGAAGGAGAAATCATTGAGGTTGTCCTCTGCTTGATTCAAATAAACACACACACACACACACATACACACACACACACACACAAATAAATAATAAAAAGTTGAGTGACCAGCTTTCTATTACAATAAAACGAATTTATTATTAAGGTCAAACTTTCGAAGCTATAGTCTCTAACAAATAAATTGATATTGTCGCCTTAGAGAGTTAACCTGCTAACTCACAACAGGGCAAAGAAAAAACAAACTAAATTTATTAATGTTGTTATGGAAAAAACTATTTTTCAGAATTTTTTCTACAAAGCATGATTGTAATTTTAAGTAGCAGTTTTACTTGGACGATGCTGTATCTCTTTTTCTTTTGAACGGTATTAATATGTCATATATGATAAAAATGGAGTTGGCAGGTTTACACTCTAAGCGGACGATATATAATATGTTGATTTTCATCAAGCAGCCGACAACCTCATTGATTTCTCCATAATAAAATTAAAAATTTCACTTTTCAAAACTAAAATGTATATTCAATAATTTCCAGTTATTCATAATTTATCCTTAAGAAAAATGTCAAAAAACATTCAGCATCTATAAATTCTCCTCCAAGTAAGATAAAGTACTACTAATAATACTAAAATCTTATTGGATTTCGCCTCGAGAATGAAATTGGCAGGCAAACAAGTTGGAGGCCAACAGCCCCCCCCCCCCACACCCCCAGCTGCCAGCCTCGAAAGTTGCCATGTCTTCAGAAGAGAAGAGAAGTTTGACTCAAAATGACGACAACATGAACGCAATTTCTAATCTCTATAGAGATATTAAAGCGATGCCTAAGTGTCTTAAGACGATCAGGGTGGGGTGTCAGTTACTTTTGAGAAGGGAACAAATCGCATTAGGCTTCCTTCCTTCCCATAGAAGGGTTGCCGATAGCGGTGAAGTGGGGGGTGCAAAGTTCAACGTATCAGGGTTACTTCTCACACTGACTGATTAATTTCCACTGATCAGAAGAGAGAGGCAGCCGAGGTTGGGGGAGTTTATGAACCAATAGGATTCAGCTCGTTTTTTAAATCAATTAAAAAGGGATTTGCCAACAAAAAATTAATTCAAAACTAATTTTAAACAAGTTTGAAAATAAAATTGAACGATAAAAGAGCTCTCAGTTCTTGTTAACTACCAAGGAATTTATTACTCTTTAGGAACCTATTTACATTGACACTTCTACAGTTGCGTATAGTTATACATATTAAGCGCCTTGAAACGCTTTATCTATCCGATCTGGTATTGACCACATGAGAAGTTACAAATAAGATATTTGTAATTAAAAAGAGTGATGATAAATGTCAAACCTTCTTAACTATAGTCTCAAACAAATAAATTATATTATAGATATACATATTTGAATATGCAATTTCGAAAAGGACACATGTATGAAAATTTAAAATGTTCTGGAATGAAAGAAAACTTATAAAATTTATTTTTAACGGACTTCAAAAAAGGAGGAGGTTCTCTATTCGATTGAATTTTTTTTTTTTGTGTGTCTATGTTACCTCATATCCCCGCCAATTGTGAACCGTTTTTGAAATTTTTTTTGCATTGGGTTCAGTCTACCTTCCGATTGGTCCCGTTTTTTTTCATTGGTATTAGACCTTGCTTGTTCAGGCCTAACTTCTTTGTTTATGAACCGATTTCGATGATTCTTTTTTTATTGGAAAGGGAGTATCTTAGGGATGGTGCCATATTAATTTGGTCAAGTTCTGATGATATGATCACTATAAAAACATCACTAAAAAGAGAAAAATAAAAATAATTTTTAAGAAAAAAATAAAACCGACTTAAAAAAAATTAAATGCAACAAATAAAATACACTAAAAGGTATAAAATATTATTATCTTAATCAGTTACAACTAAACGACGAAATATTAACATGAAATTACTTTTTGAAGTCGGTGCCAAACAAACTATACCTATAAGCGAGCGTACCCGCCAAACGTACTAAGTAAGATCAGTCGAGTGCGATTCATAAAAGGTATTTGTTCGGCACCGACTTCAAAAAGTAATTTCATGTTCATATTTCGTCGTTTAGTTGTAACTAAATAAGATAATAATTATTTTATACCTTTTAGTATATTTTATTTGTTGCATTTAATTTTTTTGAAGTCGGTTTTATCTTTTTCTTAAAAATTATTTTTATTGAGTTACATTTTGGGACCAGTAAAATTAATACCAGAGTTGTGCTTTTTTCAAGTATAGTAGATGCAGGGAAGCTTTTAGATTACATTTATATGAAATAGTGTATTTGTCAAAATATGCGAGATGTGCCCTTTTCGAAATTGCATATTCATTTATACTTGGTATATATTTAAGAGTATGTTTATTTGCATCAAGCAGAGGGCCACCTCATTGATTTCTTTTTATACAATTGGTCTGCCCAAATTATGTATTTAATTACGAGTAGCTGACGAACTTTTTACAAAAAATAATAGGAGTATTATAAATAATAACATAATAAAACTTCTCCAGAAGAAATTTGGCGAATTTTGTATTGAACATTTAGAATATAAATCATACATTTTTACAAGTTTTAGTTTATAAAATAAAATGATAATTGAAGGTAATGGAAGGCAGCCCAGATGTAGTGAGGAAAGAAAAAATTAACACATCAAATAAGGTGTAATTTATTGGAATCCTTCCTCCTTTCCTTTCAAACCGACGTTTCGGAGGATTCTTCCCTCCTTCTTCCGGGTTTCAAAGGGTCAATGAATGAAACAAATAAAATGTTTCCTTCTTCTCTCCACAGTAGTGTTCAAAACTTTCTTCTTTTTTAGCAAAGAAATAGAAAAACAATTTTTTTCCCTTCTCCTTTTCTTAATTAGAGGCTGCCTTCCATTACTTTCAATTAAAATTTCTACCAGTCCATCTCTCTCCAGAGAAAATTTCGTTGCAAAAAATAAAATGTTAAATTTATAATATAATATATTTTCTGAAATCAGAATTATATAAGATAATATAAGTCAAATGCATACTAAAATTTGTATTTAGGTGCTTATAAATCTATTTATCTAAATTTTTTTTCGTAAATTTTATAGAAATTCTGTCAAATCGAAAAATGTATTTTCCACATTGTTAATTCGGTTTTTCTAATTTTGAGATTTTGTGATTCATGCGTCTGGAGCAACTGCTCCAAATGCTACACAGTAGCAGGCCTTTAGGGGTAACTCCTTCTCTCATCATTTTCATTAAAAAAAAAAAAAAAGGTGAGTCATATTTGTTTAAATGGGTTCTATCCTTGGTTCTGGTCTTGATAGTGGGAGTCGATGGAAAGCTGTCAATTGGACATATTTTGTTTTGCCTTGTATTTCTGTGAGTATTATATATTAGTACCTGGAAGCACCGAGCGATGCTCGGTAACTTCCTCCTTCAGTTAAAAGCTTTATTTTAATATTATTTTTAATTTAAAATTCAGATAAAAATGTCGATTTTTATTTGAGAGCCGTTTTCAAATTAAAAAAAATACAAAAATATATAATATTCGCCCACTTTACCCCCCCCCCCACTCCACCCCGCTCGACCCCACCCCCGAAACCTCGCCCTACCCCCGGATCTCCCACCACTGCACCCCGCCTCCTGCACCTGTTTTGATTCAACCATATGATTCATTTTTATTCATTCAATTGTTAATAAATAAAACCTATCAAAATGTGTTGTTTTTTCAGAAAATTGAGACCTGCTTATGCGAAATATATTTTTAAATAAATTCTTGATTATTTTTTATTCTATTAAATAAATAAAGTTCTTTATAAAAACAATTATAAAACGTTTATTAATATTTCTAACGTTTAGGGAGAACAAAAATCCACAATCACAATACTTCTTCAAGGCCTTTGAGAATAAAGGATTAACCCGACCCATTGTCTGCCTGGGTACAAAAGGAAAACCCCTAAGAATGGGATTCGTCTACCTGAGAATAATTAATTTGATTACGAAAAAACCCATCAAAAACAATTTTGTCGAAGATGAAACCGTGACAGATCAAATTGTCACCCCGAAAACCCCCTAACCCGTGAATTTCATCAAAATCGCTAGAGTCGTTTTCAAAATAGAACCAAGATACAAATATATATACAAACAAATATATATATATATATATATAATAATAAATAAATAAATAAATATACAATTTTTGCTCGTTTAATAAGAGTAGATATGATTTATTTTACTTCAAATTTGTCAGGCTTATATTTTAAGTTGTACTCTATATATCTTAATAAGTCAACTTTTGTAATCTGCTGTATGAGGCGAATCGCCTCAGAGCATCATTATTAAATAAATAAATAAATAAATAAATAAATAAATAATTCTAGAAAAAGAAGTATTAAGATCAATTTTAAGATGAATAAAACTTGTATGAACTTGTTTTAGAAGCTGTGCCTTGTCTCAAATCAAATAAGTGAGATTCTTGTATCTGCGGCCATTATTTAGAAGAAATATTTTTGATTTCTTCCATGATCACGTTCAATGAAATAATAGTTTTTAATAAGCATTTTATTAAAATTCCATCAAAATAAAAGTTTTATAAAATAAACGTTTCTTTTATTTTTGTATTTAGAAATGTATGAAACGTGAAGAAAAATAATTTTCAAGCATAATTTTTATGTCTCCCTATCTAGATTCCAATACCCACAATAATTCAAGAAAGTTATTCTATAGTACCAAAATAGAGTCGAAAAACAGATTTTTTGGTCTTTAACTTTATGGCTTCTGGTTGGAAATGTAGAAAAATAGTCAAATGAAGAGCTATCGAACGGTTTTAGCTAATAACCTGAAAAAACTGGGCCCTTTTTTCATGAAGAGAAATCAGTGGTTTTATTTTTTGTTATTTCGCCAATCTCTGTGGAGTTGTGCTTGTGTATTTGTATATAGCCTGAAAAAAAACTGGATAAGGTCTTAAAAATAAAAAATAAACTAAACTACAATCACATACATTTTTACTTTCCAATGGATACTACGGGGAAATTTAAAATAATAATAATAATAATAATATTAAACATTAATTTTACATTATATGGGAATTTATATTTTAAGGACAATTTTATCAATGAACTTAGTAGATTATTATGTATATATTATATGTCAGAATGTTTCGCCCCCTCAAATAATATATACATAACAATCTACTAAGATCTTTGATAAAATTGTCCTTAAAATATATATTCTCATATAATTAAAATACAGGTATGAAACCCGGAAGTTATTCTTTTTTTGAAAAAAATTTCCATCCACTTTTTCAAAGAGATAAGACACTCAAATCTTCATATTAAATATTAATTTTACAGTTAACAAATCTTTTTCAAAGTTTTTTTTTCTAACATACCCCATAAGAAAATATGTCACGGGCAGGTCCGGGACCCAGGGGTGCATCTGGACCCCTCTTGCGGGGGATATTGGGTTAGTCCACTATTGCGCTCATAGCCTCAAATGTCGATTAGGGGTCAATAGAAAAATATAAAATCTTGTATTTATATGTGTACAATATTTAATTAGTCCCATAGTTTCTATATAAATCTCGATATTTTGTACTACTCATCTGTATATCTTTGAGCAACAGGGATCTTTAATGAATAAATAAATTAGAGAAATTTAAAAATATAAACTTACATAGGCTTCCTTTTTTGTTAGTTCTATTACAATTACATAAAAAGTAAAAGAGAGGGGTTTGATAAAATGTTAAGCAACTCTTGAAGAGGTCGACGGTCAAAGAAGTTTAGCGACCATCTAAAATAGCCTCATATTAAATTTCTAGCAATTATTAGCTTCGGAAAATGCTGGAAAATTGTGATATATTGAATGAAACCAGGTTTGTGTAATTTTTGAGTATTTTGGCATTCTATTTTTTCTATACTACAGGAACGTATTAATAAATTTAATAGAGATTTTAATTCTGGGCATATTTTGTATTTTAAAATTAATAAGGAAAAATCTATTGCCAAATGATTTTTTACATTGAATTTCCTTATAATAAATAAATGAATAAATAGTAAAAATAATTAATTTAATGCTCTGGCCATCCCGGCAGGCATGATTTGTTGACTTCTATCGATGAACTTAAAAACTCAAGTACTTTTTTGTAGAGCCTTAATTTTACGCAGCCTTGAAGAATTGATGGCGAATGGATTGCCTATATTCAGGCGTTTGGTGTGTACAAGGCTAAAAATTTTCTTTGGTTATAATCTAAATGTTTTCAAATATTGCTCAGGAATAACCTATACAAAATTAAGTATGTATAGGTATAATATATCTATACGTCTAACAACAATTTGACATATAGGGCGATGAGGGGATCTCTCCTTAATTTTTACACTTTAGGCAAAAGAACATATAGAGCGGGTGGCGTATGATTATTAATTGTAAATACAAAAAAAAAAAAAAAAATGTGAAATATGAGTCAGGATTAATCCTGGCTCTCTCTCATCCACCCGCTCTGAATCTGAATTTATTTGTTCTGAAGCTGAAGGTGTAATGAACTTTATATTTGTAAGCTGAAGGTGTCATGAACTTATCTTTGTAAGAGGCGGCCCCGCTCCTCGGAGGCCCAATAAACAAAATTATCAATATGACCCGTTCAGAGGCCAATCCAATTAAGCTTATAAACAAAAAAAAATTGTGTTTTAAATCTCTCATTAATAAACAATTTCAAAGAAGGCTCTACTGATGAAAACCTGAGCCAAGAGTTTTGTATAAAAATAATAAACCTAATTTGCTGGATAAGGATTTACGAAAATGTATAAATTTTCCAAAAGTTGTCTTAGAATCGGATGAGCTTCTGATCTACTCATATACCCAATAAACAAAATTATCAATATGACCCGTTCAGAGGCCAATCCAATTAAGCCTATAAACAAAAAAAAATTGTTTTTTAAATCTCTCATTAATAAACAATTTCAAAGAAGGCTCTACTGATGAAAAACCTGAGCCAAGAGTTTTGTATAAAAATAATAAACCTAATTTGCTAGATAAGGATTTACGAAAATGTATAAATTTTCCAAAAGTTGTCTTAGAATCGGATGAGCTTCTGATCTACTCATATATATATATATACACATATATATATACCTATAAGTATACAAATTTAAATTTATGTTTGAGATATTATATCAGGGAGAAACGGTGGAATTTCTTTCTGCCTTTTCGAATATAGTTTCACAAAAGTATTGTTAATTTTGAGTCAACATGGACTTCAAATAGCAAGTGATATCTGATTAATAATAAAGGAATAAACATATTAATATTTCAAATGACTTTGGATAAAGTCTAGCAACAATCGGTTGCAGTTTATTTATTTATTTTAAGAATACTCTCATGAAAATACTTTTAGTATAGTAAATTTTCGTATGTTATTGATTGCGTAATGTTATTGCATCGTAGCAAATGGCAATTAGATGAAAAGTTCGAGACAATGTTTTTCTCGTTTTTGACGGATATTGCAACACCAACTGTACTAAATTAGCTGAAAGATATCGTTGATCAATGAAAAAGAATTCAACCGATTTGATTTTTAATGAAAATATGCCTTTAAAAATTCAATTAAGAAGTTTTTATTTTAATTAAAAAGTTTTTATTTTGCCGAGAGTAGCAGAGTTGTTAATTCATAGAGAGAAACAAAGAGGTTGTCCTCTGCTTAATGCAAATAAACATACACCAGAACCTTCACAGGAATTAGATTGATTAAAGCAGAAAGAGATCCAAAATTAATAACAGCACAGCGATGCAAGTTTCCCATCTATATAACATGGGGTTTTTGGCATTGAACGATCAATTTTTTATTAAAATCGAGATAGAGACTTGAAACTTATTTTTTTATTTCAAACCATATGAGGCTCTGTCAGCGTAAAAATTTGAAAATACCCAAAATATGGAGCACCCTAATGCCCACAGACTAAATGAACAATTCGCACTTTATGCCCTCTGGACGAGACCCGATGCAATTTTTGGGAAAACCGTCAGGTCCTAAAAATTTAATCTGAATGAATACTACAACGTCTGACTTTGATTGAGACCATGGGTCCCGTAGTCTTTACCTGAGGACCCTTTGAATTCGCGCTTCCCGCCAATATGTTATTTGCTTCGCATGGATAAAGTAAAAAATCATTAGCTGCAATTGTTAATGGTTAAACTTTTATTAGAAACCCAACAAAAAAATCACCCAAATCCATTCACTTGGCTCCGTCATTTTTCATTATTAACGACTAATTTGACTGGACTAAATATACATAAATACTTAATTTATCAAAATAATTAAATTTAATTAAAATTTGGGACAAATAATCCTTGAAGTCTGAAAAAAAGAAAATTTGTATTTTTAGTTGTTTTACAGAAATGTATTTTTTGAACTAGTTGTTTAACACCCTGTTTCTTGGAAAGAAGGATTTACGACGTATATATTTTTTTGAAAGAAGTTTTTATATGACAGTAGACTAAAGATCCACAGATTAAATATTTTCGCGACCATTCAAGTATTTCAAGTACACATTGCAACTAATAAATAAAAATTAATTAATAAAATATTCGTAAATAAATATTTCTATTTATATAATAGAAGAAAATTCAAGTCAGCTAAGTTTGCTTCATTTAAATCGGAACGAGAACAGAGTGAAATGCTTCATTTGATCGTTGTGAAGAGTTTTCCATTGGAAAATGAACGTTAAGTAGGCTTAAGCAACTCAAAGAGATGAAATGGTGATTGTCTTCTTTTGGAAAAAGCTTCATTGAAATTTCCACTTCGTTTAAGGGAATCCAATTTGAAATTCTAAAGGCTCAACGTATACCTATATTATTTAATAAATAGGTAAATGAATTAAAAAGGCCAAGTATTTTATTTGGAATTCAAATTAAAAAAAAATAGTAGGTAATATCCTATAGAATTTAAGAAATTCAAATAAATATATTTTGATGAGATCGAGAATTTTTTTTAATTTAAAAAAAATGAAACAAAAAGAAGAATGTTGTATCAATTGCATCCATATTAAATTTCGTAACAGGAATAGAAGGGAATTAGACAAAATTAAAAAAACAAAGTTTTTATTAAATGGGCTAGACGATTCGTCAATTTATTTTGAATTCCTCAGTGGCCCATTTAATCACTCTTTGTCAAAAAACAATTTCACAATACGACAAAACATCACTAATCTTTTTACTTTCACATTTCTATTCATAGAATGTGCAAGTATTGCGATGCCCTGTCTGACTCTTTGAGAGCTTGTATCTCAGAGATGAAAAAGTTAATTTCATTTTGTAACTTCTAGATGGAAAGAATCGATGACCTTAATAGTTGCAAACCGGATTTAGGACATCATACCAGAAATTGGGGTCCCCAGGGGCCAAAAAGAGGCAAAAAATCCATTGGTCAGTGCGTATGTACGCCCCTGCGTTTCCCAACCTAAGTCTCAAAGCTACAAAATTCGAAACTTAGGCTCAATATAGGCTAGAAGGAGTACAGCAAGCTTTTGGTTGAAATCGAAAAACCGGTAGTGGACATTTACATGAAAGATTTTTCGTTTTTTTTTTTTTATTTTCTCAAAAACGGCTCTAATGATTTTTTTAAAATTTAGTATATTTATCAAGTGTCATGAATTAATAGTTGTGTCAAATTTTTCATCCGATTGTAAAAAAGGAAGGGGTTGTAAATTAGGAGTGTGGTAAAATAAATATTTTAATCGTTCATATCTCGTCTTCGGAAAGTCGCAGAGCCTTGAAATTTTAAACTTAGGCTATATAAACACTAGAAGAAGTGTAACAGGATTTTGGCTAAAATAGAAAAACCTGGAAGTTAATGTACGTACGTAAGAATGTACCCCCCCCCCCTTCTGCGTTTTCGAAACCATAAGTCTCAGAGATACGAAATTCGAAACTTAAACTTGATATAGGTTAGAAAAGGAACACATCAAGCTTTTGGTTGAAATCGGAAGACCGGAAGTGGACATTTACATGAAAGATTTTTCATTTTTTTGATTTTCTCAAAAACGGCTCCAACGATTTTTTAAAAATTAGTGTATTTATCAAGTTCAAGACACTTGGTAAATACACTAATTTTCTCAAATATCGTTGGAGCCGTTTTTGAGAAAATAAAAAAAAAACGAAATAAAGGAAGGGGACTAAATTAGTAGTGTCACGATGACTTCAAATAAATGCAAATGTGAAAGTTGTGTGGTGACCACAACAAATGTTTTTAAGATATTTTTGAATCAAATTAATCAACAATCTTAACTTTTCTTTAGTAATTAAAAAAAAATTGTTTCTTTTATACAGAGATAGCATGTGTAAATTAAAAGTGAATATCAACTTTTTTTTAATTGTTAAAGAAAAGTCCAAGATTGTCGATTAATTTCTGCCAGGAATATGTTAAAAATAAAGATTAGTGATGTTTTGTCGTATAGTGAAATTGTTACGTCTGGGCCATTTAATAAAAACTCTGTTTTTAATTTTGTCCAATTCCCTGATAATCCTGTTACAAAAAGGAGAATGTTAATTTAATAGAAATCAAAGAATCTTAGATCTAGTTAGATATCTGTTTGTTATGTTGAAAGAGCCATAATCCCTTCAGATAACGAGACTCAGTCGTATTGGTTGTTTGTTTCTAAGTGAACATAGAAATAATATATTTCAAATAAATTAGTGTAAACAAAATAAAAATAAATAAATAAATAAATATTATTTGAAAGCTTCTGCATGTCATGCCATATATTCTCAACATCTCAACTCCCGAGAGTCGATGCATGGGTTCTAGGACACGGCCTCTGTAGTGAGCCCAGTGCTCAAAAAATAATATTTTTTTTACAATCTAATAAATATTTATTTTTATATAGAAGATATCTGTTTTAAAAAATATTTAATAAAAGACCTCCCTCTCCCAATAAGATTATACTCTGGGGCCCAAATAAGCTCTCGCGAGCCCTGAGATATACCAGGCTGTTGCGTTTCTATATCTAAAATAAAGAGCGAAACGTTTGTTCAGTGACCTACTTACTATTACGACAAAAAGAATTTATCTAAATCCAATGTGGTATTTGAATCCATGAGAAATAACAGATAAAATATTTATAATTAAAAAGACTGATGATGAAGATCGTATCTTCGAAACTATTATTATTATTATTATAGCCTTTATTTAGTTCAATTTTACATTTAAATTATATTTAATCAAGCAATACACAATAAATTACAACATATTTACAATATATTTATACTTATATTATATTTACAATTGTACAAATTATGATGGAACTAGGCCCCTTAGGGCATAGGCCTCTCCCAATATGTTCCATACTTTTCTATTCCTCGCAGTCCTCATCCAGTCTCTTCCGACTGTCCTGTCCAGTTCATTTGACCATCTATTCGGCGGTCTTCCTCGGTCCCTGGTTTTATTCAACGGGCACCATTCAGTGGTGATTTTTGTCCATCTTTCATTTCCCATCCTCGCAATGTGTCCCGCCCATCTCCATTTCATTTTCCTTATAGCGATGTTTATATTTTCCATTTTTGTTTTTTTATAGATATCAACTATTTTTTGCTTATCTTTTCTTCTTATTCCTAAGATATTTCTAATCATATCCCTCTGTGTTGTTTCTAATTTTTTTGAAATTTTTTCTATTATAGGCCACGTTTGCGCGCCATATGTAAGAGTTGGTATAATACATTTTTTGAAAGTTTTTATCCTGGAATCTAAATTTATTTCTTTATTCTTCAAAATAAATTTCAAAGACCAAAATTTGTTCCAGGATAAACCTATTCTCCTATTTATTTCTTCGGTGGTTCTTGATTTTTTGAAACTTATTTTTTGTCCCAAGTATATAGTCTCTTGTTTGCATAAGATGGGCGGTTCGTTATTTTCATATTTTATATTCTCCTCTTCACAATTAGTTATTATCATTGATTTTTTATTATTTATTTTTAAACCTATATGCCATATATTCTCAACATCTCAACTCCCGAGAGTCGATGCATGGGTTCTAGGACACGGCCTCTGTAGTGAGCCCAGTGCTCAAAAATAATATTTTTTTTTACAATCTAATAAATATTTATTTATATAGAAGATATCTGTTTTAAAAAATATTTAATAAAAGACCTCCCTCTCCCAATAAGATTATAGTCTGGGGCCCAAATAAGCTCTCGCGAGCCCTGAGATATACCAGGCTGTTGCGTTTCTATATCTAAAATAAAGAGCGAAACGTTTGTTCAGTGACCTACTTACTATTACGACAAAAAGAAATTATCTAAATCCAATGTGGTATTTGAATCCATGAGAAATAACAGATAAAATATTTATAATTAAAAAGACTGATGATGAAGATCGTATCTTCGAAACTATAGTCTCCCACAAATAAATTATAAATACCTACATTGGTATATATGTTTATATGCATTCATCAGAGGACATCTTCATTAATTTTTCATTATCATTAATCTTGTTGAAATTTGAATATACGTTTTACATCAAATAAATGGCTATATTATATAAATTCAAATTTCTACTATGATTTTATTATTTAATTAAAATAAATATAATTAGTAATGAAATGCGATCGTTCTCAATCGAAAAATAAGTCGATCGAAACATAGTAACTGTATTATATTATTTGTTCTTGTTTAATAAATAATTATAATTAATTATGTGTGATTTCACTAAAAATTCAAATTTTAATAAATATAATTCTTTATAAAAACAATCCAAAAACATTTAAATAAAATTTCAAAATATTTCGGGAGAAATTCTCTCTTTATCAATATAAAACTTGAAAACTATTTATATGTTTATAGTTGCTTTATAATTCTTCCATAAAGAAACAATTTTTCTTATTTTTCAAATTTTTATTTAGTACCCAGGTAACCACATTATCCTCAGAATATTCTAAGCGACATTTAAATCTTCTTAGAATATTCTGAGGATATTGTGTGTTGGGTAAAGTAAAGGGGCAATTACTCTCGAAATGTTTTTGAATTGTTTTTATAAAGAATCGTATTTACTTTACTTAACATAACAATCAAAAAATTATTTTTAGATGTTATTATACTGAAAGTTTTTTTTTTATAGTTTCTTAATCTCTTATAGTTTATCCCAAAAAATCGATTAAAATATTGAATTTTCGACTTATCAAATTAAATAAATATTAATTTTTAAAAGGGGGAGAAGTTAAGCGAAAGTCTTCTGATATGCACACCAGTTTATTTTAAGTCAATTCTATTTAGGTGGCGGTTACAAAATTGTCTGGGGATTGTTTGATTAAATATGAATAGATTAAATTTCTATTATTGCATTAAGTCATCGGTTTATAAAAGTAGGTTGCAGATAACGAAGGATAGATTTTAATAAAGATAAGACCTGGTGAGAAAATGGTACGTATAATGGCATATTGGCCTAACTGGTTTCTGTTTGCCAAATCGGCGTCAAAACCGCAAGTGAGAGTGCGAGGGTGGCTGGAGGCTTTAACCCTGCACAGAGAACTTGCAGAGGAAGAGGCTTCTTGTTGGCTAAGACGCTTAGCAGAGTGTCTTCAAGATCCTATTGAATATGCACAGGGGCTTACGCTGTTGCTGTTGCTCAAGACGATTAACCCGGCCTGGGAAACTCCGCTGGTTTCGCTGACAAAGCTTAACATCAACCAATCTTTACTTCCTCCGCCACACACCCTCTTCTTCAAGCCACTTATTTAAACATATTTTGTCATTTAGTTGTAATTGAATTTATTTATTTATTTTGATATATAAAATGGCATGTTTGTTTGCTTTTGCTCTATTACAGCATGCCCAACCCGTAGCCCGCGGGCCGCATCCGGTCCAGTACTGAATGAGTGTAGCGCAACATAAAATCATAAACTTCCTTAAAACATTGAGATTTATCGTATATGTAGAGATATATTTATTCCTTTTTCGAAATATGAATGTACATTTGAACAATACGTGAAGTTTTTTTCAAGAATAAAATTCAATAAAAGCAACATTAAAAGCTCAAATAAAATAAGATAAAAAATAATGAAGTTTTGAATATTTAAAAATTATTCTTCTTATATTTTCATTTTCTAAAATATTTATATTTCAGTAATTTATATGCTAAGACACTAACCAAGTCTAGTATAGTTATATCATTCTAGCACAAGGAGACAAGGAATTGGGGTTTTCTAGAACAATCACAATTAATTGATAATTTCTCTTCTGCACTAAAACTTGTCAGGACTTGTCTTTTAGATAAAGTTTAGGGAAAGCGGTTCATAGCCCGAAATATGTATAGAGATAAATAAAAAATCTCCAAAATAATTTAAAAGATTTTTTAATTTTTTTAATTTTATTTCCTCTTTTGTGAAACACCACTATAACCCGTTAAATAATAATTCCTTTGTCTTTTAGATCTTTACAAGTTCTTACATGTCAATAGATAATAATGGATAGTCAGGGATTATTATATCCGTGACATTTAAAAAAATAAATTATCATTCCTCATATCCTTCTTTAATCCCATTCGATTTAAACCAGGGCTGTCCAACCCGTGGCCCAATATAAAGTCATAAAATTCCTTAAAACATTGAGATTTATATGTAGATACTGGAAAACACAACAATTTGGCCTGATAATTTGTTTTCTCTAAAATAAGAAATCTGAAAATCTACTGTGAAGCTTTCGAAAAATAAAAGTGCTAATTTTAAATTTTGAATCTGGAACTAGATTTCAAGATTTCCGAAAAAATAATCATCATTTTGGTCTATTTTCGACTCCATTTTCATTAGAAATAAATTTTCTACTTGCAAACTTTCTGATTGAATGTTCTAGAACAACAATTAGATACCGATCTGAAAGAAAAATTGAATATTGTCTCTTTATTAGAATTTTATATTAATTATCTAGCCAGGAAAAAATATAAACAAATACTAATACATAATATCACTTTTTGTAAGTATGTAGATATGTATTTACATATACAAGAAGCTATTTTCAAGTATAAAATTTACGAAAAGTAAAATTAGAAGCTCACTATGAGCTAAAAAATAATAAAGTTCTTTTTCTACATTAACTATCTTTTTTGGAATAACAATAGAATTATAATATTTTATCCGCGGTCCGATACAATATTTTTTCTTCAAATGCGGCCCGATCGGAAAGGTTGGACACCCCTACTCTATTATATACTCATAAATGAATTCATGAATAGGTTACAATGCTAGATAAAAATTAAACAAAAATCTTTAACCGTAAACCTAACAATGGATTCCAGTAGAGTTTTTTATGCTGATTATCATGCAATTTTCCGTTTTTACAACAGGTCAGAGTATTGAAATATTATCGATCAAAATGACGAAAAGGCCATTTTGACCTATTTTCGAGTCCCATTAGATATTAAACAGTAATATTTTAAATTAAAATATTGTGTTGGCGTAATAGGAAACCGGTTCCTCTTCGGTTTTCAAATTACCACTTGTTTTAAGCTCAATTAGAACTCGAGTAGTAACTAAATAAACTGATGTGCTCATCCACATAACTTTACTATAAACCCGGCCCCTCTCTTATATTTAATACTTAATTAAATAATTTATAATCATTTATTGAGGTTAGATTTTGCACTTATAGACTTCTAGGGGCCCACTGATTATGTATACAATATTTGGTTGAGTGTGGTCCAAGAGCCTAGATTTTCATTTTTTGACCCCCCAATATTAGGCGGTTAGTTTTTGCATTTTTAGTCTTCTGGGAGCCCAATATTATACAAAATTTGGTTGAGTTTGGTCCAAGGGCTTAGATTTTCATTTTTTGATCCCTCACCCCACCCCAACTTTGGCCCCAGAAAAAGAAATATTTTTGTCATTATAAGTTCATTTTATAGTATATTTCATTTTTCTTGTTTTCATTAGTTTGAAAATCTTATAATTTTAATTTTTAAACCCCTCCCCACCTTAATTTTGGGTCCAATTTCAACCAAAATCTAATCACCTCTTAATCTCAATACACCAAAACTACATGTGAAATTTCGTTTTGATATTCACACTAGTTTTTGAGTTAGTGCGTCCACAAAAATTTGGTAACGTACTAACTAATGTGCTAACAGACATTTTGACAAAACAGTTATTATCTCGAAAAATATAATTTTTCGATGATCACTTTATTAGGACTTTTTTGTAGATCGAAATGCCATGATTTTGTTCAATATTTTTAATCAAAATAGTTTCAGCCGTTTTTGAGATATTTCGAAAAAACGAAGCAAAAAAACACTTTTTCCATGCACGATTACAATACTTGACCATACTCTGGATAACTCGAATTCTAATTGAGCTAAAAACAAATGGTGAATTGAAAATCAAAGAGGACGCTGTTTTCTATTAGGTTAACAAAATATTTTGATTTTAAATATTACTGTTTAATATCTAATGGGACTAGAAAATAGGTTAAAATGGTCTTTTTCGTCGTTTTGACCGAATTATTAGGTTAACAAAATATTTTGATTTTAAATATTACTGTTTAATATCTAATGGGACTAGAAAATAGGTTAAAATTGTCTTTTCCGTCGTTTTGACCGATAATATCTCAAAACTCTGACCTGTTGTAAAAAAATCGGGAAATTGCATTATAAAATCACTGTACCTATACAACTAGACTGGAATCCATTGTCAGATTTACGGTTCCAAATTTTTGTTTACTTTTTGTAGACAAGTACGTGGAATCATCAGCCTGGACACCTTTTTTTAAATCGTTCTAAATTCAAGATTTCAAAATTATAAGTTCAAAGGTCTAGCCATCCTAAAAACTACTTTTTTGGACATGTCAAATTTTTTCTCTTTATAGAAAATATATATATAGTATAATTCTTAATAGATCTAGCAGAGTAGATAATGCTAAAAGAATCTACCATATATTAAATCTTCATGATCGACAAATTGAAGTATTATGGATTTGATTGCTCACCGATACATGTTAAATAATTACGAATGAACAAAAGACAATCAATTTAGGCTAAATAAGAAAGGTGTTTTTTATTGTTAATATTAAATAAATTTTATATTAATAAGAATGGAGGTCAGGTTGATCGAGTAGATAATGTACATGCCTTCTATTCAAGCTAGCGCGGGTTCAAGCCCGATTCGCTACAATCCGACATCCTTACATAATTGAGAAATTAATATATAGTATCGTAAAAATGACTAATGGTTAATGCCGAGAAAGCCAAAAAAAAATATTAATAAGAATAATTAACTGGAGGAAAGTGTGAAAACTCAAACGCATTCTTCACATTTTGGGAAATAAACAATTATTTTGTAAGTGAATGGTTTTAACTAGAAAGTTGAAATTTTCCAGAATAGTGTAGTTTATTAATGAAAGCTTGTATGTAAAATGTCAGCTCATTAACAAAATCGTACAAGAGCTCCCCATACTTAGGTATAACACTTATTTTGGTAGTTTAGAAGATAAAGAAAATAAAAAATTCTTCATTTTAGAAATTCAAACATTTTGGCACCAAAAAGAATTTACTACGCCCTTGTAGTTTGTTTTGGAATCTTGACACAGAGACAGAAAAAATGTTCAATTTTTTTAACATTTCAGACATTTCTAAACATGGATAAGCAAAATGAAATTGAAAATTTTTAAGTGAATTAAATATACGCCGCCCGGCGTGCTTAGGCTCTCTGACTGTACCAAATAATGTATTAAGAAATTATTCAAATCAAACTGAATGATGTGTTTACCTTTGAATACTTGAAGGTTTCGACAAATCTCATCAGCAACACCAACAAATACAGAGAAGTTTGAAAGCACAAATTCAACAACTTGAAAAGACAAATACGCACTGAATGACCGGTTGGTTAAGGGATTCGAAAAGAAATACAATTAAATTGAAAAAGCATGCCAAGTCGAAAGAGAACTCGATAAGATAAGAGGGACAAAAATCATTCGAGTGAAAAATAAAATGTATTCAAAATTTACCCATTAAACATTACATGACAATATTTTTAATTGAAAGGTTTTGTTTGCCATGTTTATCCAAAAATAAAAATAAATGAGAGTGTCCTCTGCTTGATGCAAATAAACATATACATAATATGTATACCTAATAGAAATGTTTCTTTTTTTTAACGTCCCTAACATCCAACCAAAAAAAAAACATCTCAATCCCATCGCCTATGTGTATATACAGTGAAAATCGCTTAACACGAAACTGAGGGGACCGAAATATTTCATAGTGTTAAAAGAATTTCGTGTTCATTGTAAACAAAAAAAATATGTATACTCACCAAAATTACATTTATTAGAATAGGTACATCATATTAGATACACTACATTTGAAATTATGTATTATATGGTACATTTTGTACATTACATGTATGTATATATGAATTTAATAAAAAACAAAAATGAATAAACATATTAATAAAAACATAATAAACTTTAATATATGTATGTAATTTTAAATTTTTTTATAAAAACAAATAAAAATTTATTGATTTTTTGTAAAATAATTTATTTTGTTCATTCCGAGAAGCGAAATCTTTGTTTCATGTTAAAAGAAAAAATGTATGAAAATACAATACAATAAAATATTTTTTCGGGACCGCATTTTTATTTCGTGTTAACCGATTTTTCATGTTAGGCGTTTTCGCATTAATCGGTTTTTACTGTATATCTAATTTGGTCCAGACTTAAGACTCCGCAGAATCCAATAGCTTCAACCGCAGTAGTCTCGCGATATAAATCTTTTTCAAAAAGCGCGATCAAAACAATTCACGTTAATGTATCAATTATTCTTTGATATATTAATGAGGAAAAATTATAAATTTATTTAACATCATTATTTCAAGTTAGAAATATATAAGTTCAGATATTATTTTCACTCAATATTTGACAAAAATCACATACATTTGATTCGCGATTGAATCAAATGTAGGAAACATACGATTATATCTAATTTATTTGTTTGAGACTATATTTCGAAGGTTTGACTTTCATCATCACTCTTTTTAATTAGAAATATGTTATGTTATTTCTCATGGGGTCAATTACCCGAATGGATGTAGAAAATTCGTTTTGTTGTAATAGCAAGCATAAACGATTTATTATTTCTACCGATCATTTATAGGCTATAAATTGATTATGCGATAAAATAACGAGGTGGTAAACTGCTAACAATTAATTGCTGGTATAAACCGAGGGGTGAACCGAGACCTAATCTGCTGTACACCTACTTCCACTTGTACTTTCAAATATTTCCAAGTACTTCCAAATATTTCCAAGAACTTCCAAAATACTTCCAAAGAGGTGTACACCTACTTCCAATCACGGATCACCCTCGGTATAAACTTATAAAGACTCGAAAAATTGCAATCTATTATTAATATTTATTTATGAGAAAAGTAGATATCATTGCTTTTTGACTTTCCTTTTTACAGGAACTAAAGAAATTGCAATTTCTCAATATTGACAACCAACAGGGGTTGTTTTTTGGTAGCCGATGTTTTTTTATTTTATATTTTTTTATTTTTGTTAAGATAATTTAGTTAATGATTAGAGCAATAAAGAAAAGAGAAGCTCTGAAGGGAGTGGATGCTTGGTAAGCTGGTAATCTATTTACACGTTTTTTGGCTCATCTGCTTTGTAATGAAGCGGTCTTGATCTCCGTGCGCTCCCTCAAGGTAGAAGAGAAGAAAGACGAAGACGAGGAGCTCCTTTATCGATTGGATGTCAGCCGAGCTTTGTGGCTCTCGGTTGGTTGGCTGCCCCTCGGGGCGTTGGTGCGTGGGAACCCAGCCACCCGACGACACCCTCAAGCCCCCTTTAACGATCACCCACTCGCGTTTTTGCCTTACCTACACACCAACCAAAGAAAATTAGTCAATTAATAGACATGGAGCAACCGCGCTTCACAGTAACCAATCTCTCCGAGATAATTAACAAGGAAATCAAATGAAAAGATAACAATTTTTAATAAAGAGAAATCAATGAGGTTGTCCTCTGTTAGATGAAAATATATATATAATTTTTTTGCAACGAAATTTTTTCTGGAGAGAGACGGACTGGTAGAAATTTTAATTGAATGTAATGGAAGGCAGCCCAGGGGTAGTGAGGAAAGAAAAATTAACACATATCAAATAAGGTGTAATTTATTGGAATCCTTCCTCCTTTCCTTTCAAAACCGACGTTTCGGAGGATTTTTCCTCCTTCTTCAGGGTTTCAAAGGGTCAATGAATGAAACAAATAAAATGTTTCCTTCTTCTCTCCACAGCAGTGTTCAAAAACTTTCTTCATTTTTAACAAAGGCATAGAAAAACATTTTTTTCCTCCTTTTCTTAATTTCTAATTAATAAATAAAATGTTTCCTTCTCTCCACAGCAGTGTTCAAAAACTTTCTTCATTTTTAACAAAGGCATAGAAAAACATTTTTTTCCTACTTTTCTTAATTTCTAATTTAATTAAGAATTTTTAATTAAGAAAAGGAGGAAAAAATGTTTTTCTATGCCTTTGTTAAAAATGAAGAAAGTTTTTGAACACTGCTGTGGAGAGAAGAAGGAAACATTTTATTTGTTTCATTCATTGACCCTTTGAAACCATGAAGAAGGAGGGAAAAATCCTCCGAAACGTCGGTTTGAAAGGAAAGGAGGAACGATTCCAATAAATTACACCTTATTTGATATGTGTTAATTTTTTCTTTCCTCACTACCTCTGGGCTGCCTTCCATTACATTCAATTATATATATATATAAGTTTTTTTTGGAGACGGACTTATACATTAATACCTCAGGATTGGATGAAGGAAGTCCAGAAATAAATAAGAGACTAATTCCAATAAATAGTATATATATAGGTACATTATTTCTTTGAGACAAAATATTTTCGAAGGTTTGACCTTCATCATCAGTCTTTCAATTAGAAATATATCTTTTGTTAAGTGGCTTGCTTGCCATATCAACAAAACGAATTTTTTATATTCATTCGAGAAATTGAAGCCATGAGAAATAACAGCAAAAATATTTCTAATTAAAAGACTGATGATGAAAGTCAAAACTTCGAAACTAGTCTCAAGCAAATAATAATAAACATATTTATATTCTGTATATATAGGTATGTATATATATATAAAATTAAGGTTTTGTCTGTACATTGGTTCAAATCACGCCAAATTTTGGTTGCACACGTTTCAAGCAAAGTTATGAAAGAAAACACCCTCAACAAAATTCCTGTCTGTATGTATGTCTGTCTGTCTGTTTCCGTCGTTTCCGAAAAGTTGCTCACGATTCACGTAAAAATGGCTGAAGGGATTATTATGAAATTTCATATTTACATCAGATGTCTTCTAACTAACGTTTTTAGCTATATAACGTTTTGATATTGGGTGCGGAAGGTGGGTGCGGGGGTGGAATGGGGGTGGGGTCCGAGGTCGGTAGGGTGCGGGCGGGGGTTGGGAACTGGTGCATGGTGCGGGGGTGAGGGTGGGTTCGAGGGCTGGGGTCCAGGGGCGTGCTCCCTGGCTAGCAAGATGGCCGCCGAAGGCGGGCCTTGCAGCTAGTTAAATATAAAGTTTTTGTGCCCAGAGTAGCAGAATTTTTATATATTGAAGGAGACAATAAAAGAGTGTCTTCTGCTGGAATTGTAAATTGTATTTATTTATAATGAGACTATAGTTTCTAGGGCTTTGCCCTCTTCATCAGTCTATTACAATGGATTCACATTCATAAATTAATTCCTGTGAATCCATTGTAATAGACTGATGAAGAGGGCAAAGCCCTTGAAACTATAGTCTCGTTAATAATTAAATAAAATTTATAATTCCAGCAGAAGACACACTCTTTATTGTCACCTTCAATATGTAGATATATATACCAGTATATAAAATTATTTGTTTGAGACTATTGTATCGAAGGTTTGATTTTCATCTTCAGGCTTCTTGTATAGGTATGTTTATTCGCATCAAGCAGAGGACAATCTCTGTAATTTCTGTCTATGAATCAACAACTCTGCTACTCTTGACCAAAAATAAAATATTTTCAATTAAATTAATATAAATTAATGGAATTTGCCGGGAGTAAAAATTTGATTTTACAATTAATATATACAAGGTAAGGCAATGAATATATATATATATATATATCCAGGGGATGCTGTCCAAAAAAGTACCATTGATTTTTTGAAATTGTATTTTAATCCTAGTTTTTTTTTTTGTTTTTTTGTTTTACTTTATTTGCAAATTTCATCGAAAACGGCATTATTTTCGTTATTTTTCAAATTTAACATTAGATTTGTTAAAAAAAATTTCGGGCCTTCGCCCCAAAAGGATACTGCTTTATATCAGTGAGGGTAGGAGTCAGAAATTAAATCTTGTGACTTAAACTCCCAGACCCTGAAATGGAAATCGACCATCTTCCACAATGAATCAGCCTGTCCTATAAGAAAATCTTAAATTTCTCCTAATTCTATTGCTATAAGCAAGCTATGACTTGTCTATAGCACTCTTAGTTATTTCCGATCTTATATACGTATTGAGAGTTCTTAGAAATGGACTAGTCTAAAGATTCTCGAATCATCTTTATTTATTCCTTTTTTGTATTATTACTATTTCAATAGTTCCTCAGCGAGAACAATTTTTATTCGACTAAAACTCGCCTGGACTTGTCTTTGACATGCTTGAACCGGAACATCTGGTATATCTACCAGGTTGAGACCTTCTATCCGCACTCTTTTCAGAAAAATCATTCATTTTAATTGCCCCTTGAAAAAATTAAGCAACAATTTTATTTCATTTTGAGAACCAATATTTTTCAAAAAATTTTTTTTATAGAAATATTTGAAATATCATCATCATTGAGTATACATTCCCTAAGACTGGTTTGATGCAAACAATCCGTCTCCACTCGACTCTGTCCCCGCCAGCTGTTTGACCTCTCTAAATGTCTGGCATCCCCATGATCCCCAATTATTTGGGTTGAAATATTCTGACCTTGGGTCTTCCCTTCCCCCTTTTCTTTCCCAACTCCCCTCCAAGATATCCCTAAGCAGTCCCCCATGTCTACAGTGTGTACCCCATCATCTGACCTCTTCTCTTCTTCAGACTCTTCCACAGGAGTTCTTCTTTCTTCGATTCTTCCAAGAACTCTCTTCATTTGTAATTTTTATCCATCCATTTGATATTCATCATTCTTCTAGTAGCACCACATTTCGAAATCCTCTAATCTCTTTCTCTCCGCTTCTCTAATTGTCCAGGTTTCACACCCGTACATAGCTATGCTCCATACATATGTCTTCAATAGCAACTTCCTGTTTTCTTAAGCTAATAAGAGAGCATAGTGGATTTGGTTTTACCGTTCCATATTTGTTAACGATATTGATTTGAAAATTTAAAGATACCCTGAAATTTTGAAGTCGACATTATAAATATTTATGAAAATACTCTAAATGTTTGGAATTTTAGGATGCACCGCATCCACAGCATCCATGGACAGCACGTCACTAATATATATAAATAATATGCAGGGTACCCCCATCCAAATCATGGGCGCACTTATATATATAGGCAGCAGGGAGACTAGTTTTATTCGGTACAGTCGGGATTTTTTTTTGTTCTTTGTTTTTAAAAATGTCTAAAACCTGAAAAAAGTTATTTTAAATTATTATTATTACCTGGAGATATTATTTTTAATTTAAAATTTGATAAAAAGGTCGATTTTTATTTGGATTCAGAATAAATAAAAAAAATATGTGCATGGAATCCATGCCCGACAAAAGTGAAACTTTTTTTCAATTGATATATAAAAAAATTTCTAATGAGTGGAGGTCTACAAATTTTAATCCTCCATCCGGATTCGTGGGGCTCGGAAGGTGATGAGAGTTAGGGGAAGAGGAGAGAGTACAGGGGACATTTATAGGGTTGGCGGGGTGAATGATGGTCGGAGGTGGGTCTAGGGGGAAGGATAGGGGTCAGTGGGATGGATAGGGATTAGAGGAGGCTAGCAAGTGACCCGCCGCGTAATATTTAAGTTTATTACCAGGGCAGCTCGAGCTGGCGATTGCACCGAGTCTTGAAAAAGTTTGAACTTTTTCCTTCTTTTTCAATACATGGTTTAATTTCACTAGAGAGATATACAATTAAAAAGTTAATTATTTATTTATTATAATTATTATTTTAAATGAACTTTAAATTAGGTCTAAGTCATAGCAATAGCTCCATCATAGCACATATTCAGGTCCATTACGTCCGATCTATTATTATTTTCTGCACTTTGATACCAAAACCACATCCTCAGTAATTATTTAATATATTTCAGGAATTTGTATGCCTGTGATTTTATTATATTATATTTACCAAGGGTTCAATAAAGAATCATGCAGCTTTTTGGTATTTTTTATTTAAGTAGTAGATGAGTAGTAGGTATTATTATCGATATTACATCAGAAAGATTATAGAAATTACACCAAAGAAGAAATAGAAGAAACTTATAATATTACTAGTGTAAGAATCCACGTTGAAAGATGTATTGCAGAACAATCAAAATGTACAGCATTCTGAATATTATAACCATTCTACCATACCATTGACGATATACTTCATATATTCTGTGTATAGTAAACTTACTCATAAAACTTTTTTAAACAAGTATAGAAGAAATAAAATTATATTTAAATATTTAAATAAGCTGTTGTGGCCATCCATATGACTTTCCATTCACGCCTCTCTTATATTTAACAAGCTGACGACCCTCCACCCGCCTATGGAATGGTTAGTTTTATTGCATTTGTAGTTTTCGGGCCCACAGATTATGTATATAAAATTTGTTTGAGTTTGGACCAAGGAACTAGATTTTCGTTAATATTCAATGGTTTTTGAGCTAGATGTTATGCAATTTGAACGTGCTAAATACTAATTAACAGACATTTTGACAAAACAATTAATATCGCGAAAAATATAATTTTTTCGATGTTTATCATTAGGGTTTTTGTGTATACTAAAACGCCATGGCTTTGCTCCTTTTACTTTATCCAATGCAAAGCATGGGTAAAGTATTGTAATCGCTCTCGGGGCAAGCGTGGCTTCAAAGGGTCCTCAGGTAAAGACTACGGAACCCATGGACTCAATTAAAGTCACAAATTGTAGTATTCAATTAGGTTGAATTTTAGCACGTGACGGTTTTGCCAAAAATTACATGGGGTCTCGTCGAGAGGCCAAAAGTGCGATTTTTTCATTTAGTGCGTGCGGATGGATGGATGGATGATGTTATCGTTTTTTTGGCCCACGATTTTTTCCACACCGTTGCACCGATTGAAATGAAATTGAAAACCTAGCATTCTTTTAACAAAATGAAGCGCTGATTAGTTTTTGGTACATATCGGCCCACAAACATTAGTACTTTATTTAAGTACTTTTTTAGTTTTTTCTAAATATCTTGAAAATGACTTAACCAATTTTTATGAAATTTAATATCCTAATTAAGTACCTTGGGGACCACAAAAAAGGTTAAATAAAGTTTTTAGTAAAATTATATTTTAAAGTACTTTACTCTAGAATAAAATAGTACTTTTTTTAATTTTTTATTTTAAATTCTTTAAAATTTATTCATTTGATCGTTTTAAGATAGCTCATTTAACCTAACTTAAGTAAGAATGGTTAGGCTTCTCGCTGTGAAATGGTAAAAATTTGGGAGGAAATTTTATAAGTAACCATAGCAACTGCGTTGTTTTCTTATCCGTTACCTTTGCTTAAGACATAGAGAAATCGACTTTAAACCAAAAATAGCGATTGATTCTCATCTAATACTTGAGGAATAACCATTCTATATTGGATTTTTGACGTTTCGGTTTTTATTGGTAACCATTGCTGAAGACATAGAGAAATCGACTTTAAACCAAAAATAGCGATTGATTATCATCTAATACTTGAGGAATAACCATTCTATATTGGATTTTTGACGTTTCGGTTTTTATTAGTAACCATTCCTGAAGACATAGAGAAATCAACTTTAAACCAAAAATAGCGATTGATTCTCATCTAATACTTGAGGAATAATCATTCTATATTGGATTTTTGACGTTTCGGTTTTTATTGGTAACCATTGCTGAAGACATAGAGGAATCGACTTAAAATCAAAAATAGCGATTGATTCTCATCTAATACTTGAGGAATAACAATTCTACATTAGGTTTTTGACGTTTCGATTATTATTGGTAACCATTGCTGAAGACATGGAGGAATCGACTTAAAAATCAAAAATAACGATCGATTCTTATCTAATACTAGAGGAATAACCTTATTGAATTCCATTTTTGATGTTTTGACTATTAATGGAAACCTCTACTGAAAATGTAGAAGAATCGACTTAAAAATCAAAAAGACTAAATTCTTTTTTGGTAAACAACTCAAGCTTGAAAAGCTTTGAAATAAACAAACATTTTCACTAGTAAATCATAAAGAAATAAACTTATTTTAAAGCAAATCTTTGTTAAACTACTTATTGTAATAAATTTATTATTTATTAAAACTACATATTAAATTTAAATATGAATTATATAAATATATGTGCTTGTTCCTTATTACAAACAGAATCAAATCTTGGTTGATTATTTGTTACTGTGTGGAATGTAGAGCATCTTTTTTCAAATTTGCTTGATATTTTGATTTTATAATCGTTAATGCTAAGAACGACACTTCGCATAAAAATCTAGTACAAAATAGCAAAAGTATTAATTTATATTTTAGGACCATTTCAGAAATTATTGGAAATGTTCCCTAATCCCAAGCCAAAATTCATTTAACGACAGATATACCTTATCTTTTGTCCTTGTGTGAGTGCAGTGAAAAAGTTGTGATGGCTCTTCAGAGATTTGTACTAAGGGCTAGTGTAAATATTTAAAATTATAAAATAATATAAAGAATGTAATTGGCTAAATGGTTCTGACCAAAAGCCAGGAAGGGGGAAAAACCTTCTCCCTTTAAAAAAAAAAAAAAAAAAAAAAAATATACCTCGAATTCACTAAGTTCTAATTTTTTTTTGAATTAATTTTTGGTCGCTGCGATTTAGAATATTTTCATTGTCGTTTTATGTTTACGGTCCCAAAATATAGATACACGACCCATAGTTTAAGAAATACTGATCTAAAGGATCTTGCATTCGATCTCAATAAAAAAAAATGCGCCGCGAGTAAATGTCTATTTTTTTAATTTTAAAATCTCATTTTTCATTTATATAACAGGCACAGAGTGAAATGCGAAAGATCGTTTTACATATATGCAATCTTACATTATAGTAAGTATAGTAAAATAATCTCTCACATCTTACTCTGTGCCTGTTGTTAAAGAAATAAAAAATGTCTCTAAAAATTGATAATATAACTATTTGATTAATTTATTGGATTAACTAAAGTGTTGCCACTGCTCATAACAACTATTCAGATGGAAATTTGTATATATGTAAGTATATATTGTATTGTATATATATGAGAAATAAATACACAGCCTTATTTTAGAGTCTTAAAGAAGATCAAATAAAAGATCGAATACTCGAAAATAACAAATATTGTTATTTTTTTACCAATAACCTGATATTATACTTCCTCGACATATAAGTTAGAAAAGTAGCAACAGCAACTGTGAAGTGAAACCTAATCAAATTTTGAAATAATTCTCGACTAAAAAACACTAAAATATCCTAATAAAAATTTAATTTCTACGGTAAAAATTATAACCGTTTGTTTGTTTGTGTGTCTGTTGTTTTGTGGTATAGCAGTACAGCATGAGCGTGGTCCCCGCAAACCCAAACACCCAGGTTCCAGCGGCTCGCTGCTCAATTCTGTCGGCAGCGGGGGTGGCAAGTCCGATCTGCTGCCACATCATCTCCACCTGAGCCATCACCATCACCATGGACATGGACCCCTCCACCCCCACGACGGCTCTTCACCGAAGCTCATTTTCCCGTCACCTCTCAAGCCATCTTTACCGCCTCCACCGGCTCCTCAACCGCCACCCCCGCCACCACCAACCTCGGTTGCTGCCTCCATGAACACACAAGGTCCTCCAGCTCCGGGGGAGAATACAGCCGCCTCCGCTGCTGCGGCCGCTGCAGCTGCTGCGTGTGCAGCAGCAGCGCTCTTTCATCATCCTCCGCCACCTCCGCCGCCTCCAGGTCTACTGCAGATTCTAATGTCCGCGGAAAAGTGTCAGGTGAAACCATCTTAGATATTTTTTCTAAGTAATGATAAGTCATTCAATTTAAAACAATTTGTTAGATCAGCCTTATTTATTTTTTTTATTTTTATTCAATATACGTAAATTATCCCAATTATAATACGGTGAAACCCCTCAAATCCGAACTAATTGGGGCTGTAGCCTGTTCGTATTTCAATTTGTTCGGATTAGCTGAAAGCAGCTTCGACAATTGAAGATAACTGATATCAAGTGAAATTTTAAGTGATATTTTGTGTGTTTCTATTATTATTTCATTGTTTTTGCAAAGTGATTAACCTAAAGAATTTAAATAACCAACTTTTACCGTTTTTCAATCTTGGATGACATAAGTATGCAGACACATTTACACTTTGTTAGGTATGCTAACTGTACTTCTTTGTTAATTTTTCAACTAATTATATAAAATAAGGTTATAATTGTTTTATGATTAAATAAATAAGTTTCTCTATTTTGCGTTCGGATTTCTCATAATTTCGGATTTGAGGGGTTTCCTGTATTACATTTTTTTTAAACATATCTTGTGTAAAACTTAAGATTAAATAGAAGACACCCCAGGGATAAATAAAAAGATGATCCACAATTAAATAATATTTTTTAAAACGTTTATTTTTACGTTTGAACCCACGTTTCGGAGAATCTTCTCTCCTTCTTAAGGATTTAAAAGGTCACCCAAGGAAGAATGTAACGATTTTTCTTCAGAGACAAGAAGAAAAATTGTTACATGCTTCCTTCAGAGACCCTTTGAACCCTGAAGGAGAGAAGATCCTCAGAAATGTGGGTTCAAAAATTGTCTCCAAAATCATCTGCCCTATGTATAAATTTAAATAAAGAAAAATATAATATGAAACATTTGATATATATTTATTGATGTTACTTTAAGCCAGTATTATTTATGAATAAATATTTTTTTTTAATATGATGTTTTTTAATACAAAAATTTTGGACCTCTTTTTGAAAAAAAGAATTGTGTAGTTTTGAATAAAAAATGATAAAAAAAACAACCCTTAATTTGAGAATGTTGTGTCTCTGTTACCTCTAGTAGGTACTACTTTACTATTTGTAGTTTGTACCTATAACCTATAAACATAATAAAACGAAGGTTGTAATAGTCTCCCCTCCAATGTGTTTTACGTGGTAAAATAACAAGTTACTATTTTTTTCCCCAATCATTCACAATTAATCTCAAAACATTATAAATTGAAATGGTCAAAAGAATCTAATTTAGAAATGCAGGATTGTTCCTTTTCCGCTGATCGCCACAGTGATGAGATGATGAGACTTGTAAATTGGTTTTACTACAAAAACAACGTTTACTTCCAAGGTACAAGTTGTTTATTCAGTGCGCACGCAGGATTTATATACAAGTCGAAAATTAGGTGTAGCAACGCCCACATATCACTTAACAAGTTTTTTTCATAATATTCTGAATAAATCATCGATAGAAATTTACTAAGATTTAGAATTTAAATTTTCTCTTTTTCATTTTTATTTATTGTGTCCATAAGAACCCCTGTAAGTTGTTTTTACATCTTTTAAAAATTTCATCTATTTTTCATGAAATAAAATTATAAAACACTCAAATATTCGAGTTAATTACATATATATAATAATTATTATTTTTAGTTGTAACTTAAATATTATATACCAATTTTTCTATAACTGAAGTAAAAAATTTTATGATTATATATGGCAGAAAAAATTTCGTCTTTAGGGTTTGGCCAACTGCCCGAAAAGTAGACTTGTCACTCAGGTTCAACTACTGAGGGGGCGAACCCTTCTGACATATAATCCAAACATAGATATCTACCAAATACCAAGATTTAAAATAACCCTCTCTTTTTCGTTTTTATTTAAATTAAAATATTGTGGAGATGAGGCGCCTCCACGAGGTGTTTTTATAATATTTTAAAAATATTATTCTCTATTTTATTCATAAAATAAAAATATTAAAACACTCAAATGTGAGAGTTAATAATATAATATATTTCAAAAATAGCCCAGTTAGCCCTTAATAAAAGCTTAATTTTAGTAATTTTATGTTTAGTTTTTAAAGAAATTGTTTTTTATTATGAAAATGAACGTTTTACCAAAAATTCAAAAATTTATTATAATTGTATTCAACTCCACAACACTTAATTAATCATTAATTCTAAATGAGGATAGAATTTTAAGAAGGATGTTATTGATTGTTTATTTCCAGCAATTTATCTAAGTTAATTAAATTGCAGGAATTTATCTGGACGGGAAAATTGAGTGGGGGTGGAACACTTGCACCCTTTGAAGACGAGCCAACAGCCCTCGCACTTCCTCCACCGCCTCCCTCTCAAGCTGCAGCCGCTGCAGCCGCAGCCGCAGCCGCTGCAGCTGCGGCAGCTACGAGCCCGATGCCTCCTCGCTCTCTCACCCACATGGGAGATTTTACAGGTAACTTCGATTCCTAATACAATGTTTGTATCATAAAATTTTCAAGTGAGCGGAATTAACAACTAATTATTATTTATTTATTAATACTTTTTTTATTTTACCATTCGTAGAATAGAGAACGATTGTGATATTGCAGACATTTTTTTCTGATTTTATAAATTTTTACGTTTTATGATCCCATGAGTCCAAAAAATTTACTTTTTTGTCTGAGTAATTTTGTGTGACTGCCTCTTATATGTGTGTTGTGTTAAATATTGTGTTAACTACTTCTTTATTAAAAATCAAAAAATGATTATATTTTATCAGCTGTTACAGCTTTTATTTTTGTTTATGAGTAAAATTATTAAAAGTTGAAATTTTATTAGAATCACACATAATTAATTATAATTATTTATTGAACACAAATAAATATTTACAATTAATTATGTGTGATTTTATTAAAACAAATTTTTTTCAACTTTTTATTAGATTTTGTTTGAAATTGGATCCCGCATCCTTAAAGTTCATAGATTCTAGAATTTTACTAAAAAAAAGTAATATCTCTTAATTAGGCCCGAAACATTTATTTTAGATGGAATAATTATTTTTTTAAAATTGGGAAGAGTTATTTTGATTATGTGAAGTTTGAGTGAAAGAATAAAAAAAATTATATATAATATCTCTTATTTATAATTTATAATGAAGGATGAATAAAAATGATTCAGTGAGAGACACGGATTCAATTCTTGAAGGGGTGAAACAACCTTTCTGACATAATAAAAATAATACATAACATCTCGGATTTAGTAGTTGATCACTCTTAATTTTCTATAAACATCTTTTTTAGCTTTTTAGCCATTGAGCACTCTTTTAATTAATTGTTTATCAAAATTGTTTCATACTTTATTTTCAATAGCTTAAAAAGTAGATGAAATTGAAAATTGAGCGCCCTTTCTATTTTCTGCGCGTTTTTCCTTCGAACCTCCATTTTAACTTGACTTTTAGGGGCGTGGCGGTATGTCGCAAAAGGGATGATTAGTGGAAATAGAGGGGTGGAGTTTCCAGTGACTTTCTGACTGGTGCGCATGTGTCATTTCATCATTTGTCTATAAAAGAGAATTTCAGAAGATAAAATGGACGCTCCGAATAAATTCTTCGTCCTTAACAGAGGAATTAAACCTTGTTTCTAAAATTCAGACTATTTTGTAATGAAATAATAATTTAGCATTCATTTTCGAAAGGCTAACTAGGTAAAGTCAACAATTATTCATCCACTTTCATTTCAAAGCCACAGTATAGGTTGAAACAAAACGCATGCGTGCAGGTCTTCAAAGCTGATTTGTTGACTTCATCAAACGGGGAGGGACTTTTTATAAAACACTTCTAAAGGCTAAACATTCTGGCGGGTTTATTCTACATCATAAATAAAGTTGACTTATATTTAGGTAGTATAAAAAAGTCAAATTGATCGTTTGGAATTAGGATACTTCAAAAACTACATCTCCGGAGATGTCATTCCAATATTTCACTTACTCATTCTATACATGTCTAAATAGTAGTCAGGCTAAAATCTGGTTTGATCTTCTTCGATTCCACTAATAATAGAATTAAAAAGGATTACTAGAGACCCATACCTCAACAACTTTCATTTTATTATAGTCATGAAGTGGGACTTTGATGAAACATGAAAGCATAATAACAATTTACAGTAGACTCCGTGAACAATTTGATTAAGAGCCACTTCGAGAATGATTTATTAAAAGTAATTTTTTTTTCTTCTTTTTTTAATTACTTACCATTGTTTTGAAATTTTATTTGCTGTTTTTTCATATTACTTCATATTTATTATTTTTTTTTTTTACCAATTTCTTAGTTTATTTTTCCTCACTGCCCATTAATTACTTTATTTTTCTCTTTCATGGATGCCATTCTTTAGAAGTAACTTGTTTAAACAAATAGACTTTTAGACTTCCTCTACATAAATAGGAGCTCACTTTTTGAATAGAGGTAGTTAACATAGATGGGGCTTGGCCACAAAAAGAGCCATTTTTGTAGTTTGTAGCCCATAACCAGATGTTGTACATTGTAAGTAATACACTAGAAATGGCATTGACTAACAGATATTAGACAGCATCTATTATAATATCTATCTACTAATCTACATACATAAGATAAAGTAAAAAATATTATTGTCTAATTTTTAATACCTACCAATATATGCATTTTTTTATATCTGATAAATATCTTATATTTATCATTTTATTAAACCCACTTCATCTTAGTCAATATTATCTATTGATGTGCAATATATTTTAATCAGCCATAATTATTTTTTATTGATACGAAATTATTTTTAAATTTTCCATAAGAGCAGATTAGGATATGAATTATATAGAGATAAATTAAAAATAAGTTCAAGTTCGGTGATAATGATTAATGATAACACCTAATGTTAAGAGACTTTGATTTACATAAAATTCCTTAGATAAGGACTTAAAGTAATAAAGTAGATATGGAGATATTTTGAACAAATTAATAAAAAATAAACTGCAACGGATCGTTGTTAAACTTTATCCAAAGTCATTTGAAATATTAATATGTTTATTCCTTTATTATTAATCAAATATCACTTGCTATTTGCAGTCCATGTTGACTTAATTTCAAAAATAGTGTTCGATTCTTATCTAATACTCGAGGAATAATCAATTCTACATTGGATTTTTGTCCTTTCGATTATTATTGGTAACCATTGCTGAAGACATGGAGGAATCGGCTTAAAATAAAAAATAACGATCGATTCTTATTTATACTAGAGGAATAACCTTATTGGATTCCATTTTTGATGTTTTGACTATTAATTAATTAATTAATAAGGTCATTCCTCTAGTATTAGATAAGAATCTATGGTTATTTTTTATTTTAACTCGATTCCTCTAGGTCTTCAGCAGTGGTTACCAATAAAACAGAAACGTGAAAAATCCAATGTAGAATTGTTATTCCTCAAGTAATAGATGAGAATCAATCGCCACTTTTGATTTTAACTCGATTCCTCGATGTCTTCAGCAATGGTTACCAATAATAACCGAAACGTCAAAAATCCAATGTAGAATTGTTATTCCTCAAGTAATAGATTAGAATAAATTGCTATTTTTGATTTTAACTCGATTCCTCCATGACTTCAGCAATGGTTACCAATAATAACAGAAACGTCAAAAATCCAATGTAGAATTGTTATTCCTCAAGTATTAGATGAGAATCAATCGCTATTTTTTATTTTAACTAGATTCCTCGATGTCTTGAGCAATTGTTATTTTTAAAGTAATAGATGAGAATCAATCGCTATTTATGATTTTAAGTCGATTCCTCGATTAGAATAAATTGCTATTTTTGATTTTAACTCGATTCCTCCATGACTTCAGCAATGGTTACCAATAATAACCGAAACGTCAAAAATCCAATGTACAATTGTTATTCCTCAAGTATTAGATGAGAATCAATCGCTATTTTTTATTTTAACTAGATTCCTCGATGTCTTGAGCAATTGTTATTTTTAAAGTAATAGATGAGAATCAATCGCTATTTATGATTTTAAGTCGATTCCTCTAGGTCTTCAGCGAATGTAACGGATAAGAAATCAACGCATTTGCTATGGTTACTCAGCCCAAACTCCTCCCAAATTTTTAACATTTCCACAGAGAGAAGCCTATCTATTCTTACTTAAGCAAGATTAATTAAATGACCTATATAAACCGATCAAATTAATAAATTTTAAAGAATTTTAAAAAAGTACTATCTTACTCTAGAGTAAAGTACTTTAAAATATAATTTTTCTAAAAACTTTATTTAACCTTTTTTGTGGTCCCCAAGGTACTTAATTTAGGATATTAAATTTCATCAAAATTGGTTAACTCATTTACAAGATATTTAGAAAAAACTAAAAGTACTGAAATAAAGTACTAATGTTTGTGTGCCGATATGAACCAAAATCTAACCAACCCTTCATTTTCTTAAAATAATGGTAGGTTTTAAATTTCATTATACTACAATTTGTGACTTTGAGCTTGCCGCGAGACCAATTACAATACTTTACCTATGCTTCGCATTGGATAAAGTAAAAATTATTGCACCATTACTTCTATGCTTCCCAAATTGTATGGCAAAGTAAAAAATACAACGGTTTTTAAGTGAGAATATGACTTAGGTTATATCTATGTTTATACTAATTGAGAAATGATTTTCAGGAAACGACCGCCCGATTATTATTCATGGCAGTTCGTTGGGTTCGTTGTTTGGCGCCCTTTCAAACCTTATCAAAACGAGATCAAGTAAGTAAAATGTATTTTAATATCTCTAATTTTCCATTATTTCATATCATAGATTATTAATATTCAATATTAATTATATATATTATCTTATCTTATTATATTAAACGAGCAAATCTTATATATATATATACACTATAAGTGACAAAAATTAACTGCGGGGGACCGCCGCGTCACCTGCATTTGAAACTATTTTAAAAATTCAGGCGCGATGGTGGCAGGCACCACTCAGCGGCCGAGAAATGAATTAGAATGCCGTTCTGACAGGGTGACTTTTAACGTCGTCTGGTTTCGGATCAGTTGTTAGATAAGACATGGTGGCGGGTGGTGAAGCGATTTCCGGCGTTGGATTGGAAAGATTTTAAAATGAAATTTCTCGGACCATAGTTTAATCTTAGTCTCAAAGTTAAAGGTTATGTTTTATTGTGAGAAACAGAGAAGGGGCGAACCTATAAGGTTATTTATTGAGAATAAGATGGCTTTATATAAGAGAGTTTTTCCGGACTAAGATGCTGGTTCAATCCTTCAAGTTTTAGTGGAGATGATTATTCCACGTATTAGATCGTCCATTAGGGGAATGGAATTCACTGATATTGAAGTGTTTATGCAGATGGCAGAAGAAATAGAAAGGGATTTAAAGGATGTTGATAGAGAAGAGAAGACGAGTCCCACTCAAGATGGAAGTTGCATTCAGGATTGTGGATTCTGTAGGCGGGAAGGACATGGAGAAGAGACTTGCTTCAAGAAAGGAAACGAGTGTGGGGGGGGGGCAAGGAAAAAGGGAGTTGCTTGTCCAAAAATCAGTAGGATTCCCTAAGAAGTATAGCGAGTTATTTAATGGCAATGTGGGTAGAACAAGAACTATTGAACATACCATTAGAGTATCATGTACTAAGCCGGTATCATTGTATCCATATATATATATATTCTCAACAGAAGAAAAATCTTATTTGTAAACAAGCGAGTGAAATGGAGTTGGCAGGTGTGATAGAATCTAGTGTCTCGCCTTATGGTTTTCCCGTAGTCATGGTTAAAAAAAATGGAAGTCATCGGTTTTGTGTTGATTTTAAAAGGTTAAATGAGCTTACGGATAAGGATGCTTATCCAATGCCAAATTTACATGAATTGATAAGGGGATTCCAAGGTTCTCGTGTCTTTACGGGGTTGGACCTTAAATCAGGATATTCAGAAATCATGTTATCTCCGGAATCGAGAGAATATACTGCTTTTAAACTCTGAGTCTATTTCAGTTCAAGGTTTTGCCGTTTGGATTGAAAAACGCTCCTATGACTTTTCAGAGACTGGTGGAAGAAGTTCTTAGAGGATATATAGGTGTTCTCTGCGAAGTGTATCTGGATGATATCATTATTCATAGTCCTGATACGGAAACGCATTTGGTTCATATAGGGAAGGTCTTTAGTCGTTTAAAAAGACACGGACTTACGTGTAATTTGGAGAAATGTCAATTTGCGATGGAGGAGTTGGAGTATTTGGGACATCTGATTAGTAAGAATGGTATAGGAACCGTTGAAGAAAATGTGGAGGCGGTGAGGAAATTCCCGACTCCAACATCCTTTCATGAGGTGAGGGAAGTTTTAGGATTATGCCAGTGGTAAGGACCTTTAGTAAGGGACTTATCTACTATAGCATCACCGTTGACTGAGTTGTTAAGGACGGGAAAGAAGTGGTTGTGGACTGAATTTGAACTGAAGGCTTTTGAATCGCTCAAAAGCGGATTGGCGGAGGCGCCTCCATTGACTCATTTGGATGATTCAACAATATTTGTTCAAACGGATGCTAGTGCCATTGGTTTGGGGGCGATTTTGTTTCAGAGGGCTGAAAATCGAACTAAAAGAGTTATTGAATATGGAAGCAAAAAATTTAGTGAACGATAAAGGATGTACTCTGCCGTGGATAGGGAATGTCTCGCAATACTATGGGGTATAACCAAATTAAGGAGATATTTAGATGGTAATACATTTGTATAATCAGGCTATGAAATGGTTGAACAGAATGAAGGATGTTAATCCGAAATTACAACGATGGTCTCTTTTATTAATGGCTTATGACTTTACTATAGAACATGCTCCTGGGAAGGATAACGGGGGAGCGGACACGTAATCAAGGAATCCAATAGAGGAAAGAAGAAGGGTATTAAATAATGAAGATGATTTAATTCCGTACTGGTTGAAGGAAGTCAAAGAGGGTGAGTTGAATATAATGGAAGAGGAGAGACTAACTAAATGTTGGGCAGATGAAATTAAATCAAGATAAGGAAGAGTTACTTCATCAAATAAAATTATATTCAGAAGAATCGATCCTACCTAGTAATTCGAAAGTAAGGAAGAAGATATTAAGATTGGCACCACATTTTATTTTAATTAACGAAGTGTTGTATAGATTGGACTGGGATAAGAATAAAGAAGAAGCGTATAGATTGGTAGTGACTCAAGAGGATGGAGCAAAAATTATTGAAAATAGTCACGAAAGGGATGGTCACCCCGGGATAAGGGAAACTACTAATCAGGTTTGATCTAGATATTTTTGGTGGGGAATGACACATAAAATTAGGAGTTTTGTTGAACGATGTCATATATGTGCCCGAGCTAAACAGGATACTAATCCCAAGAAGGATTCGATGATCCGTTGAAAACCTAATAAACCTTGGGAGATGTCAAGCATAGATCTAATGGGTGCCTATAAACGGACAAGGAATGGGAAAAGGTTTGTCTTGGTGATATTAAGATTGCTTTTCACGTTGGGTTGAATCATTTCCGTTGAACCAGGATACTTCAAAAAAAATTTGAATGTTTTGGAATTCGACATTTTTTCGAAATTTGGTTTTTCAAAGTGTATTTTGTCGGATAACGGAACTCAATTCACTAGCCGAGAATGGGTAAAAAGAATGGAGGAATGGGGAATTGAAAGATTTACTACACCCTTCTATCATCCACGAGCAAATCCGATGGAACGGCATAATCTGGATATTAAACCCTACTCAGGGTACAGTTGATGGATGGGGATCATAATAAATGGGACCTGAAATTACCCAAGATTTTAATGAATTTAAGGAACAAATTAATTCGTTAACGGGTTATTCCCCGGCGGAAATGGTGTTAGGTAAGATATTATATAGACCTGAAGACTGGGAACTTAATATTGAATCGGAAGGGGATGAGACTGAGGAAAGGTGGGTGAAGAGGAGCGAAAGATTGAGGGAAATACGGAATCAAGAGGAGAGGAGAGAAATATTCGGGAGAACGCGGATAAAAAAGAAGGGGATAGTTTGAATGAAAAGCGATTTGGCGTGGTCGATAAGGTATACGTGAGAATGGTACATCTATCAAATGCTGCTGAGGGATATAATGCAGGTTTTGCATCAAACACATACATTTTTATTCAATTTCCTTTTAATTATTAATTGGTTTTTTTAATTTTAAATTCCACTAATAGATCATTACAAATATTATTATATATTAAATTCATCAGAATAGTCAACATCATCCAGACAACATTAGAAGAAAAGAAGATCTGTTCTGGTCTGTTTCTGGATATTAAACAGGCATTCGACAAAGTGTGGCATGAAGGACTCCTTTATAAAATTAAAAACTCTTCCCGAATCAATACTATTGGATCTTCAAGTCATATTTGCAAGATAGATATTTTCAAGTTAAAATAAAAAATGATTTCTCGAGTTACCATCAAATTCATTCAGGAGTTCCTCAAGGAAGCATATTAGGGCCACTACTTTATACAATATACACAGCGGATATCCCAATACTGGATGACACTTTTATTGCGACCTACGCTGATGACACCGCTATACTTGTCACCGGAAATGAGCCAGAAACAGTTTCAATCCAGCTCCAAGAACAGCTAAACACACTACAAAATTGGCTACACAAATGGAGAATTCAAGCAAACGAGCTGAAGTCAACCTACATCACCTTCACAAATAAACAAATTATAAGCCCACCTGTTTACTTGAATTCCCAAAATATTCCTTACAACAACAAGGTAAAATATTTAGGCTTGCATTTAGACTCCAGACTCAATTGGACAAATCATATTGATACAAAACGTAAGCAATTAGAACTTAAATACAAAAATATGTATTGGTTAATTGGAAGAAAATCGCAATTGTCATTAAAAAATAAAGTTCTATTGTACAAAACAATCTTAAGGCCAATCTGGTCATATGGTTGCCAATTATGGGGTACAGCCAGCGAATCGAATTTGAGCAAAATCCAAAGAGTCCAATCTAAAATTCTTAGGGGCATAACCAACGCCCCTTGGTACATAAGAAATGAGTCCATCCACAAAGACCTTCTTGTTCCCTCGATCAGGAAAGAAATTCACCGCGCATTCATAAAGCATGTAAACAAATTGGAAAATCATACAAACCCATCAGTCATCAATCTTCTCGACAACAGTCAAACGATAAGAAGACTAAAGAAAAATCACATCCTAGGCATAGAAGACCGCTACCAACAAAATAATTGGGAAAACAAATACTATTAGGAAGGTCTTCAATGAATGAATTGCCCTATCACGAGTTGTGTAAATGAATTGCGTGAATGAACCGTATGAACGAGAGTGTGTTTGTATTCTTTTATCAATTTTACTTATAGATACATTTTGTAACTGATTGTAAAAAAATGAAAATATAAAAAAAATAAAAAAAATATTAAATTAGGGAACGAAGAAAAGATTTTTATATTATAGACAAAAGGATCAGCCGGGATTCGAACCCGGGATCTTGATGCCTTTATAAGAACCTTAGCTCTATCCTCTCGGCACTGATCCCCGAACCCAAGCTAATACCTAATGTCTATATGAATTTGGAATTTCATTTTTATTTAATCTTTTAATCTCTTCCTCGTTCATTTTTCGCAGCTATGTAGTTGGAGGCGTTTGGATATAATTATTATATATATTAAAAGTTAGACAATTTAATTGATTAAAAATCGAGTTTTAAATCCCACAAACGTATTTTTTCTATATTAGAATTTGTCAATTTAATTGATGAACTCAAAAATTGTTATTTAATTTAAAAAAAAATTATACGGTATTTATTTATATACCTATACATATGTACACATAATCTGTGGGCCACTACAAGGCTTGAATGCAAAAACTGGGTGAGGGGGCGGGGGCGAGGGTGGAGGTGATGGTGGAGGAGATGTGGGGGGTGCAGTGGTGGAGGAAGTAGGGGGATGTGGGGTGGATGGGTGCAGGGAGTGGGGTGAAGTGGTAGGGGTCCGGGGGTGAGGTGATTAACATATAGCTTTTAACTGAAACAAAAAGTTACCGAGCATCGTTCGGTGGCCAGGTACTTAATTATTAATATTATTAATATTAATATTGAATTATTATACTTTTAAAAGATTTTATTAACATTAAATTTAAATTTTAGTTATTGCTCCTGCAAGAATCGTGGAAAGAGCTGTTCTTGCTGCACCTAGCCCAGTGGTCCATCCCGTGGGATCTTAGTTCTTTGCTTGTATGTTCGAAGGCTAGAGAACGACTCCCTCGGGATGAAACCACGGCTAATGAAGTGAAAATTATTCAGGTAATTTATTAGATTAATATAATTAATAAATTTTAATAACTGAAAATATTTAATTCAATTATAGGAGATAATGAGTCGCTTCCGACAACTTTCCCCGGACGGAAGTGAATGTGGATGCATGAAAGCAGTTATACTATTCACTCCAGGTAAATAAACAATAAATACTACAAAAATATAAAAAATGAAATAATAAAATATATACAAATGTGTAAATAAATATAAATATTTAAAAAAATTAAAGTTCAAACGTTTCGGGAGAATTTATCAATGGAATTTTTAAATTAAGAAACGTAAAAAAAGAAAAAAGTTGCTTTATCAAATGAATATATAAAGCAACATTCAATATAGGTTTAAAGATTGTTTTTATGGTATTTATTTACAATATAAAAAAATCAATAAAAAAAAATTTCAATTTAATATAGATATTATACAACATAATTTTTTTTAATTGATCTCTTAAAGACATACATAAATTAGATTGAAGTAATTTTTGGAGAGGGTCTGATAAGTGAATTGAGTGGATATTGATGAGGCAGTCAAAAAAAGAAGATAATTTAGATTATCTTTTTTTCATAAATCGACGTTTCAAAAATTCCGAATATGTAAAAGTCGTTGCCGGTTCGGTTAAGATATATTCAGTTCGACTCGCTTCGGTTCTTATATCTTCATTTCGGGCTGGCATTTAAGCGATTAGGTTGGCTAACCCCAACCTAATCGTCTAAAAACCAGCCCGAAATGAAGATATATAAGAGCCGAACCGAGTCGAACTGAATATATTTTAACCGAACCGACAACAACTTTTACATATTCGAAATTTTTTGGGCATTTACTAATTATAGATAGCGGGGCCACACGAAACCCATGATACTACGGTTTCCGTGGTTTCTATAAAAAATAATTGAAAAATAAAATAAAATAAATTAAAAAAAAGAGCAATCTCGAAAAACTGCCTCATCAATATCAATATTCTTATATATAAATTATTTTAAATTATTTAGAGTTTTGTGTTCTGTAATTTGCAATCTGGAAATATAGTCGATTCCCTGGCTCATTAGATATAATTTCTTCTTCTTTTTCGGTGGTAGGGCTTAATTTCGGCGGGTACAGTCTGGAACGGCATTTCGGTTCTTTTTAACTCTATCAAGAACTAGGAGTGTTTAACGCTAATTTTTTCAAGCCCGTACTTTTTTTTTAATTAAGCCCTGCTTGGTTCAATGGATATTACTATGGTGTTTGTTCTGACAAGTTAAAGTCAATAATTCACTAAAAAGAGAAAAATAAAATTAATTTTTTTGCAACGAAATTTTCTCTGGAGAGAGACGGACTGGTAGAAATTTTAATTGAAAGTAATGGAAGGCAGCCCAGAGGTAGTGAGGAAAGAAAAAATTAACACATATCAAAATAAGGTGTAATTTATTGGAATCCTTCCTCCTTTCCTTTCAAACCGACGTTTCGGAGGATTTTTCCTCCTTCTTCAGGGTTTCAAAGGGTCAATGAATGAAACAAATAAAATGTTTCCTTCTTCTCTCCACAGTAGTGTTCAAAAACTTTCTTCATTTGTAACAAAAGGCATAGAAAGACAAATTAGATCTAATTAAGAAAAGAAGGAAAAAAATTTTTTGTCTTTCTATGCCTTTTGTTACAAATGAAGAAAGTTTTTGAACACTACTGTGGAGAGAAGAAGGAAACATTTTATTTGTTTCATTCATTGACCTTTGAAACCTGAAGAAGAGGAAAAATCCTCCGAAACGTCGGTTTGAAAGGAGGAGGAATTACACCTTATTTTATATGTGTTAATTTTCTTTCCTCACTACCTCTGGGCTGCCTTCCATTACTTTCAATTAATAAAATTAATTTTTATAAAAAAAATAATAAAACCGACTTCAAAAAAATTAAATGCAACAAATAAAATAATAATAACTTAACAATCAAATAAAATACGCTAAAAGGTATAAAATAATTATCTTATTTAGTTACAACTAAACGACTAAATATTAACATGAAATTACTTTTTGAAGTCGGTGCCAAACATATACATTTTATGAATCCCACTCGACGGATCTTATACTTAGTACGTTTGGTGGGTACGCTCGCTTATAGGTATAGTTTGTTTGGTACCGACTTCAAAAGTAATTTCAAGTTAATATTTAGTCGTTTAGTTGTAACTAAATAAGATAATTATTTTATACCTTTTAGTGTATTTTATTTGATTTTTAAGTTATTATTATTTTATTTGTTGCATTTAATTTTTTTGAAGTCGGTTTTATTTTATTTTTTTATAAAAATTATCACGATCCAAGTCAATTCTATATAGGAGCTGCACCTTATTGGTGTAATCTCTTCTTGCAACAATACGAATATTATTAACAAATAAATAAATAATAAAAAGCAAAATAAAAATTATTGAGTTTTATGATAGTGTAACCCAAAAAATTAATTTAAATTTAATTTATTTAATGAGAGAGAGTGTTGTTTAATTATTGACTTATAACGTTTATTTTTATCCAGAGACAGGAGGCCTGTGTGATGTCCAGCCTGTGGAAATGCTACAGGATCAAGCACAGTGCATCCTCGGAGATTATGTACGTTCACGGTATCCTAGACAGCCAACACGCTTTGGACGGCTGCTTCTTCTTGTCCCCAGTCTCAGGGCCGTTTCCCAGACGACAGTCGAAGCTCTTTTCTTCAAGGAAACTGTTGGGGATATTCCTGTACAGCGTCTACTCGGAGACATGTACAATATGGAAAAGTATGCGTGAGTATATATAAAATATATAAACTATAGATAGCCATCCCGTATGGAAATAAATAGATTTTCGAAATATGTTTTTTATATATTTTTGAAAATATATTAAAAACATAAAATTTTTGTTTTAAATTTATATAAAATTTATACTAGAACGACATAAAAATAATTTTATTATATAGAAAACATAAACTTTATGTAAATTTAACACAAAATTTTATATTTTTAATATATTTTCAAAAATATATAAAAAACATTTTGAAAATTTATTTATTTCTATACGGGATTATATTTCGCCTTAATAAAATGTGATATCAAAAAGTTAAATAAATATTTTTTTTTAATTTTCATATTTATACATTGATTATATATTATCATCATTAAAGATACTAAAGATTAAATGTCTTTTTATTACAAATTTTTAAATTAATTATAATAATAAAAATATTTAAAAAAATATATATTGATTGATTATTGTATTACTTAGGGACGGTTGTATGTCGCAAAGTAAATGCTTTTTACCACTAACAAACGGTAGATGGTAAATGGAGCCACTGGGATAGCCAATCAGATGACAGGCACTGAATCACTTTCAGAGCCTGTCATCTGATTAGCCATCAATGGCTCATACTATCTACCGTTTGTTAGATGGTAATAAAAATAATTTTTAAGAAAAAAATAAAAACCGACTTCAAAAAATTAAATGCAACAAATAAAATATACTAAAAGGTATAAAATAATTATTATCTTATTTAGTTACAACTAAACGACGAAATATTAACATGAAATTACTTTTTGAAGTCGGTGCCAAACAAACTATACCTATAAGCGAGCATATCCTCCAAACGTACTAAGTAAGATCCGTCGAGTGCGATTCATAAAAGGTATATGTTTGGCACCAACTTCAAAAAGTAATTTCATGTTAATATTTGGTCGTTTAGTTGTAACTAAATAAGATAATAATTATGTTATACCTTTTAGTGTATTTTATTTGTTGCATTTAATTTTTTGAAGTCGGTTTTTATTTTTTCTTAAAAATTATTTTTATTTTTCTCTTTTTTAACCGACTTCAAAAAAGAAGGAGGTTCTCTATTCGACTGAATTTTTTTTTTTTTTTTTTTTGTGCCTATGTTACCTCATATCTCCGCCAATTGTCAACCGATTTTGAAATTTTTTTTGCATTGGGTCCAGTCTAGCTTCCGATTGGTCCCATTTTTTTTTCGATTTTTTTTCATAGGTATTAGACCTTTTTTATTAGGTTTGTTTAGACCTAACCTCTTTGTTTATGAACCGATTTCCATGGTTCTTTTTTATCCGAAAGGGGTGTCTTAGGGATGGTGTCATATTAATTTGGTCAAGTTCTGATGATATGATCACTATTAATAACATCACTAAAAAGAGAAAAATAAAAATTTTTAAGAAAAAAATAAAAACCGACTTCAAAAAATTAAATGCAACAAATAAAATACACTAAAAGGTATAAAATAATTATTATCTTATTTAGTTACAACTAAACGACGAAATGTTAACACGAAATTACTTTTTGAATTCGGTACCAAACAAACTATACCTATAAGCGAGCATATCCTCCAAACGTACTAAGTAAGATCCGTCGAGTGCGATTCATAAAAGGTATATGTTTGGCACCGACTTCAAAAGTAATTTCGTGTTAATATTTCGTCGTTTAGTTGTAACTAAATAAGATAATAATTATTTTATACCTTTTAGTGTATTTTATTTGTTGCATTTAATTTTTGAAGTCAGTTTTTATTTTTTCTTAAAAATTTTTATAGTGATGTTATTAATAGTGATCATATCATCAGAACTTGACCAAATTAATATGACACCATCCCTAAGACACCCCCTTTCGGATAAAAAAAGAACCATCGAAATCGGTTCATAAACAAAGGAGTTAGGTCTAAACAAATCTAATAAAAAAGGTCTAATACCTATGAAAAAAACGAAAAAAAAATGGGACCAATCGGAAGCTAGACTGGACCCAATGCAAAATAAAATTTCAAAATCGGTTGAGAATTGGCGGAGATATGAGGTAACATAGGCACAAAAAAAAAAAAAAAATCAGTCGAATAGAGAACCTCCTCCTTTTTTGAAGTCGGTTAAAAAGCACAACCAGACCTTAAATGAATAAATTTCTTTATATAAAAAAAAACACTGCCAAATCGTTTATTATTAATTATTCAAACGTTTCGTAAGAATAATAAAATTCAAATCATTAGTTGCGTTATTATTTTTCCATAAAGCAACTTATATTTTAATCTATTCATTGATGAAGGGAGAATTTCTCCCAAAACGTTTGGTTTCAATACTTAATAAACGTGTTCGGATTGTTTTCTATATAGAATTGTATTCATTATATGCATATATTAAAATATAATTTTATTTTTAGTGAATCTTGAAAATACGCCTCTTACTTTATGGATCCACTATTTTCTTCTCCATTTGTTTGAAAAAACAAAATCAAGAAAACAAAAATGAAGAAATTAAAACTTTTCTATTGAGGGATTAAACACGAAATATGTAAATTAAAAATTATTTAATATATAAGTGTGATTTCATAATTAATTTATATTTTAATTAAAAAAAGAAAGAAATCAAAAACAATTATTTTGTTAAATTATTTTTACACTTTTTTTCAAATTAATGAAATTTTAACATATTTAATGATGTTCGAAAAATTAAATAAAAATAGTCATTTAGAGATTTTCGAATGAAATGTATTAATAAATATTAAAAAAAAATCCTACTGAAAAAATCATTTTCTATCATAATGAAATTATGACCAATATAGGCAAATAACTGTTGTTATGGTTTGAAAAAATTGTTTTTCAAAATAATTTTACCAAGAGCTGCTATTCGGATCACTCCATTCAAAAGTATTTATCTCATTAACTTAAAGTCTTTAGACTCAAAACCATATTTATTGGTATTTTAATACAGAAAGTCTCTTTTGTTTAATGAGTTTGTTTATAATGGGTGGCTTAAATGATTAGATCGGCCAAAAACTTTTTTCTGCCAACGATGTTGCAATCCTCATTTGATAATTATGATTTTTACTCAAGGGAAAATTTTAGTAATCTAAATGAATAGAAACAGTATTAACTAGTCAATCCTTAAAAATAAAATAGAAAGATTTGAATACTTTATAAAAATCTCACAAAATAATTCTTTTTTTTTTAATAGTCAATATTTAACTTGTTATTGTTTTTCCATCACTATTTTAAATTATAATTAGAAATTAGAAATCTCTAATATTGAAGAGGGAAAAGACTTATTAGTCGACATTCCCTTAAAATAACTTAATACTTTTACAGTTTTAAAACAATTTTAATGTGGTTTTGTGTTTTAATTTCAAAAGATCTTTATTAGAGAATCAATTCGTAAACTGGTGGATGGTGAAATTTTCCTGGATTCAGATCTCTTTCTTTTTGAAAGCTCATTATTATCTATAGATAAATTGCAGTTTTCATATGAATATATACAATGTACATTTTTTTGCCATTCATTGCTTACATGTTTTTAATGATCTGTGATATATTTAATATAATTAGAATCAAAGAGTATGTAAATATATATAAGTAAGAAAAAACTTCTTGTTACACTATCCAATGTAAAATTCGATTATATTTGCGAATAAATTTTAATTGAAAAATGAAAATAATTATCAGGTTCTCAATTTGAATAAATTAATCAATTTTAAATTCATATTTTGTTACCTACTTTAATTATGTTTCAACATTACCTATAAGCCTTAGTTGGCAAATATCCTGAGTTCTTGAAACAATGATTATTACAAATTTCGCCGATCTTTGGATAGTTGCAACCGAGGGGTGAACCGCGACCTAATATGCTGTACACTTACTTTCCACTTGTACTTCCAAATATTTCCAAGTACGTCCAAATATTTCCAAGTAATTCCAAATATTTCCAAGTACTTCCAAATATTTCCAAGTACTTCCAATCGCGGATCACCCCTCGGTTGCAACATACTTGAAGAGATCACAAATTTAAAAGTTATGTAAAGAAAATTTATTCGCAAATAGGCACACTGAAGTGCAAAAAAATCGATCCACCAATAAAAACTTTATTAAATAGTAAATCATTTTTAATTTTTTTACAAGGAACTATACATTATTTAAATTATTGCTTATTGCAAGTGTACTTGCCACTTGTTGTTGACTTAGTCCTTGATTAATTAGGTACACAATTTGAACTGCTTGAACTTCGCAAATATCCATTTTGTATATTTTATCTTTCTATCAATGATGCTTAATTCAAAATTATTCATTTTATTGATATTTCAAATGGAATTTGATCTTTTAATAAAACTTTATTTAAATGTAAGGTCATATTGGAAAAATATAATAATTTGTAATTGTATCTTTTGACTTAATTTCACTTACTTTTTTATAAAATTCAAAAATTATCAACAATATTTATTGAATATGTTAGTTTAAGAGTTAATGGAACAAATTATATGGATATTTGTAAAAGTTTTTAAAATAATTTGCTATTTAATAAAGTTTTTATTGGTGGCTCAATTTTTTTGCACTGAAGTTTAGAATATTTTATTTATAGAGCTCTTATATTATACTTGTGTAAATATTTATATAAATAATACAACTATATATAAATTAAAGAGAGATTAAAAGAAAAATACCTCAAAATTGAAATAATTTTCAATAATTGAAAATCTCATAAAATGTATAGCATTTACAACGTTTCTTCCAAAATATTATACCTATTGTTCTTATTTACTTCTTATTCTGATTTTCTAAACAAAAATGAATAAAAAAAGTGTAAGTAATTCTAGTTAGAATTCGCTAGTCATTTTTATTTTTCAAATTAATTATTATATTTGTATATAAGACAAAGATCTATTTAAATATATTTAACATTAATATAATTGATTGATATTGATGTAATATTGTGATCTTTATTTAATAAATACATATCAAATCGATACTCCATTTAATTAATATATCCTCATCTATTTGTTTTTTGTTTTATACCAATATGACATTTTGTAAGAATCAGACTAGCATGGGCGTAGTTAATAGGGGTGGGGGGTCAAAGGGGCAGTGTCCCCCTTACAAACCTCATTGCCCCCTAGAAAAATCGAAACTCCATTATATTACGAGGCATCATTTTCAACTATGAGAAGAATTAAATCAATCACCAGAAGTACCCAAAGTGGAGATAGACTGTTCCGTCTTATATAGTATATCAATTGATAAAAAATCTATTGTTAAATTTGAAAAATAAAGAAAAATTATAAAATAGCTCATTGATGAATTTTGTAAAAAAGAGCGAAGAATAAAATAAAATTTAAAAAAATGAAGGGTTCTATTTTGAACATAAGTCCCTCGTTGAAAAGTCACCGCCCGCTACGGATATAAATAGATAAAGTTTTTCTCAAACACAGTAATCTTCTTCTTCTTCTTCTTCATCTTCTTCATAGGCTTTCGCCTGTTCTTCCAATAATAAAAAAAGAATAAAGACGTTAGTTTCTTGCTGCGACATCCTTCCATCTTTTTTTCGGCCGCCCTCTGCTCCGTGTGCCACGTGGGCGATTTTCCTTCACGATTTTTGCAAGGCGGTCATCCGTCATTCGTTCCACATGTTCCCCCCATCCTCTCCTTCTCACATCGATCCATTGTACTATATCCTGGATTTCGCTTAGTTCTCTTAGGTCATTGCTGCGGATTCTATCCCTTAATGTTTTCCCATGTATAGCCCTGATTATTCTCATCTCTGTTGTTCGGAGTAGTTGTTGGGTGGTAGTTGTTGATGCTCTGGTTTCTGCTGCATATGTTAACACGGGACGTACGCAAGTCTTATAAATTCGTACTTTGCTTTTTGCTGACATATATTTGTTTTTCCAGACCAAACCATATAGACATCCAGCTATCCTAGCACCTTTTGTTACTTGGGTTTTAACCTCTTGGCTCAGATCTCTGTGCGCCGAAATCTCGGCTCCCAAATAGTTGAATTTTTCAACTTGATCTAATGTTATATTTTTAAGTTTGATTTCACACTTAAGATGTTCTTTCGCTATCACAATACATTTTGTTTTTTCAATGGATATTTCCATATTTAATCTTTCTGCAATTTGGTCGAATTGAGATAAGAGAGTTTGCAGATTTTGCTCGCTGTCCGACACCAAAACCACGTCATCAGCATAGCACACAGCCTGTATGGAGTTTTCTCCCATTTTGTATCAAGATGGGTCGTCAAATATGATAAAATTTTATCCATAATGAGATTGAAGAGCAAAGGACTTAACGAATCGCCCTGCCTCACTCCACTTGTTATTGAAATAGATCCCGATATCTTGTTATTTGATTTGATTTTTGCTCTTGTATTTGTGTTTAAATCCTTTATTATTCTAATTAATCTTTCTGGAACCTCTCTTTCTCTGAGACAACCTATTATATCTTCTAATCTTACCCGATCAAAAGCTTTTTTAAGATCTATGAAACATAAGTATGCCGGGTTGTTGAATTCGATTGATTTTTCAACTATTTGTCGTATAATAAATATAGCGTCAGTTGTTGAGCGGTTCTTTCTAAAACCCTGTTGTTCCTCTCTCGGTTTAATGTAGACCAGCAGTTTGTTAAGGATAACTTTAGTAAAGAGCTTTAGGATAGTATTTAGTAAAGTTATACCACGATAGTTATTAAGGTCTGCTTTACTACCTTTCTTAAATATAGGAATTATTAAGCTCTCTTTCCAGGACTTAGGGATTTCACATTGTGTCAAGATGTTCTGAAACATTTGAGTGATCTTCAGGACAAGCTCGCCGCCACCATACTTTAACATCTCATTGGATATGTTGTTAGGGCCCGGGGACTTTCTATTTTTCAGGGTTTTTACTTCTTTTTCTATTTCTTCCGTGGAAAAGAAGGTGTCGTCAATATTATAAGTTAAAGGTTCGACATTAGGGCATATAGTGCTCGTGTAAAGATTACCGAAGAAATCTTCCCATTCTTCTATTGTAATTTTGTTGTTACCAACAAATTCATTCATCTCTTTTTTATTTTTCTTTATCATCTTCCATACTTTTTTTTGAGCTCCATATATGTCATGCTCCATGTCTGCTGTGAAGCTTTCCCAAAACACAGTAATAATAAAGGATATTCATAAAAGAATATAGCAGTTTGAATGCGTTATAATATCAATTAGATGAGGTATACGTAGTTGTTACTATGATAGAATCTCTCCACTCAGAGCATAAACCTATCTAGATAATATTTTTTATTATTATTTTATTTTATTTATTGAGTAACCAACTTATTATACAATTTTATTTACAATAATTTTTGGTTGAAATTTATAGTACATGCCCGAACGGGGCTTCGGTACTTTCTTTTAATATATTGAAAAAAGGTAATTTTTGATTACATTTACTGATTTTGTACATATTGTTAATTTCAAGTATGTGTTTCAATTTTCCTCTTCTTCGTCTTCATTGATCGATATAGCTCTTGAACCTCTGGCCCCTTCTTCTCCCTTCTTTCTTCTCTTTTCTAGCTCGTCTTCATCCCTCATCCGTCTTATTACATCATCATCCATCCTTCCTTCCTTTAATGGTTCTACCAGGTTCTTCCACAGCTTCTCTGTTCTTCTCTCTTCTCCTTTCTGTTCTGTTGTTTCTTCCTCTCTTATTCTTTTGTTATAAATATTTCCGCATCTGGCCCTTGTCCACTCTCTTCCACCCTCTTCCACTCGCTTATGTTCGATCTCTCCAGATAATCCTCTTTTCCAATGTTTCTCTTTATTTCCTTATATTTAGTAAGGGAAATATTTGGATTTCTCTATTTTTTCTAGGTCCAATTGTATTTTTTGTTCTGCTCCCTTTATTATACCGTCTTCTATTTTCTTTATTAACTCATTTTCTTCCTCATTTAGTAATTCTTGAACTATTGTGGGCTTTCCCCATCCATTCCACCTTTTTCTAAAACCGTTTCCCCCATCTTGTTTCATTTTTATTTTTAATTCCTCTAATTATTTCCCTCAGACATATCTTCGGCCATCTGTCATCCTCCATCTCTTTGACCTTTAGCATATATTTTATCAATCTTTTAGCCTGGTAGACATATAGGTTTGATCTCCCCGTTTCTCCCCTCTATATATAGTCCGGCGTGTTTCTGTCTATCCCCATTATTAGCTTAATATATTCACCTTGTGTTTTTTCCACCTCTATTTTTTCTTCCCAACCCCATAGTTCAACTCCATACATTAAGATCGATTTTATTCGAACGAAAGGAGACACGCGGGGAAAATATACTTACATTGGAGCAAGGGGCTCTTCTGTAATAGACTATGTAATTACTAGAGAAAATCTTGAGAGATAAATAATAGTAGACATGGAGGTGATAACTATAGGTGCCACTAGTAACAACAATTAAGAGAAACATAGATATAGAGGAAAAAGAGAAGATAGAAAAAGGAGAAGGAAATACAAGGTGGGAATGGGATGAAAGAAAAAAAGAAAAATATCTAGATAAAAAGAGATTATTATTATTTTTTCTTTATAATAAATTATTATCAGTTAGTAAAAATAAGATTATCTTAATGGGTATAAATAACAAAATTGAATGATAATTTTAAATAGTTCCATTCTGATTATATTTTTATAAATTAAATTGATAAGCAAAAGTGAATGCCTGAATAATGACTTCTGTTAAAATATTTGTTTTGATAAATATATTTTATATATTTAGTAGCGTCTATTCGTGCCCTTCGAAATGTACTTGTAATTTGAAAGAAATCATTAAGACAGCTGACTGTAGTCACTTGGAATTGAAGACAATTTCTTTTGCAGAATTAAAAGAATACGAAGCTGTTGATTTAAGTTTTAATAATCTTTCTAATATTGAGGTAAGTCTTGAATTACAATTATATTTGAACATGACGACCTCTTAGAATAAGACTGTCACAAAGGCGAATATGGGTGTTTTGAGATAAGTGCGAGTGCACTCCTTAAAGGAAATTCCTTATTTTTTCGAATGATAACAATGTGATTTTGGTTAATCGGATAGGATTTTTATTAAAAATAAAAAAAATTCCAATTGGCATTTATAAATTACTATGAAATTTCAATCATTACTGGAATAGTTTGAGTTATAACAATGTTCTAATAAATAATTGATTGGCATATTTTCAGCATTTAGTAGTTTTGACTTTTCGAGATTATCCTCCCCTAACACCCTACCCCAAAATGTTGACACCCGAAAAAAAATTTTGGGTACATGCTTGAGCTATTATTGAATTAATTGATTCTAACAAAACTGTGTTTATTAACTTAAAAGGTATCTCTCGGTGATTTACGCTGGGAAATCATTTGTATGGCCCGGCGACCAGAACGGGTAGACTATTTTGCAGTAACAAGTTACGTTGCCCGGGGTGCACCACGAGGAGGCTAGTCTACTTTGCACCCCAAATTTGTACTTTTAAATTTTGTACTTTATTTTATATTTTATACTTTGTTCTATATCTCCATTCTTTGAATTTAATATTGTTGAACTTACTGCATCTTTTGCCATAGGAAATAAATATAATTAACTTAGAAGAAATTCAATTTTCAATGGACCTTCTGGGTGCATCCCTGCAAGTAATTCTGTCAGTATCCATCTGTGGCAATAATACTTTTAGTTCAAAGATCGATAAAGTCACACAAATCCCAAAAATAAATTATAGAAGAAATATTTTGAGATATTAATAAATAGAATCACAGTATATATTGTGATAGAATTAAAATTTAAAAGAGAGAAATTGAATAAAAATATATCGACCTATTAGAGCAGTGTTTTCTAGCTTTTTCAGTTTCGACACCCCTATGACCAAGCAAGCCATCAAGTTTATTTACCTCTTGTTAAAAATATATCAGAAAATAAAACTATAAATATTAGCAAACCATTTTTCTGCGTTATTATATTAATTAGTCTGATTACCCTCATCAAATAGTTATTATACCCCCATGGGGGTAATTATTTCTAGGTTAAGAGTCAAGACGATCAGCTTAAAGAAAGTAAAAAAAAACTTTGAAAAAATTTTCTCAACAATCCCTAAATCGAGATGTGGCAGATTTATTCTAAGATTGCTTTAATATATTATTCTATTGGTTAATCTTTTTCTTTTGTTTTGTATTAGATAAAGAAAAAAATGCTGAATTTGAAATATTTAATATTGGATCATAATTATCTCTCATCAGTAAATGATTTGAATGCACCGAATTTGGAAATTCTGGATCTTTCATATAATCGTTTAGACAGTTTAAATTCAAATATATGTAAAATACTTAAGAAAATGACTAATCTAAATATATCTAACAACTATTTATCTAATAAAGATCTACTAAATTTAAAAGCGTGTAAGTCGTTAGAGAATTTAAATATGTCTAATAATATTATTGAAGGAACGCTCGACGTTTCGATTTTGAATTCAAATTTAAAATTTATAGATATGTCCTATAATAATATATTTACCCTAAATATGGATACTAAAGACAAACTTTTTAACAATTTAATAGATTTAAATGTAGCACATAATATCATCACGTCAATCAATGATGAAGAAGAAATAGAGAAATTAAAATTTGATTTTTAAATATTGAAGAAAATCCTATCGCAACGCCTTTATTTGAAAATATTAAAAGCGCCAGCTTGAAAGCGAATGACTATTTAAACAGACTGGAAATAATCGATGAGAAAAATCAAAAATCAAAAAGAAAAAATGTTACAACTTCAGCCCAGAAAATAAATGATATGAATTCTTTCTTTCTCGGTGATTCATTTCTATCAATTATTTGTATTATTTTGTCCATTGAGATAATTTGCATTTCTTTACAAGTACTTATTATAATGCACGGTATAAATAAATTAAATAATGTAAAACCTGAAGAAAACGTCTAAACAAGACAGTAAAATATTCAATATTTTTCAGTAGGCTGAAACCCTACGGTATCATGTTTTCGTCAGTGAGATTATTGCTAAGTGGTTAAATTTTTCGGCCGATCAAATTATAGTAATATTGAAAAAAGAGTACGAATTTGAGACCATCGCGCCGCTTCTTTATGTGAAATAGACCAGGATTAGATAGACCTTAAGAATCTGATAAATCACTTTTGCTATTCTTATGACTGATTCATTGAAAATAAATAAAATGCTGGACAAAAGTTTTGCATAAAATTTATAAATGTTGTAATTTGAATTTTTTTTTTTTTGGATTTTCGGCCTTTCTAGCCATAAGCCTAATTACGATACTAGTTATATTTTTTTTTAAATTTGTCTCTACCCCCGGGGATCAGATTTTAGCTGGATGCCTCGAGTCGGATTCGAACCCGGGTCCCCTGGTTAGCTCGCTGTCACGCTACCGCCTAGCCTATCTGACCCCCCTAATTTGAATTTAAAATCTATTATTGTTTATATATATATATAATATTCGTCACAATTGAACTTTGATCAAAGGAGAAAAAGAGACTAAACAGTTTGTTTATGTTTTATGCATAGAGTATACTCTATGGTTTTATGTTATTAAATGAACTTTTTAGGAAGGCGCCAAAGGTCGGCGTTGTAGCTTGTATATATAACGAATATAATAAATGTATATAATTAATTTATTTGTTAGACGCTATAATTTCGAAGGTTTGACCTTCATTATCAGTATCTTTAATTAGAAATGATGACCAACTTCCTCAGTAAAGAGAAGATCTACTGTCTGAACACCTTCTAGCAACCAAATAGGAAATGGACTTGGAGAAGCCCAGATAATAAAATGAAAAATGAAATCGACTATGTGTTTGCTACGGACAAATGCCTGTGTTCGGTTGTATCGGTTTTAAATAGGTTTGATATCGGCAGCGACCACAGATTGGTGAGGTCAAAGATCCAAATCGACACCCGGCTAGAGAGGAAGCGACAAATGGAAAAGAAAATCCGCCCACGATAATCGAACTTAAAGGGAAGGGAGATGAATATAGTGCTCTGATTGATAGGAGGTTACGACCAACTGAGGATCTACAAATGTTGGATCTTAACGGGTTGTCAACTAAAATCACAACAAACATCCGGACGGCAGTAAAAAAAGTATGCACTATGCAGAAACCGGTAGATAAGAGAATCAGCTCGGAGACTGAGGTGATAATCCAGGAGCGAAGAAGAATTAGCCATTAGGAAGGACTGTAGGCCATACAAGACGAAACTAATCAAAACAGCAATTGAGAACAACAACAATATGAAAATCTTAAGATCCGGACTGTCAAAGGGAAGGTTACAATACACAAAATGAAAAACGATCAGAAGGAGGTTGTCACAGATAAGGTTAAAATTACGGAAATTATCGAAAAATTCTACCATAATCTTTATGATTGTGCAGCTACACCTGGAAGCGAAGGAGAGGGGGCGAGGAAATCCATCCAAAATGTGGAATCTGAGGAGCTACGAGTGGTCGACAGAGCGGAGCTGGAAACCGCACTAGGCCAGTTAAAAAACGTCAAGGCACCCTGTGAAGATGGGGTGACGAGCGAGATGCTGAAGGTCGGAGGAGAAACACTAGAACAAGCACTTTTAATACTCCTAAACAAGTGTCTTTTTAATGTATTTAAATGTATTTAGCTCCTCGATTAGCCGGTTTCAAACCATTCCGGGATTTTGGGGGAACCGATTACTCGTATAATGCTAGGTAGTGCTGTTCTACATAGTGAGCAAGAAAATAGAGAACTAGAAATGGAAAAAAGAATCTCTTTAGTAATGGAAGATATGAGGAAAAGAATCTCATGAATGTGTAAATATTAATTAATTAATACTCAAGTCAGATATTTTGAAATATGCTGAAAATTCGATATTTTGAAGTTCGAACTTTCAATCCGAAAGCGAAAACCGACCAGCTGCTTAAATGGACATACAATATTGTCAAACACTGTCTGTGCACATGTAAACTATTGTTTATTATCCACTTGACAAGCGGATGAAAAATATTATCAAACAATAAAACTCATGCATACTTGAGACAAGTGTATGTGTTTTTTAGATAGATTAAGATTAAAAATATAATAATTAATAGAAATTGTGGTGTTGGTCCAAGATGAAACATCTTTAATAAAGATAAAAGTAAATAAATATTATTAATGTGAAACAAATGACCTAGAAATCTTAACTCATAGTAAATGAATATTTCATATAATATTTATTTACTTTTATCTTTATTAAAAATATAACTTATGAGGAGAATTTTCTAGGTTAAGTTTCTACAAAAGAAATATATTAAAACAAATGCATGTTTTTTTTGAGTTTGTTTTTCCTTTTTGTGAAACAACCTAGAAAATTCTCCTCATAAGTTGATTTATAATGTTTCACCTAGAACCGACACCTAAATCCTTAAAAATTAAAAATATAAGTTTATTATTGTATTATTTATTTTGTAAGCATGGAAGGGATACGATAAGTTAAAATATAGCTGTCTTAATTTAAAATTACTGTATATACCTATGTATTTAATAAATAAAAATAAGTATTATTTTTTCACTTACCATACAGGGTATGGTCAAGTATTGTAATCGTGCATGAAAAAAGTGTTTTTTTTTGCTTATTTTATTTATTTTATATCTCAAAAACGGCTGAAACTATTTTGGTTAAAAAAATTGGGTGAAACCATGGCATTTCGGTCTATAAAAAAAGCCCTAATAAGTGAACATCAAAAAAATTATATTTTTCGCGATAATAATTGTTTTGTCAAAATGTCTGTTAGTATGGTTGTTAGGTTGTTAGTCTGTGCGTTGGCAAATTTTTGTGGACGAGCTAGTTCAGAAACTAGTGTGAATATCAAAAGCAAATTTCACAGGTAGTTTTGGTGCATTGAGATTAAGAGCTGATTAGATTTTGCTGCATATTGACCCAAAATTAAGGGGAGCGGAGGGAGGTTAAAAATTAAAAATCTAGGCCATTTGAGCAAACTCAACCAAATTTTGTATACATAATCCGTGGGTCCCCAGAAGACTAAAAATGCAAAAACTAACCACCCAAAATGGGAGGAGGGAGGAGGGCGAAAAAATGAAAACATAAGTCCATGAACTAAATTCAACCAAATGTTGTATACATAATCCGTGGGCCCAAAGAAGTCTAAAAATGCAAAAACTAACCTCCCAAAGGGGGGGGGAGGTAGTAGGTTCAAAAAATGAAAATCTAGGCCCTTGGACCAAACTCAACCAGAAGTGTATGGTAAAGTCAAGTGGATGGCCACATTAGAACGTGTTAGTTTATTTTACATATATTTAACTTAATTTCCCTTTCTTTTCATTTTCTATTATTTTCAAAATTATAAAAATGAAATTGGAGAATAAAGACTCAAATACGATCTCTAAATTTTGCAAATTATGGTAGGGGAGCTGGTGGGTTTGAGCTGTCACAGGCATATTATAGAAAATAGAGGTAGACATCAATTTAAATATAATAAACTTTTCCATTATTCTTATATCAGGAAAAAATTGTTTGTTTATTTATGTGTTTTCCATGGGTAGACAATCTATTCAATTCATTTGTCGGACTTTCTCAGAGAGACTTTTAGAAAGCAATGTAACGAATTTGAAAAAAAGACAACTGTATTTTGAATATTTAAATGCAGATTATAGCCTCAATTTTTTTAAGCCAGATTACTGAATTATTGAAAAGAGGGTTCACAATAATTGGAAGCTCACTCAGACATATTTTAATAAAGTAATTAATCTCTTGAAATTATATTAAGCGTATTTGGAATGTGTTTTATTGGTATGTATAGGGGCGTAACTCAATGGAAGTTTGGATGATTTATTTATTTGACTTAAGGTAAACGTAAGGGTAGTAGACACCATGAATGAGGATTTCTATCAAAAAATACTCCTAGTCTTGTCCAATGGCGTAGCCAAGGGGGGGGGGCGAAGGGGGCGATCGCTCCTCCCGCCCTCTATCTTTAGCACCCCCCGCTCTCACTATTTACATAAAATCAAAATCAAAAGGGGAAAAAACAAGAAACTTGGGAAAATGAGTACTTTTTAGGTTGTTTTTTTTATTTATATGTTTGGTGGACCGCTCTTTAAGTCGGTAAATGGTTTAATTAAAGAAGAAGTAACGCATTTTGTTTATTTTAATGCACACCGTGCCTAGCCACACTATTAAAAAATTGTAAATTTACTATTTGTTTATACAATACAAATAAATAGGAAATTTATAAGATTGCTATAGTAAAATAAATAAATAAATAAAAAATACTATATTATATTGGTAAAATCACATTAACTCATTGCAAAAATACAAAAAAGATTGTAACTTTAGTTTAAATAATTTTAAAGTGCCCCAGGCCGGGGCGAGCGGGGTGATCGCCCTGGGCGCTGCGGCAAAGGGAAGTTGTACATTTTGAATATTATAAAATGTTTGTACTTGTTTGATTCCGAAGTAACTAATGTAAGAATTAGAAGGTAGAGAACATTGTGATGCAAAATATACTGTTTTATGTAGTATGTTCCCTTTTTTACAAGAAAATATCGCCAATAACCGCTTGTTAAAGCGCCTAAATGACGAAACGACGAACTCACGAACACACAGCACTTTTCTTTGTGAAAGCCCTGACCGATCGAGTGACTGACTGTCCCCGGACTTCCCCGATCGCGCCGAGCTTGAATAGACCCTCAACTGCGGTATTTAATTTTAATAAAAAACTCACACAATTCGGAATTAAAATCAAACAATGACATGAATACACATAAATGGTCTTATTATAAATTTTACAAAAACGAGAAAGAATTATATTTTTATTTTATAAAAAATTAACAATTCATTCTTGAAAAGGTTATTTTATTAAAAACTTAAAAATTGTCAAAAAATAATAAAATTGATAAACCAGAATAATTAAAGAAAAAAAAATTAATTTTAGCATAGTAGAACAGTGGTACTATGATATTAGGGGAAAAATTCAAGTGTTGGCGACACTGGTTTCAGTTGAGACTATGAATCCTTTATCTTTGCTGTGATTGCTATACTCTCTGGCTGTGATTAACAGATCAACCATCATAATAATTATATTTATTATTAAAAAGAATTTCCGAAGTAAATATAAAACTGAGTAATATATAAACTGAAAAAGGATTATACTTATACCTATACATCCATTGGAGTTTTACATAATCTTTGGTGAACAGAACAAAATACTTACATGATGATGATTTTCCAGTAGAAACTGTATTAATTTGTTCTAATTTATGTAAACAATTCAACGATTTTTTTTATTTCATTATAAGGTAGGTATTTTATAATTATAATTATTTGTTATTCAAATAGCTTCTAGGAATTTATTTTAAATGTTAATTAGTATTCAGGGAAAATAAACATTATTTTAAATTTAAATTCAGTTCAAAATCTTTCAAATGACAATTTTTCTGAGGTAAATTAGAGATCCGCTAGTAAGCCAGTCATCAGAGGGGTGCAAATACCCTGGAACCCTGATTCTGGGGAGAGAGATTGATTTTTTTTTACTACAATAAACTATTGGTTATCTGCGAAGCCCATAGGAAAAATATACTATTGACCTATCAACAAATAAAAATATTTTTAGCTTTTATTTATTTAACATTTTATTCACACACGATAGTAAAATAAGTTTCGTCCTGTATATATGAACAGTTTTTAAATTGCATTAAATTATCCAATATAAACTTAGGTATTATATACTCACCAGCAAAGAAATGGAATCACCTCCCTTGCGAGTTATTAAATGCAATTTTCATTCTCAAATATAATAATAACAATATAATATATTTCAATAAGATTGTAGTAATTTTTGGAGACGGACTGATAAGTGAATTAAGTGGATATCGATGAGGGAGTCCAAAAAAAAAAAATTAAAATTATAGAAATACAATATATAATTAGTAGAGATTGAGGTGTTGGTGCAAGGTGAAACATCTTTAATAAAGATAAGAGTAAATAAATACTATATGTAATATTCATTTACTATGAGTTAAGGATTCTTGGTCACTTGTTTCACATTAAAATTTTTGGTTAACAAACGGATATCACTAGAAAATCATAAGATGGTGTCATCTATTAAATCCGTTGAAATGGAATATTTTTAATTATATGTCAGAGGGGTTGTTTTCACCCCCTCGGGAATCGAACCCGAGTGCCAGTAACAGCAATCCGGGCCACCTGGCTCACCTGCGGGATACGAACCACTCTGACATATGCAAACGCGTAAAATATTTTACTCAAAGATTGTTATCTTAATTTGTAAAATTTCGCGATATAGTGATTCTAAATTTAAACATATAGCCATGCCATATAATTTAAATAAAGGTGGTTGAGTGTTTCGAATTTTGAAAAAATTCAAAATTCGAAGGGCAATGGAATGACTTTTCCTAATTTAATATGAAAGATATTAATTTGCCGATGGTAATAGATTTCTAATTAATAAATAAATAAATCTATTACCATCGGCAAATTAATATCTTTCAAACGGATATCAAAGGGTGCCGGTCTATTGAAGTGCCGGATTAGAGAGACTCTACTGTAATTGCATTTTATTTACCGTTGCAATGGTTTCTTTGAATAAACAATTTTTCCAATGGCCTAAATTTTCATTTTTTGACATACACACTTTAATTTTTATTATATATATACATATATATATAATATATAATATAAGAGCCTAGATTAATTTGTAACAACGCTCTGAGAATGCTGCCTACAGGGTAGCGCTGATGCCGTCGGTATATTTGCGGCAAATTTGAAATATAATTTGAAATGAAAGACTCCAATTGATTTTAAATTAAGAAACATTAAATAAACTGATAATTATCCCCCCCCCCCTCACCACTCAAAAATTAAATATTCAATTCGGTTTTCTTTGCGCACAGAAAAATAAATTAATCACATCTTATTTGATTTATATTTTATATATTATTTGTTTATTTTTTAAAAAATTGCCACTTTTTTATAATTTTTTAAAAATCTAAATTTTGTTATTCTTATTTTTGGATTTTTACAAAATTGAACGACTTAAGACATCCATGCCCGAGTTTATCATGGCAATACTGGAGGGAGCAGCCTGTCATATCATACAAACAACATCTGATCTCTTTTAAATATTTGGAGCCTTATATCGATTATCGAATTTTAAAAAAATGATATAATATAATTCTCCTCCTCACACAATCCCACTTATTTAAATAAATCTATTTCCACACAAAAAATATCACAATGCTGTAGATTATAGAAAAAAATACTTCCAGATTCATATCTAGAGCCTCATTTCTGTAGCTGTGTCAGGACGAAAATGAGGCGAAACTTTTAAGAGGCTATGTATTTTCGGGAGTTTACAGGTATACATTTGGAGTGTGGTGTTTTAAGAGGAATAAAATTTTTTGGACCGAGACGCCGCCCGCCAGGGCACCGAGCCCGGAGGGCCGAGTTTCGAGGGCGTGCCGAAGGCACGCACGAAAAGCTCGTATATAAAATAATAAATTAAATATAATTTTTATATAAAAGATAATTTTAAGTCAATTTAATAACATTCTTTTGAATCTTTTTAGGAATAATTTGATCGATCGAAAATTATAAATAAATAAGTTTAAAAATGTCTTTAGATGAATATTGTGTACCGATAACAATACAAGTTTCTAATTTGAAGAAAAAGTTACGAGTCACAGAATCTCCTTTTACCTGGATTGTGGATATTAAAGAAAATCTAGACCCTAATGAATTAATTAAAAATTATCTTGTGAGAATAAATTCATATGAAATCGAAAATGAAGAAGAAAACTTTCCAAGTTATTTATTTTTAATTCATCTTTGTTTATGTTATGAGTATACAAGAGTTAAGAATTTAGAAGATGCCACTAATCATTTTGATAAAAGTAAAGAACTTTTAACTTCTTTCGATGATGAGCATTTTTTATGGCCTTGTCAAGATGCGATTGAACATATATTCAACAGTACTAAAGCATATTTATATTTACACAAAAATCTTATTAATGAAACGACAGAAACCATAAATAAAATTATTTTTAAAAATGAAATGGATAAACAAAACCAAGGATGTTTATTGGGTCTCAAAGCATTATGTATTTCTTTCGATACTAAACAATATTTAAATAAATGTCTAGAATATATTAAAGAAGCCCAAATTCTAGATCCATATCAAATGCATTGGATATATTTAGAAGGATCCATCCTTAGAAAAATTCGTAAAACATTTAACCCTCATTCTATTCCAGATGATAAAGAACTCGAGGCATTACGGAAGGCTTACACCCATGATTGCAATATCAATCACTGTGGGCTATTATCTTCAAGTCTGATTGCAAAGGCTCAAAAAGTATGCCCCCCTCAAAAAATGTATCTATTTAGAGAAGCGCAAGCCATAATGAGGAGATTGGTAGAAAAAAACCCCAATTCTATGAACGCTCTTTTAATGGCTGCAAAATGTTACTTGAGATTACCTTTTAAAGAAGATGTATTATTAGCTAAAAATTATCTTGAAAAAATTCTTGCAAACAGGCCTGATTGTACTACATCTAATGACCATTTAGGTTATTATTATGACTTTAAAGCTCTGGACTATACCAAAGCTGCATTTTATTATGAAAAGGCAGCAAATAATAATTGTTTTCATGCTTGGATAAGAAATTTTAGTTGTAAATATAAACTGAATAAAAATTATAAGCCCATTGATGATTTAAATGATCTTTTAAAAAAAACATCGAATCCTCTTCATAAATCCATGTGTTTACAAGAACTAGGATGGTGGTTCTTTATACAAGAACGCGATATTAAAAAGGCTATATACACATGGGCTAATATTTTAGAATTAGAATCATTTTCATTTATAATTAATCTCTCTAAGCCAAAAATTATTCGATTAAATGATGAATTTAAAATTTCTGAAATCATGTTTGATGAAATAGAAAAATATTTACAATCTGGAAATATAAATTCAGGATCTGAATTAAGTCTCTTTGAAAAAACTAAGAAAACCCTGATTGTTTTGGATCCGACTTTTTCGGAACGAGTTCCAGAATCATGGATGCATACCATCCAAATCAGCTTATGGAAAGCAAATAATCATGATTTTAATACTAAACAACAAAAACAAAATAATCATACTCATTGGTCCTTAAAAGAAACTCAAGAACCACTTTCATGGCGTAAAAGATCTAATTAATTTTCTCGAATTTACTATCAAGATCTAGATATTGACCTATTCTATCCAACTTCATTGTTTAAATTAATCTTATTTTCTTAACCAATTGTTTTTAACTTGTTAATAAATATATTTTTGAGCATTTTTGAGTTTATTTATTTTCCTATATGATCTATGTCTATTAAAATGGAATTAAAGCATTGCCTTTGGAAAATTAAAAATATAATAATATATAATATAAATGGACAAAAGGATGTAATTGGGCCTATTCGCGTATAAAAATATACTAACCCTCATTCCAATCCAAATTAGGCAAGTGTTTTTATTGTTTTTTTTTTTTTTTACTTTTAGCATTTTTAAAATACATAGAAATAAACTAATATGAAAAGTACGAGAAATAATAAATGGCCCATTTTTTCTAATTTGATTCTTATTTGATTGGCTCTATAGAGTCTAGTGATATTTACCTTGACATTTAAATAGATATTCTGTAATTCTCGGAATGCTTCTATCCAGTGGTATCATCTCAAATTTAGCACTGCGGAACCCTGAAATTTCGGGTGACGCGGGGTTCCGGGGGTTTTCGCCGGAGATTTTTAGAATTTTATGTTCCAAATTATGCATTTCAAGGGTTTCCAGCTCCAATTTTAGTCATTTTCACTTAACATGTTTCTTTTTTCAACCTCTAAAATAAATAGATAAAATAAAAAAAAAAACTTAAAACCAGTGTTCCCGCACCATGACACCCCTGCTTTGATCATTACAAGTCGTGATCTCCAAGTAACTGTTTATGTATGGCCTATACCAGGGCTTCCTAAACTTTGGGTCGTGAATCGAGTTTTGGTATCGCAAAACATAGGGGAACAATGGGAAGATTATGTGGAAGTTGATAATATGGCTTGATGGATATAACGGCGTATAAATGCAATTATATTTTCCCTGATGATATTAAATCCAATCTGGAATTAAATCCAATGGAATTTGAACCCATGAGAAATAACAGATTTTTTTTTTTTTTTTTTTTTTTTTTAATGCAATCGAATGCAAGAAGGGGTGCACCAATAAAGATGTAGCCCCTATGGATCTCGAAAGACCCTTGCATTACCGAAGAGAAGGGAAAGTTGATTAAGTGAGAGAGTGTAGACGTAGGTGTCTATGCACCCTGGTTTTGAAGGTTTGAAGATCATAGGTGCTGGGAGAGGAGTTCCAGTTCCTTGAAGTCATGGGGATATATGTATTCGCGAATGAAGTGGTCCGGCACTTTTCCAATTTGACCGCGAAAGAGTGTTGGGAGTCGGCAAAACGTGTGCTGCGTGCAAAGCATGCTTTGGGGGAATTATTGATTTTATCTCATCAGAGCACCTGCCGTGATAGTATCTATAGAAAAGGGAAAGGGCAGAGACATCTCTTCGATGAGCCAGCGAGTCGAGGGAGTCGGTGAGGGTAGAATCGTCAATTAGCCTGACGGCTCGTTTCTGAATTGCATCAAGGGTAGCAAGAGAATATTTTGAGGCTCCTCTCCACAGATGAGAGCCGTATTCGAGACAGGGGCGGATTTGGGCCTTGTAGATGGTGAGAAGTTGTGGGGGTTTGTAAAATCGCTTGGACCTGAATAAGAAGCCAATCTTCCTTGCTGCAGATTTCGCCACAGAGGAGATGTGTTCATTCCAAGACAGGTCAGATGCGACAGAGACGCCCAACATGGATAGGCTGTCACACATTTTCAGGGTATTCGAATCGAAGTGAATATCAGGGAAATCTCTATTTTCGCGCCTAGAAATTAGACAACATTGAGTCTTATTTGAATTAAAGTTAACTAAATTTTGAGAGCCCCATTTATTCAGTTTGTCTAGGTCGAGAGTAATTGAGGAGGCAATATTGATTCGATTATTCGGGAGAGAGGGTTTGCCGTGTAGAGTGCTATCGTCGGCGTAACAATGAGTGGGGTTTGCCGTTTGATCAATAAGGTCGTTTATATAAATAAGGAAGAGTGTGGAGGAGATTACAGAGCCTTGGGGAACACCAGAGTTTGTGGAGAACGATTCAGATGATGTTCCATCCACCACAACTTTTATACTTCGGTTTGTCAGAAAGCTTTCTATCCATTTGCGAAGTGTTGGTGTGAATCCAAAGGCTGGCAGTTTGGCAAGAAGATTTTTGTGCCAAACCTGGTCAAAAGCTTTGGAGATATCAAGGGCTACAGCGAGGGTTTCTTTTCCGGCCTCTAGAGTATTGTTCAAGGTGTGGGTGACATAGGTTAAGATGTCGCCTGTGGAACGATTTTGTCTGAATCCATATTGCCTATCGTGAATTAATTTATTGTTTTCTAAGTGATGAAGGACGTGTTGGTTTATGACTAATTCCATTAATTTGGAAAGAACAGAGGTGATCGAGATAGGCCTGTAATTAGAGATTTGTGATGTGTCTCCTTTTTTAGGAATAGGTGTGACTCTGGCTATTTTCCAGCTTTTGGGGAATATGCCCGACTCGTAAGAGAGTTGGAATAGCTTGGATAAGATAGGGGCAAGTTCAGGGGCGCATTTTTTAATGAGAATTGGTGGGATGTTATCCGGGCCAGCGGCGGATTTGGAATTTAATTTATTAATGGCTTTTATGATTATTTGGGGCCTGAAAATTATTTTGCCCATGAGGTTGGTTTGGGGGGTATAAGTGGGCGGGTTAAGCCCTTTGTCATCTAAAGTGGAGTTAGTTGCGAAATAGGATGCTAGTGATTCGGCTTTTTCAGCGGGGGTCGTGGCTACTGAACCATTTGGGTGAATGAGGGGCGGAAGTGAGGGGGACGCGAAATTTCTATTTATTGCCTTGTGTAACGAGAAAAAGGCCCGTTTTCCATTGGGGCAAGATGCGAGACGGTCAGCTATCCTCTGGTCGAATGATTTCTTTGCCTCAGAGATGATTTTTTTGCATGAGCTTCGCGACTTGGTAAATGCAACTCGGTCACATTCTAGCTGTGAAAGTTGCCATTTCTGAAAAGATTTGTTTTTTTCACGGACGGAATCTGCGCATTGTCTACCAAACCAAGGCTTAGAATCCTTGTTCCCTTTAATCAATTTTGAGGGGATATAGGTTTCTAAGCCTATTTAGTACCTCGTTAAGGGCGTCTGCGAATTCTGAAGCGTTTTTATCTCTGATGCAGAGTTCATTCCACTGGTAAGCGGCAAAAAAGTTACGCATGTCATTCCAATTAATGTTATCGTTATCGACTAGCCATATTTTTCTGGGGTTGGAGTGGGGTGACGGGGGTTTTGGTAAATTGGCGGAGGTTTTAATTTTTATCAGATTGTGGTCAGATTTACCTAAAGGGGCCGAAATTTTTGCTTCATAGGACGAAGGGTGGGAAGTGATGAAAAGATCGAGAAGATTGGATTTTTCATTGGCTTTGTCTGGGTTTCTTGTGGGGCCGTTAATAATTTGTGTGAGACCACACGCCGTTGAGAAGATTTCAGCGTCGGAGCCTGCGGGGGAATTATGGCTAGAAAATTTTAGCCAATTTTTGTTGTGGACGTTAAAGTCACCTAGGAAAGATATTTCAGAAGATGGAAATTCTTTCAGGATATTGCAATGGCACTCAAGGAGGTAGTCAAAAAATTGTTTGTATCTGGGGTCTTTGGGGGGCAAATATATTATGCAGAAGAATTTAGTTGAATGGCCTAACGTGATTTTGATCCATATGGCATCGAATTCATTGGATTCTAGATTAGTTAAACGCCTACTAGGGATGTCCTTTCTAATATAACAGCAGACCCCTCCTTTTTTCGAAATTTTGAATGAAGTGTATAGTTTTAGATGAAATATTTCTAATTAAAAAGACTGATGAAGGTCCAATCTTCGAAACTAGCCTCAAACAAATAAAATATATATAGTATATGTATATTTTTATTTGCATCAAGCAGAGGACAAGCTAATTGATTTTTCTTTATGATACTTATTGTCTAGTTTAGTATGAGCGCTTGATTGAAGGCGAAACTTTTGGCAGAATATACGTAATGTATTTATGAAAATATTTTGTTAGCGATTTCCAATAACTAATATTTTGATTTACATTATGAAACTGAACACTATAATTAAATAAAATATCAGAATATTTTGTGATTTCATCTTTAGTTAATCAAATGGAATCTTTTTTCGGACGGACTTGAACTAGGTGAAAATTTTGGTTTGGAATTAGATTTTTCTAAATTATTTCATCATAAGATTGTATTTAAAGAAATAATTGACTTTAAGTTTATTAAACATTTACTTTATATAATGTATTAAACAAAAAGAAAGTAGTGTAAAATTTGAACCAATAAATAAATATAATGTCGAAATGCACGCATCAAGCTATTTATTTTTAAGATTTGGTTTAAAGGAATATTTGGTAGTAATAAAATGTTTTTTAACTCAATATACACTACACGAATTGAGGACAAAATACATCAATGCAATTTGTATTAAAATATTTCATATAATTTATTTATTTTTCTAAATTGATTGAATTACGATGTTCATGTATACACTATAAAAAAAAGGCAGAGGCGGAATTGCAGGATTTGGCGTCGGTAATTTCAAACCAGCTTCTTAATTCGTTAGTCATTAAAGCTGTCTATGGTACTTCCCCTTTTCGTTCAAATTAGAGGTTTCAATGAAATAGGTATTTTCTAATTATAATAACTTATGTCGTTTCAAGGGAATCAGTAGATACCTAATTTATTTTTAGTTATTGGTTTAGTTCGTTGGTGAAAAGGTCCACTCATGAAATATATTTAGAAATCTACAGTGAACCATCATCTTAATGTCTCCAATCGATTTTAGGACTTTTCTTTTAATATCCATGTTTCTGCAGGATACAGTAAACCAGTCAAATTATTTCCTATTCGTAATAACAAATTGATGGAAATTTGGCGGAACAGATGATAGATGATAAAAAAAAACCCAAAAAAGACATTTCTAGCAAAACTATAGGAATGTTAATCAAGGTTATTTCATAGTTTTTATTTGTATTCCAAGATTCATTTATTAGACATTGTTATAAAATATTTCTAAAAATCTTTACATAATTTTATTACCATTAAAATTGTATAAGATTATATTAAAAATCATTTAATGCATTAAAAAAATGCAATATTATTTAAGCAAATTTTAGTTTTTACTGGACTAGAATAAATATAATAATATAGAGATTATAAAAGAAAATAAATATAGTTGGAGATAGAAAAATAAATACTAATATAATATATATACAGGGATTTTAAGAGAGTTTACTTGGCAAAGAAAGCGGAAATTAAGCTTTTTATAAATAAAGAAGATTCAATTTTGCGGAAATATTTATTGTTGGCCATTTCCTATTACGACTTTTTCAAGCACTTCGACAACTTCTTGGGTGAGAAATTCTTCAAATCCGAGAGAGATGCTGAAATGGCATTCAACTTTGGCAAGTAAACTCTCTTAAAATCCCTGTATATTAAATCAATCTTGCCTAGTTTCCTTTATAACTAATATATATATTTACATATATATGTTTATTTATTTGGGAATAGGTACCTACTCTTAAATTTTTATTAATTTTAAGAATAAAATTAACTTAAAAATATATTTTTAAATTAATATATTATTCTTTATAATTCTTTCAAAATAAATTATAATTAAATGATAATTTGGTCAATTATTTTAATTTATCTGAATTAATACTTAAATAATAAAATGCACATTAGATATTGGAATATCGTTAAATCCTTTACAGTGGGGCCTCGTGTCACTTTTCCTACCATGAACTTCGGACTCTCGAGCGCTTTTAAGCTGAATCGGTTTTTTTTGGGGTTTTTTTTTTGATAATACAATTTCATACAACGAACAGAATCGTGGAACGGATTAAGTATGAGTACAAGGCCCCTCTGTATATTAATTGTTTAACAATTTACAAAAGATCCAATATATCTTTATTTAAATTGAAATTATTTTTAATGTAAATAGAACGAAAGCTTTTAGATAGTCTCAGGCGAACGGCGGCAGCGCTAGCATATTACAAATTAATATAAAGTGAATTGATAGATTGATACACCCCTAACTCTCGACTTACAAGCAGGGCTGTAGTGGAGGGTATACTACGGTATACCCCTGTGGTTTTATCTGAGCCAATAACGTAAACCTAGTGCTAGTTGAAAATTTAAAAAATTTTGAGACTTATTTACCTTTTGAATATTCACATAAATATTTTAAATTATTGCTTTTAAAATGGTAATTTTTTTAAAAATACCCGACCAAAACACTTTATTTTATTATATATAGCGTATACCTTCTGCTGATTTTAGAACTACAGCACTGCTTACAAGGTAATCAAATCGAACGGGTTGGTTTAACATGATTAATGAAATGAGAAAAAAAGGTGTTATGCAGCAGTTTCAGTTTAATAAGGCCAGAAAATTGGAGGGGGAAAAAGTACTAGGTAGGCTCGATAGAAAATACATTCGAATTTTTTAAAGAACGAAAAGTCTAAGATAGTACGTTCTCGTGTCAAAATTGATCTATTTCCAAAAATGAAGAAGTCAATTTTGATTGATATTTTTAGCTTCAGTAATTCGAAATGAAAAATGCAGGGAAATCAGAAAAAAATCCAATTGATAAATAGGGATAGGTACCTTAAACGATTTTAACTAATGAGTTGAAATTTGGCATACAATAAAATTCATTATGCTAGCTCAAACAGTTAATGACAAAAAATTGTCAAATAACTAAAAAAGTCTTAAAATTTTTTTTACCTTTTAAGATGGCACAGAATTGAAAAATGTATGACATACTAGTATGTATATGCAGTCTCATCATTAGTCTGAAAAGTCCTGTGCTAGATGTTTTTTGTAAAAATTTTATTGATTAAAATAATATTGAGCAATTTAATTTATTACACTTTACTATGTTTTTTTTTTTATTTAGGACTTTTTCAGCCCCCTTCTAGTGGCTAGGATCTGCACGGGTGCAGTTGTTGCAACTGCCTAGTTATGGCTTTTTGCATGTTTTTATTTTTTTATTTTTTTTAATGAAATTGAATGCAAGGGGCGCACCAGGAAGATGTACCCCCTATGGATCTCGAAAGACCCTTGCATTATTGAAGAGAAGAGGAATTGATCAATCGAAAGGGTTGAAGCGTAGGTGTTTGTGCACCCATGTTTTGAAGGTTATAAGTGTCGAGAAATACGGAGGTCGGGTGAGATATGTGTATCAAATATAGTCTTTGATTAAAAATAAAATAAGAATGAATATCGTTTCATTACGGATTGGTAAAAAATATTTCTCATTTTCAATATGAGACATGGATTTGAATTGCACAAATTCGATTCACACGGTACTATTGATGAAACAATCTATTGTATAAATCGTGTAATTAAGAGTAAAAAACAAATTCTTTAGTTGGTGACTAGAGCTGGGACGATGAGCATCTCCCAAGTATTATAAAACACTAGTGCAACACCTACAACTGCTCATTAGGTGTAATTTATTATTAACAATAATTACGCATTTTTAAAATTGTTTGGTGCAAGCACTCAAAATTTATTCCTAGGTTATTATCACTATTCTTTTAATTATAAAAATATTTGATAATACAATATTTAATAGATTTATATTTGACTAAAATTGATGTAAATAGTTGATTTATAAAATATATATTTTTTTTTGTTTCAAAAACTGAAATTAAAAATTTAATTTGCACGTTTCCAAATTCACAGAATTGATAAAAAAGTGTATAGTACTCAAATAAATAAAGTTAATATATATAATAAATAAAGTGTAGACTAGAATTACTTAAATTATATTTCTTATTCATCAGGGGGTTCCGTTTTAATTCGGACTTCAACGCTCGCAAGAAGAGCTGCATATTTATCTTCATCATCAATTGTGGTTTCGATTTTCTCACTTTTAATAGCAGGCATCTTGACATTAAAATTTGGACTTTCTTGAGATACCATCATTTTGCTCCAACGATTCTAAAATTTGTATATTTTATCAAAATCATTTAAAAAGTAAATATTTTTCAAATGTAGAGTGTTTTAATATTGATTATTTTCTTTGTCTTCTATGAATAATAAAATAATATTTAAATCTGTATATTTCTAAATTAAAAGAAACTCTGGAGTGATTTAATTAGTACTTTCTTAATTCATAATTAATTATTTTTGAAAAAATTGTATTTTTCCATTACTTTATTTAATATAACTTCTTAAAACAAACCCTTTGCACTACTAGTAATATAGTCAGGCCCGTGGAGAGTTCTTAGGGGTCCTGGGGCAAAATCAAACCAGCTCCTCATTGCTGGGACAAATAAAAGTACTACATTTTTCACTTTGTAAAATGTTTTATTATTTAACAAATAAATAAATTCGTAACTTAATTTCCTTTACCTAATTTTGCTATTTTATATTTTTATTTATAATAAGTAATAGATTTCTTAGTAGTACAAAAATTTATATGGTATAACAGTGGTAGTGCCGGGCCCGGGGCTAACTACCAGACCCGCCTCCCTTCTCGTCGGGCCTGAATATAGTGATTAATAAATAACATACATACACAGTGAAAATACACCAGGTTTCGTCACTTCATCTATGATCGTTATCAGATGCCAGCATGAAAAAATATGAAGCAACTGATGGCACTCCCCAACTCATAATTAATATGGATCACATTTGAAGGTATCGAAACGAAATGTATTTCTACTGTGCATATTTGTTATTATTTAATAAATATATTTTATAACGCAAATGGGATTTTTACCAAAAAGTTATAAAAAACAATTCATTCATCTTTGTTAAATTTATAATTATATATACTTTTTTGTCTTTATGATTTTATTAAAGCAATTATCTTTCTTGGTGTTCTTAATGTTAATTATATTCTCACCTTGATATTAAATTGAAAGGAATTTGAATTAAAAAGTGAGAGAGTCAAATCACAATCTCCCATGCATTTACATTGTTTGCAACAAGATCGACAGCCTCTTTTAATGCGTCTACAAATTAAATAAAAATCATTATTAAATCGAAATACTTTATAAATTATGTTTATCTACAAACCCTGATCTTTTTTTTCTGCCTTCTTTATGAAAATTTTTCATATGTTTTATATAATCATTGTGGTCCATATAAATACAGGAACATTCATCACACCGCAGACAATCTTCTAAACGAATTTTAGTTAATCCTACTCGATTCTTTGAAGGCTTAACTAAACAAGTACCTAAAAATAAAAAAAAATTTATTTGAATAAAATAATATTGAGAAATTTAATTTATTACACTTTACTGTTTTTTTTTTTATTTAGGACTTTTTCAGCCCCTCCTATATTGGCTGGGATCTGTACGGGTGCAGTTGTTGCAACTACCTAGTTACGGCTTTTTGCATGTTTTTATTTTTTTATTTTTTTTAATGAAATTGAATGCAAGGGGTGCACCAGGAAGATGCACCCCCTATGGATCTCGAAAAACCCTTGCATTATCGAAGTGAAGAGGAATTGATCAATCGAAAGAGTTGAGGCGTAGGTGTTTGTGAACCCATGTTTTGAAGGTTATAAGTGTCGGGAAATACGGAGGTCGGGTGAGATATGTGTATCAAATATAGTTTTTGATTAAAAAAAAAATAAGAATGAATATCGTTTCATTACGGATTTGTAAAAAATATTTCTCATTTTCAATCTGAGACATGGATTTGAATTGCACAAATTCGATTCACACGGTACTATTGATGAATTAATGAATTAATCTATCGTATAAATCGTGTAATTAGAGTAAAAAACAAGTTCTTTAGTTGATGAAGGTTTATTCCCTCCTTCCAGGGTTTTGAAAGGTCAGTGAAGGAAATCCAATGTGACATTCCCCTCTGTCTCTTCTTCTCTCAGGGCCGGTTGTATGTCGCAAAGTAAATGCTTTTTACGACTAACAAAGGATAGATGGTAAATGGAGGGACTGGGATGGCCAATCAGATGACAGGCACTGAAAGCATACAACCGGCCCTCAGTGCCAGTAACAATTTACTGACTCACTGACCTTTCAAAACCTTGAAGAAGAAAATTTTAAACACGTATGTTGCTAAGAATTTTACAAAAACTTGTTGAGGAACTTAATATATTTCTTAAAAAATTGAAATAATAACCTAAATAATTTGCCCTACTCTTTTTTATCAAACGACGTGCATTTTCTGAAATGTGAAAATTTTGAGTTTTCAAAACTCTTTCCAAGACACTTTAAATAAGCTAGTTCTTTAGGGTAATTTAATGATATGTTTTAAAATCCACTAAGTTTTAATGTAAGAAATGTGCAATTATTTTTTGTTTTTTCTTATAATTATTGTGTTTAGTTTTGAACTGCCATCGCTGTAAATATTTGTTGTTTATTGTATATAAAAAAATAAAATCAAACACAAAGTATATAAATTATGTATGAATATAAAAAAATCATTAAAAAATCACATACCTTTTGGGTTTATTTGAGATAGCGAAGTGTTTAAGCTTTCATTCTTTTCATTTATTTGATGCGAACTCTCTTGAGATCCTTTATTTTGACTAGACTGTTCATCATGTTCATGAAATTTTAAATGAAATTGAAATATTTGGTCGTTACTATATGTTTTTTCACATTTGGAACACTTGATTGGTACTAAAAAATTAATAATATTATTCGAAATATATATTAAATGAATACAGTAGCTTATAAAAACATGTATTTATATCCATTATTTCCGTTTATGTTGCTTTATTATTAAAAAAATTAGACTACTAGGTAGGTTTGACAACTAAAAGAAATATTGTATATGAGTAAGACTACCGTATTACTTTTATTTGTGAATCCTAATCTAGTAGTTTAATTTTATTAAATATGTTTCACCTCGAACCAACACCATGGTTCCTGAAGAGAAAAAAAAGAAGTTTTATTATTATTTTATAAAGCAACATTTTCTCATTTTTTCATAGAAAAGGGAGATCGATTTTCTCCCAAATAGTTTATACGTTCTATAAGTTTTTATAAAGAACTGTATTCATTAAATAAAATAAATAACATAGAGACTATATTTCACAATATATATATATGTAAAAAAATACAAATCTTATAGAACAATCTAGAAACGTTTATTAAAAAATCCACACGTTTCAGGAGAAATTCGCCCTTTATCAATGGAAAATTGAAAAAATAGTTGCTTTAAAAAAAGAAAGATAAAGCAACTATTATTCAAATTTCTCATTGATAAAGGGAGAATTTCTCCTGAAACGTGTGGATTTTTTAATAAACGTTTCTAGATGTTCTATAAAAAGATTTGTATTTATTTATATATGTTACGGCTAATATGCAAATTTGGATAGTTTATAAACTAGCTGGATAGTTTATAAACTAACCAAACCATTGGCTATTTTGATAGAAAACGCAATTTCCACTAAAATAGCAGCTAGTTTGCAAACTAACCAAGAGTCTTGGCTAATTTACTTAAAATTATTGAGAAAACCAAAATAGCGGGTTAGTTTATAAACTATTCAATGCAGCCTGGCTAATATGAAAACCATAATTTCTAGTAACACCGAATAGCCAAAACTTTGGCTGGTTTATAAACTAACCAACCAATTTCCTGGTTAATTTACAAATAAAGTTAGGTTATGAATATGATATGTTTTTCTTTTTGTTATCCTGGCCTGGTTTGTTTTTATATTTCACACGAACAGCAACAGTTATTGTTAATAAAATGAATCACAAAGAAAAATTTAACGCCTCTTTATTAGATCTTTATAATAAGAAAGCAAATAATTCCAAACTTTACCATGAAAGTAGCTATAAATATATTTTAATTAATAGTATATAATTTTTATCGACTTGGTACTGTTCATGGAGTACTGAAACAATTAGGTTCACAAAATCAATTTGATTTATTCAAGCAAAATTTTTTGTCTCTTGATGATGTCAAAAAAGTCACAGAAATAAGTATTAGGAGTGCTGTGGGAAAACTTTTAGTCTTAGGTGTAGCACAAGGGTATGTAAGCTGTCAATGTAAAAAACGCTGCATGAACAAAAAATGTAAATGCATTTCTATGGGGTATACGTGTAACAGCAAATGTCATAACAGTGAATCATGTTGCAATAAATAATTAACCTCTTATTTTTTACAATGTATTTTATATAACTATAGTTGATGCGCCCGCCATACACCCAAAAACATTTCTTACTATTAAAATATCTAAGTATATTGTACTTATTTGAAAATATTTTATTTTTTTAATAATAAAAAATTTATATCAAAAGTTTGCATTTTATTCATCTCTAATTCATCAAATAAGAAATGCCATGAACATTAATCCTAGTTAGTTTATAAACCACCCAAAGAGGTTTGGCTATTTTGTGTTACTACAAATTATGGTCCTCATATTAGCCAAGCTACATTGAATAGTTTATAAACTAACCCGCTATTTTGGTTTTCTCAATAATTTCAAGTAAATTAGCCAAGACTCTTGGTTAGTTTGCAAACTAGCTGCTATTTTAGTGGAAATTGCGTGTTCTATCAAAATAGCCAATGGTTTGGTTAGTTTATTAACTATCCAAATTTTCATATTAACCGTAACATATACATTAAACAATAAATACATTTTTTAAACATATGTATGTATGTATATATATATATATATTTACCATTGTTTTCGTTCTTTATGTCGTTTTTGAACATTTTCAATAGATTTTACCCCATTTAGAGTAGAATCATTATAATTTAATTAATGATATTTTCCGATTTATTTGAATAGGATTTAGTAATCACACGATAATATATTCATATTGGTTGTAGGGTGGGAAAGATGGATGAAAATAGCAATGTTGGCTTGTACGGGAGTTATTTATTTTTAGCCCCCTTTCCCTGCACTGGCATATCGCATTTCGTTTCGTTCATCCTCTGTCGATCGAGCAGCTGTCGTAGCGTCCCTTCTGCCTTGCACCCCCCTTCACCCCTTCACCAGGACAACTTGCTAGCAAAATAGAGATCGATATTAACTCTAACATTTAAAATTATTATCAGCCCGTTAAAAAATTTGATAAATTAGATTATTGTGTTTTCAATAGTATGAGTTTTCAAAATGCTTAATTTTTCTCTTATAATAATTAATTAAGCTAAAGCTTTTGAAAAATGCGCTAGTAAGAACTTTTTTAGCTCGCTCCCTAAGCACGGACCCCACCACGGCTAATCAGAGATTACGTTGAAAAGAGGCGGAAAGTTGAAACCCTCCAAAGCCGGGGTCCTGAGTTTATTAAAATAAAGTAGCAATTCTGGTTGCAGGTTGCTATCAGCCCTAATCTGTTGGGCAGTGGCGTAACTAGGGGGGGATATCTGTCCCTGGGCGCAGTTTTTTTTTTGGCTTTTCGGCCTTTTAGCTATAAGCCAATTTACGATACTATTTATTTTATTTAAATTTGTCTCTACCCCGGGGTCAGATTTTAGCCGGATGCCTCGAGTCGGATTCGAACCCGGGTCCACTTGTTTAGCAGGCTGACACGCTACCACCTAGCCTATCCAACCCCCCCCCTCCCTGGGCGCAGGTTCCTGATGGGTATTAATAATTTTATATGCATTCTTGTTTCTAGATTCTGTCCTTTGATATTCAATATATATCGGCGGCTTAGAGTGTAAACCTGCTAACTCCATTTTTATCATATCGGTATGACATATTAATATACCATTCGAAAGAAAATGAGATGCATCATCGCCAAAGTAAAACTGCTAATTAAAATTACGATCGTAAGTTGTAGAAAAAAATGTGAAAAATAGTTTTTTCCATAACAACAATATTAAATTGTGTTTGTTTTTTCTCTGTCCTGTAAAATCTCCTTTTGTTGTGAGTTAGCAGGTTTACTCTCTAGGCGACGATATTCAAAATGCCATTGATGCCTTAATTATTTCACTTTTTTCTCCCTAAAAATATTCCACGATATGCAGATTTTTATGTTCTAAAACTCAAAATTTCAGGGAAAGCATGAAGGGGGGGGGCGCAAAAACTGTTGACTTTGTCCCCGCGGGCGATGAAAATCCTAGCTAAGCCTTTGATGCTGGGGGGGGAGAATCTCGGTTCACAATTGGCGAAGATATCAGATAGCATGGACACAAAAAAATCACTCGAATTGAGAACCTCCTTTTTTGAAGTCGGTTAAAAATCAATGGCTATTTTTTATTTTAAGTCGATTCCTCAATGTCTTGAGCACTGCTTACCACTATAATGGTCGAAACTTTAAAAATTCAATGTAGAATGATTGTTCCTCGAGTATTTGATAAGACATAACGACGAATTTATATCTCTCGAATTGATTATATTGGAAGAGAAATATTACCCGAAATTACGCTGCGGTTGAATTTTTAGTGACTTTTCAAGTTCGAATCTGGTGAAGTCGAGCTGCATTTCTGATTGGCTAACATACAGCATTGCTTAGACAATGCGCCATCGTGAACAAATCTATCTCTTCTCCCTCTCAGTAGATGGCGCTGCAATAGTCAATTATTTGACAACGTTAAATACATATTATACTTCATATAATTTTTTCTACTGTGCAAAGTTAAAAGAATAAAATCAAAATGCCCCAAGGCAAATTAAAAGTTAAGGTAAAATTACCAGGCCTTGCAAAAACTAAGCAGAAGAAAGTAACAAAAGGCCCTGCAATCACAAAAAGAAATAGTGAGTATTTAAACATAATTCAAATTTATTATGTTTTCTAGATTCCATGTGACTTCCCATGTTAGGTCTTATTTTAGCTACTATTCTATTACATCATAGACTGTATAACTCGGAAAAAAGCTTTAACATAATGAAATACAATTAATTTACCCAATCAATCAAAATCAAATGCTTTTGCCTTGTTATAGATTAGAATTTAAAAATTACTAGCAAGATCGTAGCCAGAAAATAGAATTTCTTATTGTTAAGAGAATAACTATTTTATTTTATTTATTTTTAGGATTCAAAAAATATCCTTGCGAAAGTAAAATATGTGAATATTTTTGATAAATGACTTAAATTAGAACCTTAATTCCTTGACCACTACCTTTCTTGAGTTTATATATTTTATTTTTTTAAGACGAAAACAATGGACTTTTTTGTGAATATCTCTGAATTTTGTAAACTTGCCCAAATTAATTAAAAATGATTTTGTTTTGCCGGGAGTATCAGAGTTATTGATTCATAAAGAGAAATCACGGAGGTTGTTCTCTTATTGATATGATGCAAATAAACATATAGATATATATATCGAGTATAAATATGTAAATATATAATTTATACTCGTTATATATGTATGTTTATTTGCATCAAGTAGAGGACAACCTCATTGATTTCCCTTTTTGCTCTAATCTACTTTCCTTGGCAAGTAGAACTATTATAAAACTTTAATCATTGTGCTAAAGATATTTTTCTAAAGTAATCTTAGGAAAATAAAAGGACCTTGCATTAATATTGAGAGATTCCTACCTAAAAGAGGGTGGTAACTTGTACTATATCACATTGTTACTCTATTCGACATTCATGTCAAAGCACTATCATGTGGCTTTGGTTTTCAATATGTGTCATTTTGCCGAATTGTAAACAACAGTGTTTTTTAGCATCAAATATGTCGAATTACGTACCAACAAAACAGCATTGCGGGAAGTTTTACTTTTCTTTTTCAATTCGAAGAAATGTGCTGCTGAAAGTCATCAACTTCGGAAACTTACGGTGATTATAAGCCATCGATTAAAACATGTGAGTACTGATTTCGACGCTTTAAAAGTGGTAATTTCGAAACGGAATACAAGTTCAGGCCAGCCGAAAAAGTTCGAAGACAAAGAATTCGAGACGTTACTTGATGAAGATCCGTCTCAAACGCAAGAGAGACGTGCAGAATCATTGGGAGTTGATTGTTCAACCATTTCTAGACGCTTACATGCACTGGCAAAGATTCAAAAGCAAGGTAATTTTTATAAGAATCTCAAAATTAATATACGGTCCATTTACGATTTTATTACGTAATTTCCTTAGCTTACTTTGAGAAGATATTTCTAGCACAATGATTAAAGTATTATAAAAGTTCTACTTGTCGAGGAAAGTTTAGAAAGATTAGATTATAAGGAGAAATCAATAAGATTGTCTTCTGCTTGATGCAAAAAAACATAAATAATAAATATATAATACCAAATTTTTTTGGACCAAGAAAATTGACTTAAAATTAGAGTGCGTCTTATGGTCCAAAAAATACGGTACATATATATATTTATAATATATATATACATATTGAGTGGATATTGATGAGGCAGTTCAAAAAAAAAGATAATTTATACTATCTTTTTATTCATAATCCGACGTTTCGGAGGCTATTCAGAAGAAGGAGGAATAGCCTCTGAAACGTCGGTTTATGAATAAAAAGATAGTATAAATTATCTTCTTTCTTTGGACTGCCTCATCAATATCTACTCAATTTCACTTATCAGTCCGTCTCCAAAAATTACTCCAATTATATATACATATGTATATTATATTTATTTGTATCAAGCGGAGAAAAATACCATGAATTTCTCCTTATGAATCAATAACTTTGCTCCTCTCTGCAAACTAAATCTTTTCAATTAGATTAGATTTACTTGGAAAAAAATCACACGATTACCTTGTATGGTATCCGAGCTGTTAAATTATACAACTCCTCTAACATTTAGGAAAAATCATAAATTAACAGCTCAGATACAGTAAAAGATAAATCTCGCGATTTAAAAAAAATGTAAACTCTAATTGGTCCAAGGAATAGTAATTTGAAAGGCTGGAAAACTCAACTTTTTTCAAGTCCTTGGTAGGATAGAGAGTTGCAATTCTCAAGGCTAAAATCAAGATAAGCCTGACATCTTTTCTAGATAGATAGAATTAAAAATAAAGCGAATTCACCTTTTCTGACTTCTATTGGCAGAAAAGTTTTCGGGTAAACAAAAACAATTCTCCCAAAAAATATACATTTACTTCCCCGTTAACTAGCGCTTCGTATTTTCGCTAATACCCTTCTATCAATTTAGATCAATTTCATAAGAATGAAAGTTAGCATGGAAAAATGCTTAATCTATGTCTCAGCTTAAGATTAAATATTTGTAGTCCTTTTATTTAGTGATGATTAGGAATACTTCTAATTTTTTTTTAATAACCTCTAAGTCATTGTTTATAAGTTGAGCTAAATGTTTAGAAATTTGAATAAAAAAATATTATAAAATGTTTATTTAATATATAAAAATAAATTTGATTTGGTTTTTAGATCGACCCGTTGTTTCTAAGAAAGTTGTACATCTAGAAGCAGACAAAATAAAAAAAACAATAACCAAAAATCTGAATCAAGCCAATGAAGATGAAATGAGAGATCGAGCATTGGATGGGAAAAAATCTTTGCTCTCTAAAGGAGAACAAATGAGTGGTGGAGCAATAAGTAATAAGCAAAAGAAAGATAAAAACAATAAATCTTGAAGACAGTATTGAAATCTTTTGTTTAATGAATTTATGTAAATCTATTTAAATAGCATATTAAATTGAAAATTGTTCATATGAATTAAACCTGTTTTGATTATATTACATTATTTAATAAAATTATCTAATGTAAAAGTACCTATTTATTATTAAAGATAAAATTAAATAAATATTATATGCAATATTCATTTACTATGAGTTAAGGATTCTTGGTCAAATTGCAAAGTTTTTGTTTTGCCGAGAGTAGCAGAGTTGTTGATTCACAAAGAGAAACAACATATTTGCATCCAGCAGAGGACAACCTCTTTGTTTCTCTTTGTGATTCTTGGTCACTTGTTTCACATTAAAATTAAAAAAATAAAAGATATAAATTTTTTTAATTTTAATGTGAAACAAGTGACCAAGAATCTTAACTCATAGTAAATGAATATTGCATATAATATTTATTTACTTTTATCTTTATTAAAGATGTTTCACCTTGCACCAACACCACAATCTCTACTAATTACTATTTATTATTGATTAAAACTCTTTATCGATAATAATTCGTGTGATTTTGAAGAAGTTTCATTCATTTATGTACAAAAGGAAAAATTTTGGAAGCGAAAAAGACATAGCAAGCTAAAATTTGAAAATATTTAGCTTCAGTCTCAAAATAATGGAAGCCTTCAAAAGTGGTGTCGAAAAACCGATTTCTTTGAGCGGATCCCATTTAACTGCCATTAATAGCATATATTTAGGGAAATCACGCGAGTATGTCATCTACTATATCTGAGCTGTTATAGATAGTCTTTATTACGTATCAGAAAGATAGTGTATGAAAATAGCTAAATGTAATTTTAAGCGCAAATGAGAGGATTTTAAACAAAAAATTTAAAATAGTGACGAATTGTTTTAACAAATCCACTATTTTTATGCATATCAATCAAATAAACTGCAACGGATCGTTGCTAAACTTTATCCAAATTCATTTGAAATATTAATATGTTTATTCCTTTATTATTAATCAGATATCACTTGCAATTTGCAGTTCATGAAGACTTTAATTCAAAAATAATTATCGATTCTCATCTAATACTTGAGGAATAACAATTCTACATTAGATTTTTGACGCTTCGATTATTATTGGTAACCATTGCTGAAGACATGGAGGAATCGACTTAAAATCAAAAATAACGATCAATTCTTATCTACCACTAGAGGAATAATCTTATTGCATTCCATTTTTGATGTTTTGACTATTCATAGCAACCTCTACTGAAAACCTGGAGGAATCGACTTAAAATCAAAAAGACTTAATTTGTTTTATGATAAACAACTCAAGCTTGATGTATAATTGTTATTCCTCAAGTATTAGATGAGAATCGATCGCTATTTTTGATTTTAACTCGATTCCTCCATGTCTTCAGCACTGGTTACCAATAAAAACCGAAACGCCAAATATCCAATGTAGAATTGTTATTCCTCAAGTAATAGATGAGAATCAATCGCTATTTTTGGTTTTAAGTCGATTCCTCTATGTCTTCAGCAAAGGTAATGGATAAGAAAACAACGCAGTTGCTATGGTTACTATAAAATTTTCTCCCAAATTTTTAGCATTTCACAGAGAAAAGCCTATCTACTCTTACTTAAGTTAGGTTAAATGAGCTATATTAAAACGATCAAATGAATAAATTTTAAAGAATTAAAAAAAAATACTATCTTACTCTAGAGTAAAGTACTTTAAAATATAATTTTACTAAAAACTTTATTTAACCTTTTTTGTGGTCCCCAAGGTACTTAATTAGGATATTAATTTTCATCAAAATTGGTTAAGTCATTTTCAAGATATTTAGAAAAAACTAAAAAAGTACTGAAATAAAGTACTAATGTTTGTTGACCGATATGTACCAAAAACTAATCAGCGCTTCATTTTGTTAAAAGAATGGTAGGTTTTCAATCGGTGCAAGGGTGTGGAAAAAATCGTGGACCAAAAAAACGATAACATACATCCATGCGCACGCACTAAATGAAAAAATCGAATTTTTTTGGCCTCTCGACGAGACCCTATGTAATTTTTGGCAAAACCGTCTCGTGCTAAAATTCATCCTAATTGAATACTACAATTTGTGACTTTAATTGAGACCATGGGTTCCGTCTTTACCTGAGGACCCTTTGAAGCCACGCTTGCCACGAGACCGATTACAATACTTTACCCAGGCTTCGCATTGGATAAAGTTATGTTAATTAGTGTAGAGTAGCTGTAGTTTTCATTAATATAATTATTTATGATTATCGAAAGAGATCGGGTAAAACAACCTAGATTTTTGCATATTTTTAATGAGGAAATCTCATAGGAATGCAGAACGTTTCTGGAGACGTTTTATAGTCTGTTGATATATTTATCATCATCATCAGCCTGTCGATAGCGACAATCCACTGCTGAATATAGGCCTCTTCCATCAAAATGGAAGGAGGTTGGCATTAAGTCACCACGCTTGCCAGACGGATTGATGACTAGGAATCAGATTATAGCCGGTCAAATATCAATGCAGGGACTCGGACTCGAACCCGGGACTCCTGCTTAGAAGGCTAGTGTCTTTAAGCTCTCGGCTAATCCGATTCCCGATATATTTATGACTGTTATTAATTTATAATAAAATAAATTGTTTAAAAATGGAAAATCGTTATTGGTAAACAATTAAATTGATTTTGTATTTTTTCGATTAGTTAAAATAAGAAAATAACTGCAAGAATTAACCTCCCATCCCCGGTACTCCATTCAGGATTGAACAAACGAAAAAATAATCACCGTACTAAACATCCATTGAATGACAATTCCTATAGAAAGTTAGTGGGAATTAAGATCCTTTTTATTCGACAGAAACGCCACGGCTATACTCCTAACTATGTGATATCGTGATAGAGACAGAAGCTGGCCAATATTTATAATGAATTAGACATTTATTTTTTAACTTGTAAGGAGGCGGGTCAATCGTTTGATCAAAGATTGACGCAACCTTTTGATCAAAATGATTGACCGTCTAGGTTCTAGTGCCTACTTAAAAAGGGTTTAAGATAGATTTAATTAAATTTGCTTATTTAAATTGATGTCATTTAATAAATTATTTACTTATAGAAAAAATTGTTTTAAATATAATAATTATAATTGCATACTTTATTATTATGAAATACAAACTTTTGTCAATAATATATAAAATTGAATTTATTTTAAAAAAAATAAAATATAAATATAGTAATATAGTTAAATAATTCACAGCCCTTAATAAAGTAAGAATTAGAAATATTAAGAAAATAGATTTCTAAGATCATTAATTGTAAGTTGTGAGCTTGTTTTCTTGGCACCTGTTAAAATTTCATGGGCAATTTCTAATTTATTCTTTTGTAAAGATTGAATTTTTTCTTCGATTGTATCAGCGCATATAATTCTACAAAAATAAAAGTAAATATCAAATGAAAATAAATATAAAGAATTTAGAAAAATGAATTAGCCTACTTGTAAATGAAAACATTTTTTTTCTGGCCAATTCGATATACTCTGTCCTGAGCCTGGGCTTCTAATTGTGGGTTCCAATGTAAGTCACAAATAATTAGATGATTTCCTCCAATAAGGTTTAAACCAACTCCTCCAGCTGTTAAAGATAATAACATCACCTAAAAAGCAACGACATAATAAATGTACTTTAAAATTAAGAGAAAATTAAAGTGGGAGTCTTGCTTGTTAAAAATAAGTGTAATGCTACCCCCCCCCCAAATCCAAGGACTAAAATACTACCCAGGCCATTGGCAATCTCATGAGGGAACTACTTCTGACATATAAAGGTTGATTGGTGCAACCAGGGCATTTTTTATTATTATTCCACTTCATAAAAAACATACTTATTCATTATAAGGGGCCCGCTGCAGATTTTGGACCCCAGGCCCGAAATTTTATGCGGGGGCTATGGGTGCAGCAAGTACTACAATTTTAAATCGATGAAAAAAAGTTGATTTTTTTTTCCAAGTTTATTTCTATAGATCATTGTAATTAGTGCCCATGGGAATTATGGGTGAAAAATGATTGGTCATATGGTCACCTCGACTCCTGTTATAGATGGCGACTCTGAGCTCAATAGAAATCGATATCGTGACATATTCAAACTTTTTTTGCCATCAATTGAACGATTTGGATTTGGAAAACAAGTGATTCCAGTAGGACTATTTGCTGATGAAATAATAGATTTAAGTTCAAGAAATGTTCTCCAACTACATATGGTACTTTCTCGTGGTGGAAAAGTGAATCGGCCGCCACGATCATGTGATATAATAAACCCTTTTGATTTTTTTTCTCTGGGGTTATGTTAAATCTTAAGTGTATACCAAAAATCCAAAAACCATCGATGACCTTAAATCTAACATTACTCGTGTCATTGCAGATATACGTATTTATATGAATCAGTTATTGAAAAAATTTTCTTAAAGAAATAACAGAAGGCGAGGTGTTTTTTCATTGATTTAAAATTGCAGTTCTTGTTGCTCCACCAACTACTAAATTTCAGTCACAGTTCTCTACATCTTTAATGATGGAAATTTATTAGCAACAAAGAATAAACTCTCATTTTCTCTTTAAAATCATTAACTCAGCTATTATATTTTCAGCAATAAGAACTTTGTAATTCTAGTTTCAAAACAGTTTGAAAAATTAATTATCTTTCAAATCATTTCAATACTAATTAACAAATTATTTTAAGAATACTTAAAAGAACAACTTACTTGTATTCCTCTTGGTAAATTAAACGCTTTGACTAATTCTGATCTTTTTTGAATAGGAACATTTCCCACCAGCATCATTGTATCTATTGAATGTTTTTTCAATTGGCTATCTAAAATATTTAAATATCCCACCCATTGCGAAACGCAAACAATTTTATCCGAGGAATTCTCCATAATTTCTTGTATTTTTTCTAAAATAGCACGTGTCTGAAACATGAAAATAAAAAAATTATTATTTAATATACTTATCTACAATGTCTGTTATAAGATTATATTTTCTTAATGAAGCTTTAATGTCTAATTAAAAAATTAATTTGAATTCTATATAGCTCGCGAGGTTTCTGACAATATTTAGAGTCCCTTCTAGTGATAATATTGGTAAAAGAGGTCAATTAAGTTAGTGAATTTTTGTACAGGAATGCATTTATTGAAAAATGTTCGGAAATGCGATGGACCCTTATAATATCTATCATCTCAGTACAGTTCCTGTTAATATAGAGAACCTATTTTTTTTTCTTAATAATAAGCAGGCTTACACTTGGAAGGTGCAACCCCTATAAGTAATGGTAGACCCTCACATTACCGAAAAGAAGATAGTTAGGGAAAAGAAGGAAACGAAGATGTTCATGCACCCAGGTCTTGAAGGACTGTCGAAACAAAGAGAGTCATGGGATAACATAATGACAACGTCTGGTAATAAGTTCTATAAAAAAAGAGAAAGAGCGGAGACGCTGCAATGAAGGGTCAGTGGATCAAGCGAGTCAGTGAGAGTCAAGTTACTATTATCTAATCGCTCGTTTCTGGATTGCATTTGGAGTAGCAAAATAATGCTGGGGGGATCCTTTTTTTTAAAAAATGCGAGTACTATTGGGGATCGAGGTTTGTATAGGATGAGAAGTTGAGTTAAAGTATAATAACACTTAGACTTGAATAAAAAGCAAATTTTTTGAGGCAGATTTTGCTACAGTAGATATCCTCATTCCATTCCGAGGTCAAATGGGAATATGAAGCCCGAGGGATGAACCGCGACCTAATATGCTGTACACCTACTTCCACTTGTACTTCCAAATATTTCCAAGTAATTCCAAATATTCCCAGGTACTTTCAAATATTTCCAAGTACTTCCAAATATTCCCAGGTACTTTCAAATATTTCCAAGTAAATACTTCCAAAGAGGTGTACACCTACTTCCAATCGCAGATCACCCCTCGATGAAGCCCAACTTAATGAATATAAAAGTTAATAAAATTCTATTCAATGAAATAAATAACATTTCTATAACTCTACAAAGGTTTATCTTGAGGGCTAATATATCTCGTATAACTGAAATAGTAATTTTGAATTTCTATTATAATTAGTTATACATCATAGATACTTAAAGTGTATATATTCTTCTTTAGGGGAAGAAAATATTAACTATGTAATTGACTATATGGTTAAGGCCAGAACTCGGGAAAAAAAAGCATATCTGCTTCGTGCATGAAAAAAGTGGGTTTTTTCTTCTTTTTTTCGAAATATCTCAAAAACGGCTGAAACTATTTTGATTCAAAAAATTGAGCGCAACCATGGCATTTCGGTCTACAAAAAGCCCTAATAAGTGAACATTGAAAAAATTATATTTTTCGCGATAATAATTGTTTTGTCAAAATGTCTGTTAGTTAGTCTGTCTGGTTGTCTGTTAGTCTGTGCGTTACCAAATTTTTGTGGACGAGCTAGCTCAAAAACTAGTGTGAATATCGAAACCAAATTTCACACGTAATTTTGGTCCATTGAGATTAAGAGCTGATTAGATTGTGGTGCACATCGACCCAAAATTAAGGGGGGTGGGGTTATAAATTAAAAATCTAGGCGATTTGAGCAAACTCAACCAAATTTTGTATACATAACACTGGGCAACAAAAAAATAATTTTTAAATGCTTCGAGCACTTGATGAGTCAATTCCTACCAATTTTGGGTTGAGAAAAACGAATATGACAATGAAAATTTTTTCTTAGCTCTAGTTTCTGTGAAATACAGTAGGTGGCGGATCAAGAGAAAAAGATACATTTTAATTACATATGCTAACAACATTGAAAGTGCATTTTATTTTTTTACAAATTGTAGTTACATTCTAAGAGTTTTACATTGCTGGAATAATACTTCACAGATGGTCGTGTCTGAAGAGATTTATGTGGTGCCTTCATCAGATCGTCGTTTTTTAGCTTGCCTCTTTTTTGTTGCCCAGTGTTATTAGTCCATCAGGAATTTACAGATTAGTTTTTAACCTGTAAACTCCTGATGATGGACTAATAATCCGAAATATATTGAGATTGTATACACCTCTTTGAGTTTTATTTCATTGACTCTGAAACTACACTCCCTTTACTTTATTAATGTTTATTATCCTTTATAATCACGTAGTTTTAGTTTTTTAGTTATAACTCGAGTTCTAATTGAGCTACAAACAAGTGGTAATTTGTAAATCCAAGAGGAAGCTGTTTTCTATTAGTTCAACAAAATATTGTGATCTCAAATATTGTTGTTTAATATCTAACGGAACTCGAAAATAGGTCAAAATGGTATTTTTCACCGTTTTGATCGATTATATCTCAAAACAAGAGCTAATCGGTAATCTTTATGGTGATTTTTGAATTCAGCAGGTGGAAATACATAAGAATCAGCTATTTTTGAGCCCGAAGCATTTTCATTGTTGGGCAGTGTAATCAGTGGGACCCCAGAAGTCTAAAAATGTAAAAACTAACCGCCCAAAATAGGGGGGGGGGTCAAAAAATGAAAATATAGGCCATTTACCAAACTCAACCAAATTTTGTATACATAATCAGTGGGACCCCAGAAGTCTAAAAATGTAAAAACTAACCGCCCAAAATGGGGGGGGGGGGGGTCTAGGGTCAAAAAATGAAAATATAGGCTCTTGTACCAATCTCAACCAAATTTTGTATACATAATCAGTGGGCCCCTAGGAGTCTAAAAATGCAAAAACTAACCCCTCCCCTACATGATTATAAATAATATTATTAAATATAAGTGAGGGGCCAGGTTGTATGGTAAAGTCAAGTGGATGGCCATATCAGAACAAGTCAGCTTATTTTATTTACGTGTCATTCTGGTTAGAGTTCATAGCTAATTTATGAGATACCTTAGAATTAATTCTTGATGGATCGAAAATAGGGTTGGAAATGTGCCAGGACGTTTGTTCATCTTCCTCTTTTGTTTCTCGTGGGTTTATACTTAATCGTTTTAGCTGGGTAAATATTTCCTCGTCTAACCCGTCTTCTTCACCAGCTTTAAGAGCTTCCAGATCATTTGTACCCGAGAGATCTTCAGTTGACAACATAGAACGAATTAGAGAAGGATGACAACAAATTTGGCGAAGTCGCAATAAAAGAACCAGAATACTGGATTGCGAGATATTTGTCATTGCCATCATTTTATTGTACAATTGTAAAAGTTCTTTATCCATTTGATTCAACTGTTGAGCTAAAAGTAAACAAAAAAAAAAAAAGAATCATTTTATTGAAACGTTAAATTTCTCAAGAATATAGAAATGCTGAAGATATTTTTCTAAAGAAATATCTAGACGGCAGGAGCGAGTGCCTGATACATGTGTGTGCGTCCAAATTGAATGACCCAAAAATATAAAATGAAGTTAAATTACTTAAATTTAAAACCAAGAAAAAGTGGACAGTTTTTATCAATATTTATACTAGAACTAGAATAATAAAAACAAAATTTATAAAGAGTACTTGAAAAATTATATTTATAATTTACCCGTTAATCAATTGTAAAAACAAAATTTATAAAGAGTACTTGAGAAATTATATCTATAATTTACCTGTTAATCAATTGTAATAGACAGATGAATAGAGCAAAGTCCACAAAACTATAGTTTCTTTATAAATAAATAAATAAAAAATTATTTTTTCATCAAAACTTACTTTTATTGTTTCTAATATAATTAACTATTTATCGCATCAGTATTTAGCATTTAGAGGTTCATTAGATACTTGGTATGAAAACCATGTAATATATACATTATATACAGAAAATTAAAAAGTTTAAAATTTATAATTAGCGAATGTCTTATTTTTTGGATACATTTAAAGTTGTAAAATTAGGACTATTAATGTTCGTTTTATTTATTGAAAAGGAGCGGTCAACTAATAATTTCACACATAATTTAAAAAGATATTATTTTTTGAAAATGTCAGCGAGTATTAAGTTGATGCCATTTTATAAATCCTTGTTTTAAAATAATTTTTTTGAAAATGGGCATATTGATAACGACTTTGTACCATAGGCTCATCATAGAGCGCGACTGAGTCGACAAAATTAAAATTAGAAAAAAAGATAGTATGTTTAATAGGAGTTTAATGAGCTAAATTGTCTATTCATCATAATTTTTCTGATTGGAAAGGTGCCTCTAAATTTATTTTTATAGTGCGCACTAGAACATTCAGAAAACGATATACGGAAATCTATAAATAAATTGTATACTTTCTATTATAAGTATACTAGTATACAAATTTACAGTAAGGGAAAATTGAAAACGATATGCCATTTTAAGAAATGATTTTCTTAAATAAAATATAAGTAAAAATAACATAAAATTACCTTCTATATTTTTCACTGAAAATCCAGGCCCATATTTTTTTCGGCCTGTTGAGATAGAAATTGAGCGAAAAGTGTTCTGGAATAGTAAAATTAAATAATTTAGATAAAGTAAATTTAGTAAGAAATTATTAAAAGATGTTTTAGAAGATTTTTTCTAGTTATAACATCAATGAAAATCATTTAATGAATTAATAAACAAAAAATGAATAATATTTTGGAATATTTTTCTGATTTTGATTTTGCCCGAAAAACTTTGGAAACCCAATCTACTAATATTTTTTTTAATCGACGAATATTTCAATATTAACCTTCAAAACAAATTAAAAATATATATATCTATATGATTTTCATAAACAAAAAAAATGTTACAAATAAAAACATGAGTTTCTAAAATTTAAAAAAGCTCGGAATGCAATTTGGCCCTTGGGTTCGATTCCCGAGGGTGGGGGGGTTTCTATGAAGCCTCTAAGTAATGTTTAAATTTTGAAAAACTTCTCTTTTTAAAAATATTGGAAATTCATTTTTTTTTATAATCATATTGATACAAGAAGTTGTGAAAATAAGAGGAGATTTCAAGGATTAGGTCGGATTTGAAGGTATCTGTGGATGGGGTCTTGAAAGACTGAATGTTATATATATAGCTGGGAAGACGGACAGGGGGAGAGAGTTCCAGTGTCTAGAAGACATAGGGATAATGTTATTGGATAAAAAATACTTGGTAGGTTTCACATTAAGATATAAAAATAAAACGAATTTATTTTCGGAGTCTTTAATCTCGATATTTATATTTCGGGTGGCTAACCCATGACTTTCTGTTGCTCCTGAAGATGGGTTAGCCACCCGAAATATATATCTATATATCGAGATTAAAGACTCTCCAAAAATAAATTCGTTTTATTTTATATCTTAATGTGAACCTACCAAGTATTTTATCCAATTATTTTAAAAAATGTTTCACCAAGTACCAACACCAAATTCCTTAAAAACTATAGGGATAACGAATTGGCGAATGCGTTTGTTCGGTTAGTATCCAATTTAAAGCGTGTAGGGATGTTGAATATTAGAAAAACGTGTATTTCGCGCAAATGAAGCTTTTTGAGCGATTATTGATTTTATCTAGTCAGAACAAAAGCCATGGTAGTATCTAAAAAAAGGGAAAAGGCGGAGACAGTACTAAGATGCGATAGGGAGTCGAGAGTGTCAGTTAATGCTGGATCTCCTATTAGTCTGATAGCCAGCCTTGGAATTGCATCCAAGGTAGTAAGGGAATGCTTGGAGGCTCCTCTCCACAGATACAAGCAATATTCGAGACAGGGGCGAATTTGAGCCTTGTATAAGATAAGAAGTTGAGTGGGGATGAAAAAGCGTTTGGTCCGAAAAAGATAGCCAAGCTTACATGCTGTAGCTTTTACACTGAGGTAATATGGTTCCAAGTAAGGTCAGAACCCAGGGCGACAGCCAACATTGATATTTTGTCACAAAATTCCAATGAGCTCGAATCAAAGGAAATGTCAGGATGGTTCCTAACTAGGCGCCTAGAAATTAGACAGCATTGCGTTTTGCCATCATCAAAGTTACTAAATTGAGAGATCTCCAATTTTTAAGCCTGATTAAATTTAAATTTATCTAATATCCTACATCATATTGGTGCTAAGATGGAGGGTCAAGTTCATGCTGGAATTGGACACGAAGAATCAAGCGAATGCTTATGCTTTGTCGAGGGCGTCTGTGTAGCTATTGAGCCGTCGGAAAGATTAAAAGAAGAAAACGTCAATTTGGTGGAGTTGGTAATTACTATGTTTTAATTTAAAAAAAAATGTTATTTTTCAAAATTTTAACATCACTAGATGCCATTCTGACCTGAAATCAAACAAGCTAATAAGATCTCTGATTAAACCTTTAAATTCATCTTAATGTAAAAAAAATGTTAATTCGAAAAAAAATACTTTTTATACTTTAAAAATTTAATTATAAAAAACAAAAACGTCTATATTTATTTTTCCATTACTTGGATAAGTTGAGTATTTGTTGATAAATGTTCATTTCTTCATTATCCAGGTTAACTCGAATTTCCTCAATAGTTTTCTTAGCCAAAAAATCTAATGATTTTTGTTCGATGAGTGTTTGTTTCGATCTTTGCAAAATTAACGAAGATAAAACAGTGTGAAGTCGAGTCTTTTGTCCAACAATACCATCGCTTCCAGGTCTAGAAAGACACAGAATATAGTATATAGTATATTAATAAATTTATAAATAATATAAAATTTGATGGTAACAACACATTTTTCTTTAAAATGAATCACTTACCTTGAAATCATCAAAAGGATGACATCTTAAGAATTTTATTAAGGAAAATAAATCTTGTTCTTTATTATGAACCGGAGTTCCTGTTAAGGCAAATCGAGATATTCCTTTTAATGCACAAATTGCTATTGCAGATTTTGAACTGTGATTGCGAATAGTGTGGCCTTCATCAATAATGATTCGACGCCATCGTATTTTATTCAATGGACCCTGAAAAATAAATATAATAAGTAGAATATTTTCCAAAAAGCTAACAGCCTTGGCATGTTCAATGTACCGGTTCGCAAAGGGATCACAGAAGTTAAGCAAAATGTACAGCGGTCAGATCTTGAATAAATGACCGTCTCTAGACATTATGTTACCGTTAGTTTATTTATTGCTTTCCTAATCTTTAAACATGTCCCATTTGAATTGATATTCATGAGACAATAACACTAATCCATGCATAATGTTACGGGTATTAATATTTAGTAGGAAAAGGTAAAGGTATCATAAAAAATAGGGTTCAATTTTGTTGGGACTGATAGTTTTTTTCGATAACAAGATTTAGATGCAAAAGAAAATGAAATAAAGTAAAATTACTAAATAATAATAAATAAATATATATGAAAAACATTGATTTTTTTATAAATATAATACCTACATTAGATATTGATTTTGAAGTCAAACTATTATCGTTTCGTACTATTGAATAAGTTGTCAGTACAATATCATATTTCGAAAGTCTGAAATGATAAATATTCGTTAGTAGTATCTTTATAGTATCCGCAAGATGATTAATTACGAGTATATATAGTTGGATGTATATGAAGAATTAAATGTTTTTTAAAAGAAAAAAGTTCAAACAGTGCAATCAAAATTCACTCATACATCAGCTAAACAAATAATACAAATTATCGAATGACAAAATTTACTAAAGAAATTAATAGTTAGTTACTGATGGGACTTGATGGTATTGGATGTTTGGTTGCGTATTTCGAAAAATGAGAAGGCGAATATATTTCAATAAAACAGCAGTTCACAAACAATATGTGATCAAATCACCTACCACTTTGTTTATATTTTCGACTAGAAAATTTTCCATACCAAAAAACAAGTTACTTAGCCTTTTTCTTTCACAAATAGTTTATAATAGTTTATAGTTAACAGGTAGACATATAATATGATATATATATATATATATATCATAAAAGATAGGGTTTAACATGAAAGATCGACTTAAAATCAAAACGACTTATTCTTTTTTTGGTCAACACTCCACCCGATTTGTTTATTCTGTCATATTTTTAGCAGTGGTTAACATTAATGGTCATAACATCAAAAATGGAATGTAATAAGGTTATTCTTCGAGTATTAGATAAGAATCGTTCGTTAATTTTGATTTCAAGTCGATTCCCCCATGACTTAAGCATGATAATCAAAACGTCAAAAATGCAATGTGGAATGTTTATTCCTCAAGTATTAGATGAGCATAGATCCCTTCTATTTTTGATTTTAAGTCAACATTGATTTCAACTAGCCAGTTATATCTGATTAATAATAAAGGAATAAACATATTAATATTTCAAATGACTATGGATATAGTCTCGCAACGATCCGTTGCAGTTAAATAAATAATAAATAAATATTTATCCCTAGACCTGCTTAGAGCCACAAGTCGTCGGTGGCTAGATCCTCCAAACATCAATACAATCTAGCTACAATACATTAACAAACATCAATACAAATTAACTACTGTTTATTTTTTGAATTGAATGAATGCAAGATGGGGTATACCAAGAAGATGCAACTTCTATAGGTCCCTTCATTGCTGAAGAGATGCTAGTGAAGGCACTCAAAACTGAATCTTATGAAAAATTCTGTATTATTAACCTTTTTGGCTTGGTTTCTCTTTTAGTGCCATGATGCATAGTATAAGTAAGAACATTTTTTTTAAATTTCGTTGCAATTTCATCTGCCCATTGATTAATAAGAGAGGCTGGACATATAATTAAAGTACCTCCTGGAATATCTAGAAAAAAATATATTTTTTAATTTATTTATTTCAAATTATTATACAAGAATAAAAAATAAGAATATATTGTGTAATACATGATTGCATTTCTGCGTAAGGTTCAGAATCATCGTCATCGTCTTCATTATCTTCATCATCATCGTTTTTCTCTATACACTGTAGTACAAAACTCAATATGGATAAGGTTTTTCCTAAGCCCATGTCATCGGCTAAAAATAATATTTAATTAAATAAAATAAAAAAATGTATCAAAGAAGATAGTCATACCAAGGATTCCGCCTTTTGGTTTTTGACTTTCTCTCCAAGCGAGCCAAGCCAATGCATGTAATTGATGAGGCATTAATTGTATAGAGGGATGTAGACCCTTGGGTTGGGTATTAAAAGTATTTTCATCTGGCCTAGATTTCAGAGAAGTATGAATTCTCTCTATTGCTTGGATCGTAACAACTTTCTCTGCATTAAATGTTGATAGAGCTAGAAAAAATTTTAAATTTATTGTACTTCTATACAGACGAGGGTAGTTTAGTAGATAGTAAGCATTATTAGGATAAGGTGGTGCGATTTTTTGTAAAGATAAAAACTTTAAATTCTGATATACACTCAGCGGCACAATTAACAGCCCACCTAAGTTTTATTAAATATTTTACAATTAAACAAATGTTCACTTAATTTATTTATTACATTCAAATTCTAGGTTCATAAAATGTTAAAAAATCATAATTTAAACAAGAATACTTATTTTTATTTAAAAAAAACAAAAACATGAAATTAAAAAAATGTCATTTTTGCATCAGCACTTAATTTTTCTAATTTATTTATTGAATTTAACATTTTAATAACATATATTGCCTCCTCTGGCTTTAATGATCTCCTGTAAGCGATTGGGAATACTATCGATAATGTTTTTGATATAGGCTTGTGATATGTTATTCCACTCCTCCAAAACCCCATCTTTCAGTTCACGGATAGTGGTTGGTGGGGATGTTTGACTCCGAATACGTCTTTTTAACTTGCCCCATATGTGTTCGATAGGGTTGAGGTCTGGACTGCGCGATGGCCTTGGTAATCTTATAATTCCAACTGTAATCAGGTATTCAGTAACAATTCTCGCGATGTGTAGCCGGGCGTTATCTTGTATAAAAAGAAAATCTTCTCCAATAAATGGTGCAAACGCGATAACATGTGTTTCCAAGACACCTTCCAAGTATCTTAGCGCATTGATTGCACCTCTTTCTAAAATCACTAAGTCCGTGCGGGCTTCATAAGAAATGCCACCCCACAACATAATGGATCCACCTTGAAAATCAACCATTTCCACTATGGTACATGGTGAAAATCTTTCCTTCGGACGTCGATACACTCGGTGACGACCATCTGGACCAATTAATGATATTCTGGTTTCATTCGAGAAGAGAGCATTACTCCATTGATGCATTGTCCAATCGGCAGGTTCGCGAGCGAAACGAAGCCGCTCTCTTCTGTGTTGAGGGAGAAGTTGTGGGCTCGAACAGGCCTGAAAGCTTTTAAATTTCTTTCTGCCAGCCTTCTTCTAACTTTTCTTAAGCTCACTGTTACATTTCTTACTTCTTTTAATTGACTACGTAACTCAGAAGCTGATATAAAGCATTTTCGTAAAATGTTGCCCACCATAAAACGATCATCCCGATCTGTAGTGCACCTTTTTCGGCCTTAACCCTATCGAACACATATGGGACAACTTAAAAAGACGTATTCGGTTTTTTATTAATAAAAATAAATATTCTTGTTTAAATTATGATTTTTTTTAATCTTATATGATCCTAGAAATTGAATGTAATAAATAAATTAAGTGAAACATTTGTTTAATTGTCTTCTTCTTGTTTTTAAACCTATAGGTTTGTTTCTTCCAGATCGTCATACCATCTTTTCTTGGGACGACCTCTACTTCTTATTCCAACCGGCTTGTTGGTCATCTGGCATTCTTCCCACATGCGCGTACCATTCTTTTCTTCTTCTCTTGATCCATTCTCCCACCTTTTGTATTCCACATTTTTCTCTAATATCTTCACTTTTCATTCTATCGAGCCTGGTCACATTCATTATCCTTCGCAATGTCTTCATTTCAGTTGTTTCCAAAAATTGAGAAGTTTTTGCAGTGTCGGGTCTTGTCTCAGCTGCGTATGTTAATATTGGCCGTACCACGGTTTTGTAGACTCGTACCTTGGCCTCCGTTCTAAATATTGGTTTAATTATAAAATATTTAATAAAACTTAGGTGGGCGGTTTATTTTGCCGCTGATTGTACCGTATATGTGTAAATATTCTATTAGGGATCTGTCCAAATGAAAATCAGAACCCTGTATCGAAATGTCTGTGTGTCTGTGTTTTAGATCATTGTAGCTCCTAAGTTAAATAAGATACGAACTTGAAATTTACATGTTTTATATCTTCATATTCTTCGAAAACAAATAATAAGTATAAAAAATGTTTATTTTTATTTTTGACTAAAGATAAAATTTGACCCTCAGCAAAATAATCATTTGATTAAAATTTTAATATGAATATATATAATAGGTATAAGGGCCCATCCATAAATTACGTCACACGAATTTCATGATTTTTGGAACCCCCCCCCCCCGATCTTGTCAAAGGTGGTCACATTTATCTGACCCCCCAACCCCCCTGTCACATATTTTGCAATTTTAAATTTAGAAATTATTAAATTAAAACAGCACTTTCAAAATTATTTATATATTTCTATTTAAAATCTTTTTCATAAAATCAATAATAAATCAAGCATTTTAGAAATTTTACAAAACATAACAAATCAAATGAACGATACAAAATTTAATCATCTTGTGTCCATGGACATTTTAAAGTTTTTCGTTAGAGTTGAGTTTTAATACTTTAGATTTAACTTTAGATGTGACCTCATGAAGCTTATGACTTCCCCCTCTCCCCTTAACGTGTGACGTAATTTGTGGATGGCACCTAACAGGTTGTAATAGAATTAATTATAAATAGATCTGATTGTGCTTTCTGTGGTTCTTTGTTTTAACTGTAATGAAAAATTAATGTGTTTAACAATAAAATAAATTAAAAAGAAAATGTTTCGAATAATAATATCAGACAATTGAATTGAAAAGTCGCAAATATAGTGACGAAACGTCCGTCTTATTCAATAAAAAACTGAATTCCATTTATTTATCCAATTTCCTAAGATCTTATAAAATAATATCTAAATTTCAAGTTTTATCCTATAAGTTAATGAGCTACAATGAATGCTCTGAGCGTCGAACAAAAAGACATTGTACAGAGCCTAATAGGGCTTAGTTTTACTTTTTAAACGGAACCCTAATAAAATATCATGGTTCTACATTCACGGACGCTCCAACGCTCTTCCACGCCATCGTCTCTATCGGGTTTTCCCATTCATGGGAAGTTGGAGTGGCGGAGCTCTGGCGTGGAGAGATGGATTTTCGTAAGTTAGAATTCCAAGCAGGCCTTGTGACTCCACGAATGTCGAAGCGAAGAGCTGCACTTTTTGTAAATAAGCCATCTCAACATTTCGTTAAATGGTGATATTATTTTTCTTTACCTCTTTCACCAAATCCACGAGGTGCAGGTTCTGTTGGCAAGTGGCCGGAAATCCCAGATTCAAGAATATTCAAAGAAGATGATGGTTTCATATATTCTTCATGCATTTCTAAAAAAAAATATATAAATATTAATATAAAAGTATCGTCGTATTATCAAATAAGTGAGTTGTACTCAAGAGAAGGATGGAAGTGAAAACGGAAAAATTTATTTGTTTTTTACGAAATAAAATCGATCCTCTATCGTAATCTCTAAAGCAGGGCTGTCCCAACGCTGCAATGAATGCGGCCCGACATAAAATTATAAACTTCCTTAATACATTGAGATTACTGTACTTAGGTACTAAAAAAATATCTAATACAATTTGTCAATTTGTAAAAAGTAAAAGTTTTCGAAGAAAAACGCACACTTTTGAATGTGAAAAAATATATCAATTTTCTGAAAAAATAATTATAATTTTGGCATATTTTGAATCCATTTTTATTAGATATATAAATTTACCTGCAAATTTTCTGATTGAATGTATGGAACTGCAATCAGACAGTGAACTGAAGGAAAAATTTAATAATGTACCTTTATTAGAATTCTTAAAAATTTTCTAAGCAGAAACAAATATTCCTGACTTTTTGAAAATATGAAATTACATATAGGAACGTAAAGCTATTTTCAAGAAAAAAATTCATTAAAAGCAAAATTATAAGCTCAACTATCAGATAAAAAAATAATGAAGTTTTGAATATTTAAAAATTCTTCTTCATCTCATATTTCCATTTTCTAAAATATTTATTATTTCAGTAATTAAAACTTTCTGAAGTGCTAAACGATTAAAGAACAAAATTCTGAAGGAAAAGAACTCAAAGATCATTATGCTATTACATTTTTGTTTCTTTGTCATGATGGCTAATATTATTCTACATTAATAACTATTTTTTTTATTAATATCAATAGAATTAGTATATTTTATATGCGGTCCGAGGAATTTGTTTTGTCTTCAAATCCGGTTCGTGTAAGCAAAAAGGTTGGACACTAGGGTGGACAGAAAAAGCCCCCTCTCCTCTCCTCTCTGCTCAATTTATTAGGCTGTATGCCACCTATAAGTGTAATCATGTGTGTGAAATTTGAACTTCCTACGATGCAATCTTAAGGTGCCCCTTTGCCACAGAAATCTCTATAAAATTTTAAGATTCATGAATTTTTCATGGGGTTCTTCGCTTGCCCTCTTTGTGAAAACAATCCAACACTCACCACGTGGTGTCTGCCAATCGAGTTCTACCACCCTTTGTCATTTTCAACATTTTTATATAATTGCAAATTTTGACTGACTTCTCGAGGGTTCGTCGTGCCCCATCGTTTGCACAGTGCCGGTACTGCTATATGGTATATAAGGCGCCTTTATGCAGAAACTGATTTGTCATTAGATATTTAGGTTAATTGTCTAATAGAACTTTGCGATATTGACTTCCAATTACCATTATTCGAAATGTTCTTTGATCCGTTAAAAAACTCTTTCAGCTACAGGAACTTTAATTTTGCAATTACAGATTAAAAAGTTCTTGCATTTACATAATGAAATATCAAACGGATTTTTCTCCACTGATTTTCTAAATGACACATTTTTAGAAAAATTTAGTTTACTTTCTCTTCCCAAAGGCTTTTTAATATTACGATATTTTTTATGGTATTCTCTCACCTTATGTCTTATTTGTTGGTCCAATACAATGGGAATTGAACATTTTTCTCATAAGCATTTTAGATCTTTTATTAATTGGGAACACACATCAGCCAAACCAGGTTCCTCTGTTTGTTTTCTTTTTAAAGTTATTATCGTATATATAAGTAATATCTTATAACATCCGCATATGTTGGTAGTATATTATCTTAAAAGGTTTCAGAAGCCCCAAACACTGGGCACAAGTCTTGTGATCGAGTTTGAGGCATTTTGAAATGGCCTAAGTAACACGTGATAACTAGAAATAGACTGAACCTGAACAAATATAACTCAAAATAAAATATGATGTTAGCCCAGGCAAATTAGACTTCTGCTGGCCAATAAATATGCACATTGTCAAGACAACAAAATTTCCTAGAAAATGAGACAAGAATCAAGTTTCTAGGATGAGTGGTTTTCATTTTATGAATGAAAAAGTGCAATTTTTTCAACATCATTGTGGCACGGGTTACCGTTGTCCAATTAAGATGAATAATTGCCAATCTCGATTTTTAGCCAATTGGTAAAAAAAAATTTCGTGGTTTTTAGTCCCTCAAAAATTTAGCACCAGCCAGAAACCCTTGAAAACTCATATAACTCTTATTTGGAATGCCTTAAGTCGATTAAAATTATTTCCAGCTTGTGCAATGTGCATTTTTATTGACCAGCGCGGCATTTTTTATGTGTTTTTCAGAGAGAAATCATCAGTCAGCGTCAAAAGTGGATTCGCGCCGAGACGGCGCAATACACACTTGAAGGGGCACCTTAAGATATAATTTGATTTAGCTGAGATTTTGTATTATAAATAGAGTTAGTATTAGGCAACTTTTCCGCATACTCCCGTTTCAAATTTTTTTTTTCACTCCACCCTATTGGACGAGAAATAGGCTAGAAAAACTTGCAACATTCCTTGGCAGTCAAATTAAAAACAAATTGAACTAAGGAATTCGCCTTTTAGTATTTCCCTGAGACTTCTAGAAAGTATAACTCGCTTTCTACTTCTATCTTTCTCAGAAAACGCCATAAACTTCATTCATTAAAGATCTCAATAAGTTTTTTCAACACGAACATAACCCTTCAAATTTGATAATTTTCTTTCTACTATCCTGATTTATAGTGTTGGAACTTCTTAAATCTTTAACCGAGTACCTCAGAAGCTAATGCGGTTATGTCCTCATTTGGAAAATTTTTAAATTTGGATAAATTCTTATCCAACAAATTAGAAGCAAAGGTTTTATTCCTTACTTCGATTTTTCTTAATAAAGCTTGACTTTTTGTTTCTTTTGGATATGTTTTCTTATATAGATGGGATTTAAAAAAACATCAATTCCTAATTGAGAAAAGATGAGTATGCCGGGAGTAACAATGTTGATGATTCATAAGAAGAAATCAATGAGGTTGTCCTATGTTTGAATAAATATAAATGTGTATTTGCATCAAATAGAGAATCTCATTGATTTTTCCTTATGAAACATCAATATTTGTTTTATGGATTTACCTAGATTGGCTTCTAAGCGGTTTATTAAAATAAAAATACAATATTAGTTACTACCTTTTGGAACACTTGATAATAATTTATCTTTTTGTTGTAACAAGTTTTCTAATTCTGTCTTTTTCTCTTGGAATTTTATTTTTAGCCTTTCTCCTTTATCCGGCAAAAGAGATAAATTTGTTTTAAGTGATTCCTAAGAAAATAATTATATTAAATCAAGATTAAATACATAATAACTAATAATGTGAATAATAAATTTACTTGGAAATTAATTAACTCTTTATTTAATTTGTTAATCTCTTTACTTTGAAAAAAATATAATTTTCTAAATTCTTCTTGGGTAAGAGCATTAGATTCATTCATTTTAATTATGGATGATGAAGCATTTGAAATAGAAGGTTCAAAAAAAGATAAACACTCTACATTTTCTACAGATTCCTGAAAATTTATTAATGTATAATGAATTAAGAACTGAACACCAAATTATTTTTATTTTATAAATAAGTAGTAGTTACCTCGGATGAAGATGAATTTATTGTGATGATCTCATTTTTAGTTTTTGGACTCATTGTTTTTTCAATATTAGAATCGGAATCTTTTTGTGAATTTGTAAAAGATTTGGAATTTTGCTCATTTTCTGAATCAGAAGAATTCTCATTATAAATACTAAGTCCGAATTCGGTAACAATAAATGAATCCGGATCTAATATTTTATTCTTTGTCGCTTTTTGAACTTTTGGATTTGATATTTTCTCATCATTAGAATTGGAATCTGTATCCGTATGTCTAGAGGAATCATGCTTAACTTCTTCATTTTCCGAATCTGAAGAAATTTTATTATTAAAACTAGGTCTATATTCAGTAAAATTAGTTGAAACTGATGGATTTTGGATTTCTTCTTTTTCTTCATCCGAATCTGATGAAATGTATTTTTTGTTGGTTTTTTTTTTATAACTAATTTGATTATCAGAATCAGAATCGGAATCAATTTTTTGATCGGAAATACGATTTCTAGTTCCTCTTTGTTTAGGTCTTTCATTTACTTCTTCATCTGAATCTGATGAAATGTATTTTTTGTTGGTTTTTTTTTATAACTAATTTGATTATCAGAATCAGAATCGGAATCAATTTTTTGATCGGAAATACGATTTCTAGTTCCTTTTTGTTTAGGTCTTTCATTTACTTCTTCATCTGAATCTGATGAAATGTATTTTTTGTTGTTTTTTTTTATAACTAATTTGATTATCAGAATCAGAATCGGAATCAATTTTTTGATCGGAAATACGATTTCTAGTTCCTCTTTGTTTAGGTCTTTCATTTACTTCTTCATCTGAATCTGATGAAATGTATTTTTTGTTCGTTTTTTTTTTATAATTAATTTCAATATCAGAATCAGAATCGGAATCAATTTTTTGATCGGAAATACGATTTCTAGTTCCTCTTTGTTTAGGTCTTTCATTTACTTCTTCATTGGAATCTGAATCTAATGGACTTTCTCTTAATGAAGACTTTTCACTTTTTCTTGCGGATGAACATTCTTTAATCTGAAAAGTAATATATTAATTTCAATTATAGATCAATTTGAAACATTAAATAAATTATTTTTTAAAAAGCATTTTATGATAAATGTCAAAAAAAACGATATCTATAAAATTTATTTAGAAATGGACCACTTATTGAGAAATTTAAAAATTCTCTATTTGTCCCGACGATTCGACCCTTCTTTTTCGGAAATGAAGATGCCCTTAGATAGCAATAAATCGATTGAATGAGGGACTTAAGCTACATTTATTTTATTATTTGAGAAGAGATTGGGGTCTATAAGCTGAAACGATGTAAAAATAAGATAAAATATGGTAAGTTCAGAAAGCTAAGGCGGCCAGTGCAGTTTTCAATTATTTTAAAACATGATTTTTTTCCGTTTGGATTCGAGATTCATAACTCAATAAGAGAAGGTCGTAAAACGTCCCTTCAATTTTTTTTTATTTACATTAGGAAGATTATATTTGGGTTTTTAGCTTTAGACGAGGGGTGAACCGCGACTGGAATTAGGTGTACACTACTTTGGAATTATGTGGAATTATTTTGGAATTTATTAGATAATGCCCCTTCATCTATTATCTACTTTCTAAAGTGGAAGTACGTGTACACGATATTAGGTCGCGGTTCACCCCTCAGTTAGTTGATAGACCTCGGAATACCTGATTTTTCAACCTAATGAAAATCATCTCGGATCAAATATATTATCGTCAGCAGACGTTATTGAAATTAAGCGTGTATTTATATTTTGTCATATTAAAAATAAAGAAATTTATTAACATTGAAATAATTACGTCAAATTTATATAAAGTCAATAAACATTGTTTCTTTTTTTACTATCATATTAAAATTATAGTTAATTCTAAAACATCAAAGCTGTTGTAAAAAATAGAAAACATTTCTCGATACCTTGTTATCTTCTATTTCAGTTGATGTTTCTGAAATTCTATTGATAGATTGTGTAGTTTCAATCAAATTATTCCAAGATTCAGATTCCTCATCATTGGCTATTGTATTATTTATCAAGAGAGATGATGAAGCTAAAGGGTGTTCTCCTTTGAAGGAATTCATTTTACTGTATTAAAAAAATTGATTTATATGGAATAAAATTAAAACGAAGTAGGTTTACAAGCCCATACGTTAAATAGATAATTGATAGAAAAGGACAACGGATAGAAAAAGTTTAAAATGGTAGGTGGGATCAAAATTTTAGGCGCGTTTTGCCATTGGAGATGCACAATGGCGCGGAATACGAATGGTAACCCAAGTTTAGGTAAATGATATCTGACCAAAAACATAAATGTGAAAAAGGGCCAAGTTCGGTACCAACTGCTTCGCCGAAAAAGAGTTCAAATCTAAACAGGCACCAAGTTCCATAACAGTTGCTTAAATCATAGCTATAGGGATGTACAACGATCTTCAATTGATTTAAAAGGAAATTTGTTACGTTCTTTGAAATTACATTTATAACTTGGCAAGTTATAATAGTCAATAAATTACGTTTAACTTGATGATATTTAATACAAGCTTAAAATTTATCTAGTTGTTCTTATTTTATACTACAAATAATTTAGTTGGATATAAAAGTTGCCAAGTTATAAATCAATATCAAAGAACGTAACAAATTTTCTTTTAAATCAATTGAAGATCGTTGTTCATCCCTATAGTTATGATTTAAGCAACTTTTATGGAACTTGGTACCCGTTTAGAATTCAACTCTTTTGTCGGTGAACCCGTTTGTACCGAACTTTTGCCCCTTTTTCACATTTATGTTTTTGGTTAGATATCATTAATTTTTGAAAAGTTTTATCCTTTAATTTATCTGAATAATTACATTTAAATATTTATATTAATAATAATTAAATATTTCTCATAAAATATCTATTAAAAATCCGGTCGGTTTTTCATAAATTTCACCCTTTCATTTCGGACCCCGAAGAAGGGAAAGTTTCGGTTTTTCAATTTCCTCCTTTATTAATGTTCCAAGCTTTACCAGTATTCCAAATTTCAGAATTCTAGCTTGATTGTATTGTCACTATATGTTAATTAAGCCTATAATAAATTTCACCCCTTCATTTTAGGTCCTGAATAAGGGAAAGTTTCGCTTTTTCGATTTTTTCCTTTAATTGTAGCCCAAACTCTACCAGTATGCCAAATTACAGCATTCTAGGATTAGCGGAAGTACTCTATGTTTTTGATATGTCAGTCAGTCAGTCAGTGAGTGAGTGAGTCAGTGTTAAAAATGGCACTTTTCAGAGCTTAATAACTCAAGAACTATAATAGATTTATTCATGAAATTTGGGATTCTAGGTGATCTAGTGGGTCTTATTAGGCATGCTGTCTTAGGTCTTATAGTTTTTGAATTATGTGGGGGTCGAAAGTAGCTTTAAATGATTCGTGTAATATACATGGTCGGGGCGCCGCCCGTTTTTCTGAACTTGGCTGACACACTGCTGTGTGTCTAGATGGCTTCAACGGTTAGTTATTAAGGTAGCAAAAATTGAATGATTGATTTCACTTTTTAATGATATTACAGTAGGCTTTATTTTGTAATTATATTGAGAATGATATACTTCTAATTTTTTTTTTTATTGGAATAAACTCTTTTGCCAAGTTTGTCTAGTTTTTCAAGTTATAATAACTTATGTGATGTAGAACACTATAGGTGAGCCCCAAGGTTCTATGTTTGTATTTATTGTAAATAAATAAAAAAATATAAGTTGCACCAAGAAGATAGAACCTCTGTAGTCCGGGGGTGGAAAAGAAGAAATGTCAGTGATTGGGCCGGAGTTGAAGGTATCTGTAGATGCGGGTCTTGAGAGACCGAAGGTTATGTCTAGGCGAAAAGACGAATGGGTTAAGTGAGTTTTAGTCTCTAGAAGTCGTAGGGATAAACGAATTGGCGTATGTATTTGTTCGGTTAGTATCTTTAATCTCAAAGGGGAGAGTTGAGTATTTCACGCAAAAGAAGATTTATGAAGGATTATTGATTTTATCTCATCAGAACAAATGCCATTAAAGTATCTATAAAAAAGGCGGAGACAGTTATACAATGAGCCAGGGAGTCGAGAGCATCAGTTGATGTTGGATCTCCTATTCGTCTGATACCTCGCCTTCTGATTTGGAACTCAGGTAGCAAGGGAATGCTTGGAGGCTCCTCTCCACGGATGCGAGCCATATTCGAGACACGAACGAATTTGAGCCTTGTAAGGCTGAGCCATTGTTGGGGTCTTTCATAGAGAGAAATCATTAGCCAAGTGTCAATGCAGCATGAATTCAAATAACAATTAGAGAATAGAGATTAGAAACTTTCGAAATGTGGTGCTACAGAAGAATGATGAATATCAAATGGATGGATAAGATTACAAATGAAGAAGAAGTTCTTGGAAGAATCGGAGAAAGAAGAACCTTGTGGAAGAGTCTGAAGAAAAGAAGAGGTCAGATGATGGGGCACACAGAGACATGGGGGACTGCTTAGGGATGTCTTGGAGGGGGAGGTGGGAAAGAAAAGGGGAAGGGGAAGACCCAGATTAGAATATTTCAACCAAATAATTGGGGATATGAGATGCGAGACATTTAGAGAGGTCAAACAGCTAGCAAGGGACAGAGCCGAGTGAAAACGGGTGGTTGCGTCAAACCAGTCTTAGGACTGTATACTCAATGACGATGATAATTAGAAAATAACGTGAATCAATTACTAAACATAATTTAGTAATTGATTTTCATGAAAAATAGCCAAGTAGGCCGAATAATCACGGTTGGATGAACTGAGACAAGCTAGCGGCCGGAGGGGAGCAAGCAAACTAGACGAGCTGAAGACACTCTTACCTTAATTAGCGAAAAAGAAACTATCATATTCGCTAATGCAGCAAACTAATTTTTCTAAAATTCTCTTTATTGAAAGAGTTCAGTCAATTAATTTAAAAAAATTATCTATACCAAACATCTTCAATTACACCCAAGTATATAACGATAACAAGTATCAGTTTAGAAGGCATGGTTCACAGTTCAATTTAATTCTCGTTTTTCTCTTTGATATAAACAATTCATAAAGAGAACAAAGAGGTTGTCCTCTGCTTGATGCAAATAAACACATATATATCATCAAATAAATAATATATATATATATTGATATAAGTATGTGTATATGTTTATTTGCATCAAGCAGAGGACAACCTCTTTGTTTTTCTTTATGAATAAATCAACAACTCTGCTACTCCCGGCAAAATAAAAACTTTTCAATAAACAATACAAAAATACATATCGTCGCCTTAGAGTCTAAACCTGCTTACTCCATTTTTTGTCATACTATATAGGTACCATATGACATTAATATCGTTCGAAAGAAAAAAAGATGCAGCATCGTCCAAGTAAAACTGATACTTAAAATTACGATCGTAAGTTGTAGAAAAAAAATGTGAAAAATAGTTTTTTCCATAACAACAATATTAAATTTTGTTTGTTTTTTCTCAGCCATGTAAAATTTCCTTGTTGTGAGTTAGCAGGTTTACACTCTAAGGCTGCGATATGGATAATATTAGCCATAAGTTTTCAGGCTAGTGTCACGAGTTTCATCATAATAGTTCAAGCCGAAAGCTATAAGTATGGTTTGTAACCGTACAGTTAATGTTGGCCTCTTAATTAAAGCAATTGGAGAGAATAGTTGGAAGGGCCCTCTTCACAAGTGCAAACCAAGTCACTTTACCTTTTATGGTACAGATTTTCCTTGTAATTCTATTTTTTTCATAGTTATATTTTTTAAATGATAAAATTTAACTCTTTAAGACTATTTATTGTCTTTCTCTTCCGTGATATAATAATTTGAATATGACAGCTCATCACTTATTCTCTTCTGAGTGTTCAAACTAAAGAGAGTGAATGTCTGGAGAATTTTTATCCTCGAGCCCAGATAGATAGGGTCTTGCTCGTTTTAAAATTAAATTAAATTTAGTGGGCGGTAATTTCCAATAAAATTCTGCTCGAGATTGATTGAAGAAGCAGCATATTGCGATTATTTGGGAGGAAGGGACTGGGAAGAGTGCAATCATTGGAGCAGCAAAGAATGGGATTTCAAGGTAAATGGATTGGGTCGTTTATTTAAATTGGGAAGACAAATGTAGAAAATCAATCAATTATCCAGCTAGTGCCTGCATAGGAAAGTCTCCAGAGCTTTGATTTTTTAGTGAAGTTCGCAACTCCCAGGATCCATTTAGACGTTTAGACCTAGTTAACAAAATCCTAGGGGCTGGTGAAAGCAACACGACTAGAATTGGGGCTGATGTAGTGTTTTGTAGTAAAAGTTTTTTTGCCAAGAATAGCAAAACATTATTCTAGTTAAAGATACTACATGAGCATGATAAGCCTCCATTAATGTATTATAAAGGTATCTAGAGCTTCCCATTTCATTTTTTAAGTTTTATTTTTGTGTAAAATAAAAGACTTGAACTCCCTTTGTGTTTCTTTTATTCCGGAATTATAAGATTTTTAAGTACTTCGACAATTTGAAAATCGCATTATCTCCACACTTAATAAAATATAAAACTTTACTATTTAAATTAAGATAATAATAAAAATTGCGTAAGATGCGAGGTAGGTTTCACAAAAAAGAAATAAAACAAAAACAAATCCTGAAGATGGGCTGATACCCGAAATATATCGAATTCAAAACTCATTTTTGTTTTATTTATTTTTTTGTGAAACCTACTTCGCATCTTACGCAATTTTTTAGTATTAAATTAAAATATTTCACCTAGAACCAACACCTATCTCCTTAAAAGTTATGTAAATTAAGCCCTAAGTTGGGATCACCTGTAACAATAATAGTACTAACATTCTGAGAAAAAAATATTTCTACATCTTTGTTGTTAAATAGTGAATTTGATTAATAATAATAAGTTGAAGGAGACAATAAAAGAGTGTCTTCTGCTGGAATTATAAATTTTATTTATTTATAACGAGACTATAGTTTCGAGGGCTTTGCCCTCTTCATCAGCCATCAATTGTAATAGACTGATGAAGAGGGCAAAGCCCTCGAAACTATAGTCTCGTTATAAATAAATAAAATTTATCATTCAGAAGAAGACACACTCTTTTATTGTCTCCTTCAATATATAAAAATTCTGCTACTCTCGGCACAAAAACTTTCAATTTAATAATAATAAGTCAAGCAAACAAATGTAGAAATAAAAAATTCTTAAAAAATCATTTGAATTAAAAAATTAATGTAAGTATAGTTGTGAGTTACTAGTGAGGTCGGGATAGAAATACTGTGATAAACGGTTAACAAATTAATACAAATTGGAATATCAAAATTATTTTTATTATTTTTAAATCTGGGTATTATTTTAAATAAATAAATAATTATCTGGAAGATTTTTTCAATTGGACCATCATAGTTTAGAAGTTTATATAAATAAATTACACAATCAAAAAAATGTATTCCAGAGCTATTATTTAAAAAAATCATCTATAGGAATTAATTTTAATTTTTCGAAAATATTAGATTTATACATTTATTAATATGTACTATATTTTACAAAAAAGAATATATATTTAATTATAATTTATTCTAACTTTAAAAGCCGGAAAATTTCGGCTTAAATCACTAAAAATAGGTTCTTTTTATAATGAGATGGTCTCATCCGTATGGACCTCAGGCCCATAATTCAATTAAAACTTAGGGAACAATGTGAGCGCGAATCGAAACTAAATCGTTTACTCAAATGACGCTTTTTCCATGTTTTTATGCTTTCCTTTCTGACAAAAAAAATGGATTCGCAAACATTATAACAAACATTAAGAGTCAATAGAAAAGATTTAAATGTGGTTAACAACATCAAAATGACCTAAATATGTTTTAGCCGAAATTCTTCAGCTTTTTAACAACACAACAATAGAAGCTTTATTTTAGAAACTTCATTTCAATTTTTACATTTTAGAGAATAGCTTCTGTGCCTTTATAATTAGAAGAGAACCACAATAAAAATATGTTTTTCAATGAACTAAGGTCAAGGTACAGGAGATTTAAGCTTCTAATCTAAAGATAAAGATTAGTGAAGAATTTATTTAACAGACTATGCAAAAGAACAATTTAACTTGATCCAATGCCAAGTGGTTCATTTAAGATTTTGATCATCCAATAGAATGAATAACTTTTTTAAATTTTAATTAATTCAGTGGATTAGAAGTCAAACTGTTGATATTAATTATGCAAAAGATATATATTTTCTGGTTCATTAAATATTTTTTTTCAATAAAAATTTTACATTCATTTTTTTTTTATTTTTAACAATAATGGTCGATATGATATAAATATAAATATACATATTATATAATTATCTAGTGCAAAGAAATTATTTTCCGAGGGGTGAACCGCGACCTAAAATTGTCTACACCTACTTCCACTTCCACTTTCATTTCCAAGTAGAAGACAATAGATTATCTAATGAATTCCAAAGTAATTCCAAAGACGGTGTACACCTAATTCCAATCGCGGTTCACCCCTCGTTATTTTCTAAACAAAATTATCTAATGTTATCTATATAAAATTTTAGCAATAATTATTAACAATAAAATTAGCTAATCAAGTAGACATATCTTGACAAGATAAATAAAATAAAAATTAAGATCTATTTTTTAAATAGGTATACAAAAGATTCTAATTTTTGCGAACGTTCGACAAATATACAGAATTTAAGACCAAGAAAACCAGCTTTTGACCTGTGTTGGACTAACAGGAGTTGTAGGGGTCGAGGAGTTTGCCCTTTGAGGTGTTCCAGGTGGTGTGGGTTGTTTAGATTCAATTTTTTTGTTGGTTTCATTTTGCATTTGAGATTCATATTTACGAACATCTTCTAAAGACATTCCATGCCATTCATCGATCCATGCAAAAGCCTGGCGATGTCCAACTAATAGGATTTCACGTATCGACTGAAACATAATTTTTTATTTCTTTATTTCGATAAAAGTAAAATATTATATATAATATAATTATTAAGCTATCAATGCTTGTTTATTAGTGTAGGAATTTAATTTTCTTTATGTGTAGAAAATTTTAGAATCAAAGTTGACTATCAATTGAAATATTATTAACAGTAGCGTAACAATAGGGTGGGAGGACGGGCAAAATGCCATGGGCCCCCGGCCCGAAGAGGCCCGATAGCACAGGAGGATCCTAACATTTATTATTACAAAATTTAGTAAATTTTATTAGTTTTGTATTCAATTAATTTAAATTAGCTACTAAAGTACAGACACAAATTAAAAGTTACTAGAAAATCAACAAAAAATGCACACAATAAATATAATAGCGTTTGTACGTACTTTACGTAATGATTTATTAAAAAGAAACTACGTTGGTTTAGCTTCTTTACATTGAGGGAGGGCCGCATCTGAATTTGCCATGGGACTCAACGGTATAGTTAAGCCACTGATTATTAAATATAAATTCAGCTAATAGACATTTAATTGTATTAAAATTTTAATCGAATGATTATTATGGGAACGTACAGATTTTTTGAGGGGTCAAATAATTTTTTTCTAACAGGTCGAGAGTTTTTCCTAAGATCTTTTTAAGTAGAATTGATTATTTTAAATTTATTTTGATTTAAAATTACGATGTAAGAGAGCTCCAAATTAATAATATTTTGCTGATTTTTGTACCTGTTGGCGTTAAGAAATGGCTTAACTTATAATTATAAAAAAAATTCGTCATTCTCTCCTTATCAACGACAAAGAAGGAATTTCATATCTCTAGTATTTTGGAAGTTACAACTTTTGGTATACGGTCTGAATCAAGCTATTATTAAATGTTAGAACTAATTAAAATTTTTGCTAATTAGTGATGACTTGAAATAAAAATAATTAAATTAAAATATTAGGGCGAAACAAAGAGCTTTCTAAATTTAACTGTACTGTTTGAGATAAAAATTTTATTAGATTAAATTTTTCTCTAAGTTACCACTAATAACATATTATTTGATTAATAATCGTAAATAAATAGTTTATCATTACCTTTTGGATTAAATCTTCTACTTTAGTTTGAAGACCCCAAACTTCAAAGGATGCTTTTACATACTTGTAAGAACACATAATTGGAAAAGTATTATCACGCCATCCTTCTATTAATGGTCCTCTGCCAGTTAATTTCGATTGAAAAAACTTTAAATCCTATAATATATTACAAACTTAAAGTTAGCAATATAGTTCTTTGTGATATAAATTAATTAAAATAATATAAATTGGGCGAATAAAAAATTTAGAAAAATAAGATTTAGAATTATTTAAAAAAATCATAAAAAAGAAATTCAACGTGTTAAGTATGTAATTACAAACCTCCTCTTCTTTATAATGTTTTGGATTAATTTCATCGTATGCAATGTCTAAATATTCTATAGAACGTTCTTGTAATTCTTGTCCATCCAAATTTAAACACTATAATAAAATAAAAATCAGAGAACAATAATTTAAAATATAAGTTAAGTAATAAAATACACAAACAATTATCTGTAGATCCATTGTTATTTTCATACTTGGTTTTGATATGAATATGAAATTTTGGTATAAACGAACACTAAAAAAAGTGAAAATAGACAAAGTTTTTAAAAAATAATATTAATTAAATATAAAATATGAATATATTGAGGTAAGTACCGTATACTCTGTAATGGTAAATGGATAATAGTTCCATGCTTTTTCAATTACATAAAAAACTCTTGGGATAAATGATTGAATCCAATAAGGTAATCGACTAAAACAAATAAAATATTAATTGAAAAGATTTTGTTTTGTGGAGAGCAGCAGAGTTGTTGATTCATAAAGATAAATCAATGAGATTGTCCTCTGCTTGATGAATTAGAAATATTATAGAATATAATTACAGATAGCTATTATTTCTCAGGGGTTCAAATAGCCGATTGGATGTAGGTAAATTCCTTTTGTTGCCAAAGTAATCTAGTCACCCAACAAATGAATTATGTGTCATTGCAGGGTCGGATTTAACTTAATCATTTGATGAGTGACTAATTTACTATAACAACAAAAACCTCGAGTATTTGAACCCATGAAAAATAACAGATAGAATATTTCTAATAAAAAAATACTGATGATGAAAGTCAAATCTTCGAAGCTATAGAGGTATAGAATAATGAATTATCTTTATATATATTAAAATGGTAACAACCACATTTTTCGCACATTGTTAAACAAAGAATCGAATTTAGAAGTATGTTTTTTTATGCATAGTAGAGTTAAAAAATCTTAAATCTGAACTTTTTCAAAATTTATTAATTTAATAACTTAAAAATAGGAAAGAGATTAACCAGTCAAGCCAAATATAGAATAGATTTCGTAAAAATTAGTTTATTTTTCATATTTAAAGAGAAGCTGGCTTAAGCCGGGATTATCTAAAGTCATTCGTGGTATATGAGCTTTAAGGCCCAGTTCTGAATATAGTCAGGGGAATGAGATTAGTCAGGGTCCAAACACCCTCATATAACAAAATAGAACATTATGATTGGCGATGTCCCTTAGAAGGGGTAGAAAACTAAGAATTATATAAAACATAGCCCCCACACATCAAGGAGACACAATCGGAAATGCATAAAGAGGATGACACGAAGAAATATCGCTCTCTATTATTTTATCCAGCTCTTACCTTACATCTCTATATTATACCTCTACTTTACCCTGCTCTCTTACATTACATCTCTCTTACACTACACTCTCCATATTATACACTCTCTCTATTACTTGATCTCACGAGTATATTTCTTCTTCCTGGAGTCGTTTTTGCGGGCATTTTCATTCATCCACTTGCGAGCCCCTCCATTGGCACTTCTATCATTAGCACGATAGCTAATTGGATAGCACGGACAAGAATACCTGTCCGGCTCTCGTGAAGACACCACGGAAGCTGATCAAAAAGGCGAGACTCCAGGCCCGTTACACACTCTTCGACGTGGCAGTCTACGGAACCTGAGCTAGAGGTGGCCACGGCACAGCTAATGCTGTTTGAATTACTTTGAACCGAGCAGCACATCTCAAGAGCAAACGTAATTAATCCTACTTTCTTCGAACGATCTCCGTTCACACATTAAAGACATCCAATCAATTAATTCTTTCTGACTGTTAAATTCACCAAGGACCTCAATAAATCATATATTATACATTGAATTCTTGATTATCTTTCACTGTTAAGAAAATTCTCCCCATTCTCCTTTGCAGCTAGAATTTATTTAAGTATTTTTATTTTATTTTTGCCTATTTAGAATTATTTTTTTTTATTTTTTTTTAAATTCATTGCATCAGATTAATTTCAGTAACGTAAAATTTGAACATAAGAGTAAATTCAGTAGTTTATCAAACTAGTACAACGAGATACACTGAGTTACACCACCACCTCCACGTCTATAAAGGTTAGTATTCTCACACTCAGGAATATTCCCCTTAAACGTCCCCTTACCAAACTAATTTCCAGACCCCTCCAACCAAAAACCCTCCCTAACCCCATTGCATGGTGAAGGTGCTGCTGGGATTTGAAAATCTAAGCCATCCTATCCCACAGATATCCCTAAATTCAAAATCCCATATTAAAAATATTCTGAGAAGTGAGAATACCAGGCTTAGTAAGGCTGCAACCGAACGCGATACCTGTCTCGTTGTACTAAAATTGAACAAAAAAAATATAGTATATTGCCCCGTACCGTTAATTTATTTTTTTTCATATTTTTTTTATTTATTTAAATTCTCTTAACAGTGGGATATCAAAGGTTAATTGAATAATCCCGGCTTCAACACTTCTATTTTTGAAATTTTCTGAGAATTTATTTGGCGAACTGTTTACTTTCTTTTCTATAAAATTAATACATTTTATAAATAAACAATAGCAACTTCTAATATTTGATTCTTTCTTTTACAAATAAACACCGAGAATGGACGGCACACAACAGAGTCTGGACGAACGCAGGGCGATTTATGCAGGCAACCAACAAACAACAGTTGAATTATCCAACACGCCGATCGATCCTGATGATATAGCATTAGACTCAGGGACCTGTATGTCCACTCCTACACCGGCGGAAATGGAAGAATCGACACTTCCAGCCATGCTACGAGATACAAGGGAGTTTGCAAATGCGCTTGATGGTGAACATCAAATCGTAAGTACACATACCCCCCCTCCACCCACACCCTTCGATACTAATAGCATGCTCCAACAAATAATGTTGCAAATCAAAGAAATGAAAAACGAATTAACAAGTGAGTCAAAGGCGAATTTTAATGAAACAAACAGCAAGATAGATGAACAAAAAAATAGAATAGAGACCATAGATAATAAAATAGAGACCCTGAGGGATGAAGTTAATAGTAATATAAATAATTCCATAGCCAAAGTCAATGAAAATTTAACAGTACTAGATAATAAGATACAAAAACAGGTCGAGGGCATGAATCATAAAATGGAGGGCTTAGCCAAGGCGTTAGATGAGCAAGCAATCAATTGCAAACAGCTCAATAACGCCTTGGAAAATAAAATAGAAAACCTTTCATATGTAATAGATATGGAGATAGGGCAGCAAAATCTCAAAAGAGAAGCCCTTGTTAAAGAAACAGAAGGCAAATTAAATTACATAACGGGAGAGATAGCGGGAATAAAAATACAAGAAAAAAATAACATAGGAAAAATAAAAGAAATGGAACAGAGGGTGGATTGTATTGATAGTCTACAAACAACAGTAATAGATAACACAAAAAGAATTAAAGAGATAGAAGCTAGTAGAAATGAGTCAATTAACACAGCAAACATACCGAATATTGAGGAAATAGTAAGGAGACAAATAGCCGAACAAAGGCAAAATAAATCTTATGGGACGTTGTCCTCTAAAAAAATTAGAGAGGAATATCAGGCGATATGGACCAACAGGGCCAAATATAGTGGCACGCTAGATATCAACACACCCAATCCTAGACAACTTATTAAAGAGTTCAAAACATTTATAACTAAATACGAGTATAGTCCAGGTCAGGAGAGAACAGTGTTGGCTTTGAGTTTGACCGGGGCCGCCGGGGAATGGCTGGGCAATTTAGAACCAGAAGTAAATGGTGTAGACCAATTAGAAAGTAGCTTCCTCAATAAATTTTGGAATGCCGAGTGCCAGGCAAATTTCCTGGGTAAATTGCACAATAACAAGTATTATTATGCAAAAGATGGCCCAAGGGAAAATTACTTTGACAAGTTGTATCGGTGGGTCAAAAATATCGACAACGCCGGTACGGAGGAAATGATTCTAAATAGTATTATACAGCAGATGGACCCTCGAACCAAGAGTATGATCATCACAGTCCCGCGGAATTATTCCGACTTAAAAATCGCATTTAGCAGGCTTGACCACATTCCACCCAGAGAAAATAACAACCAAGATAGGAACACAGGACCCTACCCCCTCCACAATCAACCCTATAATAATGGTAACCGAAATAGGAACCAGCAAAATAGTTATCGACCCCCATATAATCAACAAATAAGAAGGCAGAACGATGCTATTCAAACGGCCGCCTGCTTTACCCAATTCTCCTCTCCTCAGATTCCCCCGCCCACCACACCACCACCCCCTCTACTCTCCTCCGGGCCCCTTCTCGACCCTACACCCGCAATGACAGCTCAGCTAACGGGAAACGGCAGGGGCTGATGCCTGAGGACAGCAATGATATCAGCCTCCCTCGACCCCGCCTTAACCCTTATATACACTGTCCAACCCCTACTAGTCTATTTGCCGCTCCCTTATTAGAGAAAAAATTCACCCCTGAACCACTTCCCCAGCTTTTGCCCCTGAAAAGGCCCTGTCTTGCAACAGCCGACACATCCCTCCCCTCTGACCTCAAACCCCCTCCAACCCCAATGTCTCTGCCCCTACCCTTCCAAAAGGAAGGAATCATCCCCGAACCTTTTCCCCGACACCCGTCCCCAAAAAAACAAATCCCCTCCAACTGCCCTCCAACTCCTTTTCCAACCCCTAAACTTCCCCCACCCCGAACGATTCCATCACTAACCCCCAACAAGGCTGAAGAAAGCAAGCACATATCCCCCCTAAGCCCCATTCACCCCAATAAACAGAAAAATACCCCCCTCCCTGCCCCAGTTGATTTAATTCACAACAGTGAAAAAAATGAAATAATAAGAAATCCCATTATTACCCCCCCCAATAATTGTACCTATCTAAGGGTTGTTATTAATGAGCACTATACGTGGGCGTTGTTGGATACAGGTTCCCAATATAATTTAATCGCTGAAAGTTTCTATAATAATTTAAACAATGATATAATTTCTTGTCCCATAATGGCCGTAAATATTAAAGGGGTAGTTCCAGCGAAGAAGTGTAAAATCAACAGACAGTGCTTTTTAAATATCGGCATTAAAAATCGAACGGTTTTTACGGCGTTTTTGGTTGTGCCGGGGTTATTAATGGACCTAATACTGGGGTGTGAATGGTGTGACCAGCTTCAGGCATCAATACATTTCAAAAAAGAAAGATGCCTGGAGGTTGGACACGACATTTCACCCCTGTACACCAAAGATAACGCCGTCACGATTACCAGCGCCGTGGACATCGAAATCGAATTAGCCAAATTAATAGGCAATAAACGCCTGTCTGTTGATGAGAAGCAACAATTTGCGGGGCTCATTAGAAGATACGCTGGCATTTTCTCAGACCAGCCCGGATTGATTAAGGGCTATACACATACCATCGAAATCAAGGAAAGTGAGCCGTTTAAATGTCATAATTATCCGGTGCCTCACAGTCTGCGCTCTGAGGTGTGTCTCCAAATCGAAAAAATGATACGAGACGATATTATAGAAGCAGCTAGGAGTCCATATGTAAATCCTTTGAGAGTGGTTATTAAAAAAGACAACTCTTTGAGATTATGTCTGGACTCGCGCCGTCTTAATCGTATCATCAAAGTGGAGCGAGACATCCCTCAGGCCCCGGACGTACTGTTACATGATAACCACACTTGCGAATGGCTCACGGCCCTTGATTTGACACAATCATACTATCAAATCTCATTATCACCCCCTTCACGCCCATACACTGCATTTCAATTTCAAGGTCTCTCATATCAATTTAAACGCCTCCCCTTTGGTTTAAATATAAGTATGGCTTCTTTTATACGAGCCATCAACAATGTGCTGGGCGCTCAGTATAAAAAATCAATCATTGCCTATGTAGATGATGTATTAATATTATCGCAAAATTTCCAAGAACACCTCCTTCATTTAAATTATGTTTTCTTTCGTTTCGAGTCATTCAATGTCACAGTCAATATTAATAAATCTAAATTCTTTGAACATTCCATTCCTTTTCTCGGTCATATTTTAACAACCACCGGCCTTCAGCCTTCCCCCGATAAATTAAATATAATTGCTAATTGGCCCCTCCCCTCCTGTAAAAAAGACCTGAAGTCGTATCTTGGTTTGACCTCTTACTATAGGCAGTACCTCCCCTCGTATACAAATTTATTTCATCCCCTGCAGGTACTATTAAAACATCAAACGCATTGGCAATGGACAGAAGAGCATACTTTCCATTTTAATAAAAGTAAAGAAGCCTTTATGGCCTCAGTCCCCTTAACTTACCCCAACTTCAATAAACCATTCATTTTATATACCGACGCTTCCCGTCAAGGGGTGGGCGCTACGTTGGCACAAACTGACGATCAAAACCAAGAGCGCCCCCTCGCTTTCTATAGTAAAGCCCTCAATGAAAGTGAAGGGAAGGTGTCTATTACTGAGTTGGAATTAAGTGCTGTCTATCACACACTGAAAAAGTTCCGGTATATTATTCTTGGTTATCCCATTACCATAAAAACCGATCACCAACCACTATCACTCATCACATCTTCGAAAATACCATTCTCGGATAAAATCGCGAGGTGGTTGACATTCATTTCACAATTTCACATAACCATCGAATATATACCGGGCAAACAAAATGTAGTTGCTGATATCCTTAGTAGAAGCACACATAACGCAGACAACCAATTAATGGACATAATAGTAGCCATACAAACCTTACCAGTAATAGAACCCACCACCCTTAACTATTTAAAAACTATAGCCCTTGAACAAGACAAGGACCCTTTACTACTTAAAATTAAAATTAAAATCACTTCCGCCCCTCACCCCTATTATCACCTTCTTAACGGCATTCTATTTTTGAGACCTCGAAATCACACTCATTATTCGCGCCTATGCATACCATCTCATCTTCGAGTAGCCCTTATTCAATCAATACACAATAATTATGGTCATTATGGCATCGCCAAAACTTTGTCACTGGTGCGGCGAGAAATCCATTGCAAAGATATAAAAGGAATGGTCAAGAAAATAATTAACTCGTGCGATACCTGTCAACGGGTCAAGCATATACAGAAATATCAAATTGAGAGAATAATACAAACTGAAGCACAGTACAAAGGTCATATAGTCGCTACTGATATTTATGGTCGGTTACCTGTATCCAGGGGCGGTGTTCGTTACATAATAGTATATATTGACTGTTTCACTAAATTTGTGCAATTATATACTACAAAGCAAATAACAGCTAAAGCAATAACGAACACACTCCATCAATACGTCCGAGATGTACAATGCCCACAAATTATAATATCTGATCCGGGCACGCAGTACATCTCGCGCACGTGGCGTCAAGCCTTAACATCATATAACATGGAACAGAAAATTACCCCTATCCGTGGACAAGTCTATAACCCTGTTGAACGAGTCAATAAAGAACTCGGTCGGCTATTCCGTACGTTGACTGCTGATAAGCATACTAACTGGGTCAATCATCTCTCGTATATCATCATCATTGAGTATACAGTCCTAAGACTGGTTTGATGCAACAATCCGTCTCCACTCGACTCTGTCCCCCGCCAGCCGTTTAACCTCTCTAAATGTCTGGCATCCCTATATCCCCAATTATTTGGTTGAAATCATTCTAATCTGGTTCTTCCCTTCCCCTTTTCTTTCCACCTCCCCCTCTCGTATATACAGTTCTTAGCTAACTCCGTTGAACACGAAGCTACCGGATATCCACCAATTCTTTACAAACCGGTATAGCACCGGACAAATTCTTGGCCAAATACATTAATTTTCCACCTGACCTGGCCATTAATCTTAACAATGTTTACTCTATAGCACTTAGCAGGCAAACGACCATACGTCAACATCTACGCCGCGAATAAACAATCGCAAGTAGTACCGGCCTCGTTTAGGATTGGTGATAAAGTCCTAATAAAAAACAACAAACTCTCGTCAGCGTTCGATAGGACTATATCAAAATTCTTCCATTTATACATTGGTCCATATTTAATTTCAAAATCTTATCAAAATGGCATATATGATATTTGTGATCAAAACAACAAATTCATTGGCCAACACCATCGGTATTCTTTAAGACCATATATAGAACTTTAAATGCGAATATATTCAACGGACCGTTTGTTATTTAACTTCAGTAAATTCAGTAGATTTAGTAATTTAATAATTTTTGGAAATAGTATTCATTTTTATTTTTTTATTTTTTTTATATATAATTTTATCATTTGGTGTCAACAAAATTCATTTGAAATTCTAATGAGAATATATACCGCAGACCTCTTTTATCGTTTAACTTCAGTAAACTCAGTAGATTTATCGATTCAATGATCTTTGGAAAATCATTAACCGCATTCATTTTTATTTTTTATTTATTTTTGTAATGTTATCATTTGGTATCAACATAACTCATTTATCACGATTAGACTCATATAAAATTCTATCCTCATTTGTCACAATAGACAAAATTCATTTTTAAATAATTTTTCATTCTAAATAAACCCGATTCAATCCTCTCTAGTCGAATATCTCTGTGATTTTAAAATTTAAATTTAAATCAAATTCTAACCTGTGTTTGTATCAATAGATTCAATCAATATTAATTTCTTTCCACCCTCACTATGTTTCTGTTCATTTAAATAAAATTTTCTAGTATTAATGTAAATTTTTCAATTGCTTCACTTGTTAATTTTATAATAAACATTCTATTGGATTCAGCTTTCCTTCTCAATATTATATCAATGTTGGAACATGCAAAACTAAAAATATAATTTTCTCCCTTTAGCCCCTGAATAAGCCCCTTGCAATTAAAAATTAAAACATTTAAAAGCGGTAACCAACAAGCGTATTTGCAAACAGTATCTCACATGAGCGAATTAATTATTGTTACGATTAACATAAATTCTTGAAAATAAATTTTTATAGTATGTCGAATGGTCCGTCACAGAGATGGGAACTCGTGCATCCATATAGAAGAGATGAACACGATCCCAATATGCGGATAGACATGAAAAAGGAAATGTGAAATCAGGAATCGATGTATCAGTGTTGGATAATTGAACTTAACAGCGAGATATAATAACAAATTGCTTGTGATCCCTGCGTTTCGATGGATTAGTTGTGGTCTCACGGGGTAAATAGCCTGGGCTAATAATTTGAAAAGAAATTTTTTCAGTTTATTAATAATTTAAAAAAAAAAAAATTTTTTAGTTTAAAAATTTTTTTTTGAAGGGAAGCGGTGTCATAAAATGGTAACAACCCATTTTCGCACATTGTTGAACAAAGAATCGAATTTAGAAGTATGTTTTTTTTATGCATAGTAGAGTTAAAAAATCTTAAATCTGAACTTTTTCAAAATTTATTAATTTAATAACTTAAAAATAGGAAAGAGATTAACCAGTCAAGCCAAATATAGAATAGATTTCGTAAAAATTAGTTTATTTTTCATATTTAAAGAGAAGCTGGCTTAAGCCGGGATTATCTAAAGTCATTCGTGGTATATGAGCTTTAAGGCCCAGTTCTGAATATAGTCAGGGGAATGAGATTAGTCAGGGTCCAAACACCCTCATATAACAAAATAGAACATTATGATTGGCGATGTCCCTTAGAAGGGGTAGAAAACTAAGAATTATATAAAACATAGCCCCCACACATCAAGGAGACACAATCGGAAATGCATAAAGAGGATGACACGAAGAAATATCGCTCTCTATTATTTTATCCAGCTCTTACCTTACATCTCTATATTATACCTCTACTTTACCCTGCTCTCTTACATTACATCTCTCTTACACTACACTCTCCATATTATACACTCTCTCTATTACTTGATCTCACGAGTATATTTCTTCTTCCTGGAGTCGTTTTTGCGGGCATTTTCATTCATCCACTTGCGAGCCCCTCCATTGGCACTTCTATCATTAGCACGATAGCTAATTGGATAGCACGGACAAGAATACCTGTCCGGCTCTCGTGAAGACACCACGGAATCTGATCAAAAAGGCGAGACTCCAGGCCCGTTACACACTCTTCGACGTGGCAGTCTACGGAACCTGAGCTAGAGGTGGCCACGGCACAGCTAATGCTGTTTGAATTACTTTGAACCGAGCAGCACATCTCAAGAGCAAACGTAATTAATCCTACTTTCTTCGAACGATCTCCGTTCACACATTAAAGACATCCAATCAATTAATTCTTTCTGACTGTTAAATTCACCAAGGACCTCAATAAATCATATATTATACATTGAATTCTTGATTATCTTTCACTGTTAAGAAAATTCTCCCCATTCTCCTTTGCAGCTAGAATTTATTTAAGTATTTTTATTTTATTTTTGCCTATTTAGAATTATTTTTTTTTATTTTTTTTTTAAATTCATTGCATCAGATTAATTTCAGTAACGTAAAATTTGAACATAAGAGTAAATTCAGTAGTTTATCAAACTAGTACAACGAGATACACTGAGTTACACCACCACCTCCACGTCTATAAAGGTTAGTATTCTCACACTCAGGAATATTCCCCTTAAACGTCCCCTTACCAAACTAATTTCCAGACCCCTCCAACCAAAAACCCTCCCTAACCCCATTGCAATATATAATATGAGAAGGTGAAGTTTCATTCATTCACCGCTGGACCTAGAGTAAATGAAATTTAGAGTGTAGATTCTTTCTACGGGTGTGCCAAGAAGGGATTTTTTGAAATTCGAACCCTAAAGGGGGGAAAGGGCCCCAAAATGTGTTTTCTGAGTTTTTCAAGATCTCTTAAACCGGAAAAGATATAGATTTGGTTTTAGTTTAGAAAGGTGAAGCATTAAAATACGAAAAAACATATTAAGGTATTTTGTTCTATTTACCCTAAAAGATAGATAGATTTATTTTTGCTCTGAGATCTGTTGATCTCTTTGAGCATTACTAGATATATATACATTAAAAATTTACATCGAGAGATATAATTCATAATTAATTAATCAAACAGAAAATACATTTAAAAGTAAAAAAAAAAATAAAAAGGTAGCCATTTTGGGGTAAATTTTTATAAAGTTTTATCTCCTCAGCTTAGCATTCAATTTTGGTGCTTAGGTCTATTGTTAAAATATCTTGAGAGTTTTTTCATTTTTTCAAAATTTGACCCTTGAACCGAAAAATGGGGAATTTTTGATTTTGGGCTTTTAAAGACAAAAGACTTCGTATCTTCTACGTTTTTCAAGTTATTGAGCTCATATTTGGGATATAGGGGTCTATTTACACGCTTTATATCAGCTTCACCTGTATGTATCTATCCTATGTATCTATTAATGGGACTTTTGTTCTGTTAAATTCCGCAAACATTTTTCTATATAAATAATTGTTTACCTACTCAATTTAAATGAAATGATATAAAAATAATAAAAATAAATACATTTCATTCTGTTAAATTCCGCAAACTTTTCTCTATAAAAATAATTAAAAATAAAAAAAAAAAAATATATTTTAAGGGGAAAAGAAGTGAAGGGAGAGGAGATGGATGGAATGAAACCAATCGACTTGATTGGGGAATAATGGAATTGAAATAATTATCGGAAAAGAGGTTTTTTTATCTAATTAGATTTTTCCTCTTATTATAAACAAGGACTAAAGATGAATAAGGACACTCGATGGTGGAGAAGTAATCTCCGGAATCGAAGCAAAAATACAATGTATACATTAATTAATGTAAAATAATTGGTTTAATAAAATTTATAAAAAAAAAAAAAAAAAAAAAAAAAAAAAAAAAATTTATTGATTTGGAAAAGAGTAGATTGACGGGAAAATGGTATTGGAATAATTATCGGAAAAGAGGTTTTTTTTCTTTAATTAGTTTTTTCCTCTTATTAAAAACAAGGACTAAAAGATGATCAAGGACACTCTATGGTGGAGAAGTAATCTCCGGAATTGAAGCTCAAAAACAATGCATAAATTCATGTAATAAATAATTGGTTTAATAAAATTTATAAAATAAATAAATAAATAAATAAAATAATTATATTTAAAAAAAAGTTTGGTACAAGAGCCTATATTTTCATTTTTTGACCCTACACCCCTCTCCATTTTGGACGGTTAGTTTTTGCATTTTTAGACTTCTGGGGTCCCAGTGATTATGTATACAAAATTTGGTTGAGTTTGGTACAAGGGCCTAAATTTTCATTTTTTGCCCCCCCCCCCCCCCCATTTGGGGATAGATTTCGTAGGATTAAGGGTGATCAGCGGCGAGGGGGGGGGGGGTAGATTTGGGGTGAAGTGTGATCAGATGGGTGGGAAGGGTTCAGGTGAATCGGGATAGGGTTGGTGGGATGGACCTCTGGAACCCCCCCCCCCCCCACCGAAACCACGCACCTCTCCTCCCACTGCACTCCCACACATAGATATAACATTAGAATAGCAAAACAAACAAAACATGGTGAGAGCTTCTCTTGAATTTATCTAATAAATTCTATAAGAGGATAAATATTATGCTATGATATTATTTTAAAAATATCATAAACACGTTTGTTTCTACAAATCAAATTATATCGGCTTTCGTCGGTTAATAAACATATACATCAACAAACAAAACAATAAACATTCACAATCACCACCGTTGCCTAGCAACGACTATCCAACGTCTTCCCTCTAAATTTCTTCTATAAGTCGTTGAAGAGCTTTGCACGTTCTTTTGCCTGAGACTGTTGTATATTCGGACGGTTCATTGATTCGCTGGTGAAGTTTCCAACGGAGGAGGCGCTGTATTTGGAATCTGTTGTCCAATAGCGGGTGTTGCAGTACTGTTACCATTATTAGCCACAGGTGGAATTGTTGGGGAACTATTAATGTTTCTTCATCCTGATCGTTCTGAAACCCCGTTTTATTTGTGTTCTTCGTGTCTCCGCCAATTTTCTCCATTAATTTTTACAATCCAAATCCTGTATCCTATTTTCTTTTCTAAAATTCCCTTAGTACAATTCGACCTTACTCTCCTAAAATCTTTAACTATCACCTCATTTCCTTCCTTGAAATTTCTCACTCGATCATTTGGTGGTATTTCGTCACGTGTTACATTTTAGTTGAAAGGACTTAGAAAATCTAACTCTGTACGCAGTTCTTTGTTTAGAAATAATGCACTACGTGATATTAGTGTTGTTGTATGAGGTGTAACTCGATATCGAAACAGAAAATTTTCCAAATTAGTTTGAATGATTCCCTCATCGTATGCTAATTAAATAGCATTTTCTTTAGGACATCTTTAAAAAGTTTGTATATATCTCTCGACATGGCCATTGGTCTGTGGATGATAAGGTGGTGTAAAAACACGTTTTATATCATAACTTTCACAGAATTCAGCAAATTCATCTGCTACGAATTGTGGTCCATTATCACTAACCAATTCATCTGGGATTCCATAACGAGCGAAAAGAAAGCGTAGCACTCTAATTAAGTCAGAAGATGTAAATAGTTCGAGAAATGTTTACTATTTCTGGCAATTTTGAATATGTATCTACTGTCACAAAAAACAAAGGATTTAAATGGACCTGCTAAATCGATATGAATTCTTTGCCATGGTCTCTCACAAGCTAAAATAGCTTTATTTCCGAAACATTTGACATTCACCATACTTTGACCCTTTACTTTAATTCCATGACCTGAATAACTCTTCAATTGCAATTTACAGGGTTGCGGTAGGGGGTTCCCTATTTTTTCCCAAGTTTTTTTATTTATTAGAGAGGTCATACCATCCTTGTTAAGGTTTGACCAGGTTTCCTTAACAACTTATGGCAAATGCCGGGATGGCTAATGCGTCGCTTGCTCCTGGTATCGGGTTTTTGCGTGGAATTTGTAAATTAATTTTTGTCTTTTGATGGAAATCTATGGTCATATTGTTTGTTAATGAGCATACATTTCTATTTTTTTTTCTTTTTTTTTTTGTACTTGTTTTTATTTGTTAAATTGTTGTAGTTAATTTGTATTGATGTATTGTAGCTAGATTGTATTGATGTTTGGAGGACCTAGCCACCGAGGACTTGTGCCTCTAAGCAGGTCGAGGAATAAAGATTTATTTATTATTTATTTATTTATTTTATGTTTTTATTATTCTTGGTCTGCATTCCAACAATATACTTCATTGAAATTCTACCAGTCCGTTTCTCGAAAAGAAAATACTTCTAATATATGAGAATTATAAATTTACCTGGATAAATGGATTCTTTTTTCAGTATATTGTCCTTTTCCATGAACAGGATCTTCACACGGATGATTTTCAACTACTTCGACTCCTTCGCCGGATTCTGTCTGTTCATGGCTATGGCGGGCGATCATGTACAATTGACCTATATGATACTGCAAAAGAGAACAATTATCATTTGTGCACAAGTGTTTAAGAAATCGACATGTTTATATTAAGAAAATTACTTCTTCTACGCTTAAAGGCATAGAAATTCGGTATTCTTTAGTTAAAACCATTTCTATATAGTCTAAATTTCAAAGGACTTGTTATATTTTATAGCAAACGTTGCTACAAATATGGAAAATGGAAGTTGAAGGAAAAACATACAAACGCGAAGTTTTTCTAATCCTTTTTTAAACACAAATTAAAAAACTTGTTATTTAACATTTACTAATAGAGCAAAGAAGTAATATTTCAAGAAATAAATAAGGTAAAGGTATTTCATAAATGTCATAATGTTGAGTTTTTTAACACTAGGGCGCGTCAGAGTCGCAGTAATTTTTCTTGTACTATTTTGAAAAGTACTATATACAATAAAAAAATACGCAAATCATTAGAGGTCGATACGCATTTTGTTGCCTAAAATGTTAGATCTCTTTCTGAGTATATTTAATATATTGATTTCAAAATTAGCACTAAATTTCTTTCATCAGCTCTAGTTTTTGAGAAAGATTTGGTCTAGCCCCCCGAAAAAGTGATTTTTACCCATTTCTGAGGATTATTATTTCTGAACAATACTTGGAAACAAAATATTTAGTTTTGTTATAGAAAAAAGTATAATCTATCATTTCTAATTTACTGCTTGTTTTTAGCTCAATTATAATTTGAGTAAAAAAAAATATTAAAAATATATTTCCACTTGGGTGATTTTACTATGTATATCTAAAAATAGAGCTGATGTGATCTATCCAATACAATTTTCAGTATCAGTGCCACAAAAAGCCTTAGGAAAATATATTAATATTTGCTATAAAGTATTCGTGGGTTTTAAAATTAAAAAACCAATTAATAAATAAAAGATAATTGAAAGAAATCTAAACAAACTTTTTTATTGACATTTTCATCTATAAATAATTACTTTAATTAAGAAAAGATCAATTAAGATGAAATTTGTCGAGGTCCAGACCTAGCCAGATCGCTTTCTCATCATCTAAACTTGTTAATAGAGTTGGTTTCATTAGAGCCGTTTTCAAAATAGAACAAAGATACAAATATATATACAATTTTTGCTCGTTTAATAAGAGTAGATAGATAGATATTTTGATGTTTTACTCCACCCCCACCCCCATGGGGAAATTCCTGTGGTTGCCCATGATATATAATATATAAATTTGTTTTAATAATTTAATTTAATAATATATCGTCGCCTTAGAGTGTAAACCTGGTAAATACATTTTTATCATATATGACATATTAATACCGTTCGAAAGAAAGAGATGGAACATCGTCCAAGTAAAACTGCTATTTTTGCCTCGAGCGAGTCTTGAACTAGAACCTCTAGCTTCATGTAATCACGAAGACGAAGCAGGCACGCTACACGCAAAAAGAAACTGTACCTCCTAAAACTAATTAATATATCTTAAAATATTTTTTAAGTTCACTATTAAAAGGTTTTTTTGTAGAAATTAACGCCTCAATTTTTTTTTATCAAAATAGTTTAAATCCTTTAGAAATAAACTGCAACGGATCGTTGCTAAACTTTATCCAAATTCATTTGAAATATTAATATGTTTGTTCCTTTATTATTAATCAGATATCACTTGCAATTTGTAGTTCATATTGACATTAATTCAAAAATAATTCTCATTTAAGAGTCGAGGAATAACCATTCCACATTGGATTTTTGACATTTCGGTTATTATTGTAACCATTGCTGAAGACATAGAGGAATCGACTTAAAATCAAAAATAGCCATCGATTCTCATCTAATACTTGAGGAATAACAATTCTACATTAGGTTTTTGACGTTTCGATTATTATTGGTAACCATTGCTGAAGACATGGAGGAATCGACTTAAAATCAAAAATAACGATCGATTCTCATCTAATACTAGAGGAATAACCTTATTGCATTCAATTTTTGATGTTTTGACCATTAATGGCAACCTCTATTGAAAACGTGGAAGAATCGACTTAAAATCAAAAAGACTAAATTCTTTTATGGCAAACAACTCAAACTTGAAAAATGGAATGCAATAAGGTTATTCCTCTAGTATTAGATAAGAATCGATCGTTATTTTTGATTTTATGTCGATTCCTCCATGTCTTCAGCAATGGTTACCAATAATAATCGAAACGTCAAAAACCTAATGTAGAATTGTTATTCCTCAAGTATTAGATGAGAATTGATGTCTATTTTTTATTTTAAGTCGATTCCTCCATGTCTTCAGCAATGGTTACCAATAATAACCGAAATGTCAAAAATCCAATGTAGAATTGTTATTCCTCAAGTATTAGATGAGAATCGATCGCTATTTTTGATTTAAAGTCGATTCCTCTATGTCTTCAGCAATGGTTACCAATAAAAACCGAAATGTCAAAAATCCAATATAGAATGATTATTCCTCAAGTACTAGATGAGAATCAATCGCTATTTTTGGTTTAAAAGTCGATTTCTCTATGTCTTCAGCAATGGTTACTAATAAAAACCGAAACGTCAAAAATCCAATATAGAATGATTATTCCTCAAATACTAGATGAGAATCAATCGCTATTTTTGGTTTAAAGTCGATTTCTCTATGTCTTCAGCAATGGTTACTAATAAAAACCGAAACGTCAAAAATCCAATATAGAATGATTATTCCTCAAATACTAGATGAGAATCAATCGCTATTTTTGGTTTAAAGTCGATTTCTCTATGTCTTCAGCAATGGTTAGTAATAAAAACCGAAACGTCAAAAATCCAATATAGAATGATTATTCCTCAAGTACTAGATGAGAATCAATCGCTATTTTTGGTTTAAAATCGATTTCTCTGTCTTCAGCATTGAGTTGTTTACCAAATAAGAATTTAGTCTTTTTGATTTTAAGTCGATTCTTCTACATTTTCAGTAGAGGTTTCCATTAATAGTCAAAACATCAAAAATGGAATTCAATAAGGTTATTCCTCTAGTATTAGATAAGAATCGATCGTTATTTTTGATTTTAAGTCGTTTCCTCCATGTCTTCAGCAATGGTTACCAATAATAATCGAAACTTCAAAAACCTAATGTAGAATTGTTATTCCTCAAGTATTAGATGAGAATCAATGGCTATTTTTGATTTTAAGTCGATTCCTCTATGTCTTCAGCAATGGTTACCAATAAAAACCGAAACGTCAAAAATCCAATATAGAATGATTATTCCTCAAGTACTAGATGAGAATCAATCGCTATTTTTGGTTTAAAGTTGATTTCTCTATGTCTTCAGGAATGGTTACTAATAAAAACCGAAACGTCAAAAATCCAATATAGAATGGATATTTCTCAAGTATTAGATGAGAATCAATCGCTATTTTTTATTTTAAGTCGATTCCTCCATGTCTTCAGCAATGGTTACTAATAAAAACCGAAACGTCAAAAATCCAATAGAGAATGATTATTCCTCAAGTACTAGATCAGAATCAATCGCTATTTTTGGTTTAAAGTCGATTTCTCTATGTCTTCAGCAATGGTTACTAATAAAAACCGAAACGTCAAAAATCCAATATAGAATGGATATTTCTCAAGTATTAGATGAGAATCAATCGCTATTTTTTATTTTAAGTCGATTCCTCCATGTCTTCAGCAATTGTTACTAATAAAAACCGAAACGTCAAAAATCCAATATAGAATGATTATTCCTCAAGTACTAGATGAGAATCAATCGCTATTTTTGGTTTAAAATCGATTTCTCTATGTCTTCAGCTACTAATAAAAACCGAAACGTCAAAAATCCAATATAGAATGATTATTCCTCGAGTACTAGATGAGAATCAATCGCTATTTTTGGTTTAAAATCGATTTCTCTGTCTTCAGCAAAGGTAACGGATAAGAAAACAACGCAGTTGCTATGGTTACTCATAAAAATTCCTCCCAAATTTTTAGCATTTCACAGAGAGAAGCCTATCCATTCTTACTTAAGCAAGGCTAAATGAGCTATATTAAAACTTTCAAATGAATAAATTTTAAAGAATTTAAAAAATTTTAAAAAGTACCATCTTACTCTAGAGTAAAGTACTTTAAAATATAATTTTACTAAAAACTTTATTTAACCTTTTTTGTGGTCCCCAAGGTACTTAATTAGGATATTAAATTTCATCAAAATTGGTTAAGTCATTTTCAAGATATTTAGAAAAAACTAAAAAAGTACTGAAATAAAGTACTAATGTTTGTGGGCCGATATGTACCAAAAACTAATCAGCGCTTCATTTTGTTAAACTAATGGTAGGTTTTCAATTTCATTTCAATCGGTGCAACGGTGTGGAAAAAATCGTGGGCCAAAAAAACGATAACATACATACATACATCCATACATCCATCCATACGCACGCACTAAATGAAAAAATCGCACTTTTTGGCCTCTCGACGAGACCCCATGTAATTTTTGGCAAAACCGCCACGTGCTAATATTCAACCTAATTGAATACTACAATTTGTGACTTTAATTGAGTCCATGGGTTCCGTAGTCTTTACCTGAGGACCCTTTGAAACCACGCTTGCCCCGAGAGCGATTACAATACTTTACCCATGCTTTGCATTGGATAAAGTAAAAATCGCACTTTTTAGCCTCTCGACGAGACCCCTTGTAATTTTTGGCAAAACCGTCACGTGCTAAAATTCAACCTAATTGAATACTACAATTTGTGACTTTAATTGAGTCCATGGGTTCCGTAGTCTTTACCTGAGGACCCTTTGAAGCCACGCTTGCCCCGAGAGCGATTACAATACTTTACCCATGCTTTGCATTGGATAAAGTAAAAACACCTAGTGTTTTAAATTTAATTTTTTTCAAGGATACAATATTTTAATTACTATATATATTTTTGTTTGTATATTGAAAAAAATTGTATAATTATACGAAAAGGAGAAGTTGTAAATATATGATGATTGATGGGATATTATAAATGTGTCATTCAGCAGAGTTTCAACCTTTCAACAGGAACTAATCAAACTGATACATGACTGGATAAAAACACTGAATTTGTGGGTTTTGTTTCTTCGATTCCAGTCCTGATGCTCACATCTCACGGAAATTGATTGATGAGGTCTAGAGGGTATACTGTACGGGGTCTACGGGTATATTGTGACCCTTTATCCTCACAAAAAACGCAGTTCCCTTAAGAGAATACGGCATTGTTTGTATTTGCAGCTATCTAGAATTGAATCATTGATTGGGAAGATCTGAAGAATAGTTTTACTAATTTTCTTTTCGAATATTATAATCATACATTATAGTACTATTTATGTTGAGTTTTTAATATACGAAGAACAAAAAATAAATGTATTCAAGGACTTAAGAGTTCTAAAATCTTAGTTCAATAATATGGTATATTATTTGGAAATAATTTAATATAATTTTTCTAATTTATTTTATTATAAATATTTGTTGAAAAATTTCAGTTTTAAATCAAGAAATATTGGTAAGATCAAGGATAAGAAATTCAAAATGAATATAGAAAGTTAATCACTTTATTAATCAAAATATAAAAAATAAATATATGTATATATATAAGAAAAATCAAAACTTAATTAGAGAAGTTTAGCTGTTTCGACTTTTATAAAATGAAAAGCAGAAATTAAGGCTCCTAATTGAATATTTTCGTTGCAACCATTAGTTAGCCGATATTCAATATCAGATAATCGGACCATAAGTTGAGAAAGACTATGTGCAGGAATTTCAACTAAAAAAAAAAAGTAATTAAAAAATAAAAAGTATAGAGAACTTGTTTAATTCAAGAAATTAAAAGTGTTTTTGACGAGAGTAGCAGAGTTGTTAATGCATATAAATGAATATCTAATATTCTATATAAATATAATATATATGTATAGGTATATATATAAATGAATAAGGATAAAGTATATACAAAAGTATTTTTTTCTTGAAATGCAAAAAATAAAATTTTATTATATTGTAACGAAAGATAAGTGATAAATCATGGGCAAATTAGAAACAAACATATTCGTTTATCTTTATGAATAAAATCCCTTTCTGCTAATATCTTTTGGGAGACTTAAAACCATCAATCATTCATGACTCCGATCCACAAGTATTCTAAACTCCAAAATCTTTGAATGATTTTCCAATCTACTTTCTGGAATGCAAGAGTAAAATCCTGACATATATATATCATTAAAAAAATTAATATATAAATAATAATACATATAAACTGGCAGGGACCCTTAGGTCTTTTTATTTAAGTATAATTGAAGTTAATAAAAAAATAAATACCTCGATAAATATATTCATGAATTTCCGTGATAATGTCACTAAGTGCATATCCTTTAGTTTTGTGAAGTTTTGAAATATCTGAATATTAATTAAGAAAAATAAACTAAATTAGAAAGGAGAAAAAAAATGTAAAAAATTGTAAAATTATTCCTCAGAAAATGCAATATTTATAATAGTATTAAATTAAACTGTAATATTTATTATAGAATAGCTTGCAGTCGATTAATATTTTCATAGTTTTTCTTTCGTGATAATAGTGGAAAATAACTATTTATCATTTCAAAATCATGAAACAATAAAATTATCAAAATGACCACATTTCCGAACAATAAATGTTGCAGTCGCAAAAGAACCCAGGTTTCTGTAAGTTAATCTATAATACTTTTTCAATTTCTATTTCTCCCGGTGAGTCCTAAGAAGTCTGTTGTACCTTTTAAATCTCAAGTTAATGTCTCTAAACAGTGAGAGACAAGACTTAAACGTTTCCTTGATGAGAGTAGTTGTATTGTTAAAAGTAATAATTCATTCCTAAATGTCTCAAGGTCCTAGTTTGTACAAAAAAAAACAGACAGGAATACATCAAAATTAACCAAGAAAACCTAAAAGGAGTTAAGGGATTCCGATACCTAGGAAGTAAAATAACATGGGATCGGAGGAGCAAAAACGAAATTAAATCAAGAATTGTCCAAGCAAAAATGGGGTTTAATTCAAAACAAAAACTACTATGCTCTTCCTCAATCAGCTTAGAAAACAGGAAGATGCTATTGAAGACATATGTATGGAGCATAGCCATGTACGGGTGTGAAACCTGGACAATTAGAGAAGCGGAGAGAAAGAGATTAGAGGCTTTCGAAATATGGTGCTACAGAAGAATGATGAATATCAAATGGATGGATAAAATTACAAATGAAGAAGTTCTTGAAAGAATCGGAGAAAGAAGAACCTTGTGGAAGAGTCTGAAGAAGAGAAGAGGTCAGATGATGGGGCACACACTGAGCCATGGGGGACTGCTTAGGGATATATTGGAGGGGGAGGTGGGAAAGAAAAGGGGAAGGGGATGGCCCAGATTAGAATATTTCAACCAAATAATTGGGGATATGGGATGCGAAACATTTAGAGAGGCCAAACAGCTGGATCCATTAGGATATTTTTTTTTCATCTAATAATAACTTGACTGGTGTCGTTGACATATATTTTATTAATATATAAGTTTAATTTATTCGAAGTTGAGATTTTTGTATATAGGGATAAAAGAAAAATATTCTATTCTATTTTTTGTAAGAAGTGATTACTGTTCTGTTCTGTATTGATAAGGTTGTTATTAAAAAGAGAAAAAATTGTGTTTTTTGTGAATGTGCCAAATATCTTTTGAAAATTGTATTCTGATGGCCTTCAATGGTAACGAAGGTAATAAGAAAATTTAAACGAATGTGTGACATGACTATTTGAAGCCCTGAAGAAGTCGGCAAAGTCGACGAAACGTTGGTGGATAAATAAAAAAGTCACACATAAAAACTTGTCCTTATTTTCCCAATATAAACTTTCAAATTATAAATTAAATTATGGACGGAAATGATAATAATTATTATTAACATAATACATATTTAATTTGAAAATTTAAAATAAGCATAAGTATTTTATAAAAAGGATACTGATATATGATGTTTTAATTGGTTCATTAAGAAGCCATCTAATTATATTTGCAATATCTGACTGCAGAGGATGTCCAACACACGAATAAACATTATCTTCATTAACGTTTTTATAAGCAAGCCATGTTGATTGTAAAATATTTAGTACTTTTCTCATATCTCCATTTGCCAATTTGAGTAAAGCTTGTTTTCCATCCTCAGTTGCTTGTACATTTTCTTCACCAATGACATAATTTAGCCTGGGTAACATTTGTTCGGTTGTTAATGGGCCAAAACGGAAACGTGTACATCTTGATTGAATAGCAGGAATTATTTTACTCAAGTAATTGCATATTATACAAAATCGAACATTTTCTGTGAATTTCTCAATTACTGAAAAAATATTAATATAAGATAAGAATTAAACCAAAAATTTAATATAGGAAATTAATTTAGATATTCATCATTATGTTCTGAAGCAGTTTTCATAAGATAAATAACAGTATTTAAAATATTATTAAAATATGAATAAAGAGGAAAGAATTTGGTTTTAAGTTTACCAAAATATAAATTGATGAAATTATGATTATGTTATTATAAAAAAAATAATTATATTTAAAAATAAATTTAAAGGCTATTTAAAAATCAATTACAATACATACTTCGTCTTAAGGCATTTTGTGCATCTTGAGTCATAGCATCTGCTTCATCAAGAATAATTAACTTGAAACCTTTATTAAAAATCGTTCTTGTGCTGGCAAAACTAAGTATTTGATCACGTACTATACCTATACCTCTATCGTCAGAGGCATTTAATTCCAAAACCTGAAACAAAAAATACAAAAGTTAAAAAATGAAAAATAATATGTAGTATTCAAATTAGATATTGGATCCATATAAGAAAAATAATAATTTGGTGGGTCCTTAATAAACAATCCAATATTAAAATAACCCATTTACTATTCATGTTTGATTGATGATCTTATTAGTTACGGCATTGATGATACATATAAATAAGGTGTAGTTCTGGATAAGCTAACGATTTTAAAAAAATTGATAAAACCGGGTTTCAGAAAATGGTAAAAAACCTAGTAAATATCTAGAGGTTCATCTGACAGACCATTTGAGCTAGTTGTCTTATTTCTAGGCGCGTCGATAAAACTTCCCAGACATATCATTCGATTCTAACTCACTGGAATTTAGTGATAAAATTTCAAGGTTGGGCGTCACTCTAGGGTTTGACGTTTCATGGAATGATCATATCTCAACCACTGCTAAAGCTGCAGCGTGCAAGCTTAGTCTCCTATTTAGGTCTAGACGCTATTTTACTACCAGTCAACTTCTTACACTATATAAGGTTCAAATTCGTCCTTGTCTCGAATATGGCTCTCATCTGTAGAGGTCTTCAAGCATTCTCTCGCCACACTGGATGCAATTCAAAAGCGAGCAATTAAACTAATAGGAGACCCGGCCCTAACTAACTCACTCGACTCCCTGGCTCACCAAAGAACCGTTTCTGCCCTTTTCCTGTACTACAGATACTATCATGATGTCTGTTTAGTCGAGCTGAAACCAATTATCCCCCCTAAAGCCTTCTTTACTAGAAACACGCAGTTTTCGAACGCTCAGCACCCCTTCGCTGTCAAATTGGATAAAAATCGAACCAGCCCTTTCGGCAACTCCCTATGACCTCGAGAGACTGGAACTCACTTCCAGCCACCGTCTTCCCCGCGACTTATAACCTTCAGCTGTTTAAGACCGTATCCCCAGATACCTTCGACTCCTACCCAGCCAATAAAATACCCTCTTTTTCTTCTTTTCACGATAGAGGGGCCAACCCAGGCCTTTAGGGGAGGCACCTTTTGGTGTATCTCCTTCTCACATCAATATCATTAAAAATAAAGAAAAAAAAGCGTTGCATTCTCAACCAAGAACAAGTGTTAAAATTAATATAGCTAAATTTTACGGAGTTTGAAATGTCTTTTCAGTAGTGACTCTACAGCCTAACAGACATTTTATATGGAGACAGACCAAAGACTGAATGACAGTGTTCCTGGTTATTAGAGGGTCACATTGCGTGGGTACTAGTAAGACCCTCTCAGATGGCCACGTTCAATTTGGACAGTTTAAATAGCGCAATCAGTCATACCAAAACCTTTATTCGCCAATACGTTTGTCCCCATGACTAGGAGTAACTGGAACTCTCTCCCGGCCTTCGTCTTTCCCGTCATTTATGACCTTCAAAACCCGGGTGCACAAACACCTACGCCCTCCATACTTTCTCTTAATCTATTCCTCTTTCTCTTCGGTAATGCAGGAATATTGCCAGATTCATAGGGGTCGCATCTTTCTGGTGCACCCATTCTTGCGTTCAATTGCATTAAAAATAAAAAAATAAGTAAAATAGGATTCGGGAAGGGATGCTGTGCATATTCTCTTAATGCCAGTAAGTTTATATGAATATTTACCATTGATGAAAATTGTTTAGGTGAATATAATTGCTTAGCGCAAGCTAAAATTGTACTGGTCTTTCCTGTTCCTGGTGGTCCATAGAATAGTAAATGTGGAAGCTGATGTAAAAATTTTTCTACTAAAAATTAAAAATTACAATTTGAGTATATGAATTATAATTAAATTCCGCTAGAGTACAGAAACCCCTCCCTTCCCTCCATAAATTTCGGAACTACTTCAGATTTTCAGAGGGCACTGGTTAAGAAATATTATAGACTTTTACGGAGCAAATCGTTAAATCTGTTTTTATGCGAAAGTAAGATGACGAATTGACATATTTAAGGTAGTTGTTCCGCCAAATGCGTTTTCTTAAGATATTTTTGAAATTTATACAGATTATTATTTAAATAATTCTGCATCGATTGGTGGCAAAACAAAATTTATGAACAATACAGTTCAGGAGAAATTAAATTTCAAAAATCGAGTTTTTCAGGCTCTTTAACATTGCACTATACGGGATATCGGAAAATTTACATACATATTTAATTATAATTAAGAAACCCTTCTTACCATTTTTACAAAAACTAAACCAACATTAAACAATAACCAATACATATTTTAAGACAATTTTGATTCATAGTTACAACACAGTTTCTGAGATAATAATGAATAAATAATGAAAAATGTATAAAAAAAATTTACACTAAAAACAATTTGGCAACAGGGCATTTATTTAACCAGCGAAAGATGTATAAAGCGCGCTAGATTTTTTCAAAATTATAATTTTCATAAGGTGTAACGTAGGCGTTGATTACATTTGTTAAAAAATAGCAAAACGATTTTTATAGAAATTTAAAATGTGTTTTATCTGTCATTTTAATATAAAAATATTCAATCTCTTACAATGGTGCCAAATTTGTCAAATGAGTACGGGATTGGCTAGAATTGGTACATAAACAGCAAAAAGTTTTGGGCTTATGAATTATGAATCCTTATTGTCTATTCTATATACTCTAGCATTAACTTTTTGCTAGTATTGTCGCGAAACAACTACCTTAATCGCTATACGCAAAATATGTTTATTTAATAACTAGGAGCAATCTCTCGGAAATCTCCTGAGAGAAAAATAACGATTCTAGCAGAAAGTGTAGGAGTGAACCTGAGCAAATGAATAGATGCACTGCATTAATAAATATTAGATATGTAGTGTTAAAGCTTGCATTTTTGTGATTAGATTTATTACGAGTTTAAATTTTGTTTAAATCACACATAATTACAATTATTTGTTTTTGCATTAATATACTTTTTAGTTCTTAATAAAGTTCACTTTCGGTTAATTTTAGAAAAAAAATCACATTAAAAAATGTCTGAATTTCTTCGGTTAGGTTATATTCGGTTCAGCTTGGTGAGCTCAGGTCACATCGGCTGTATATTTGTTGTGTGAGGTTGAGAGAAGATCGCTCCTGAAGCACCTCGAATAAAATCTAGCCGAAGTTAGGTTCACCCTGGACCTGACACTACAAAACCCATTCAAAGTGATCTGATCCCAACCGGAAAACCGAGACGATCCGAAAATAAACAGACTTGATGGAATCAACTGAAAGGCCCTGAGTCCACCATATTAAGCTATAGTAGGAAAAGACTATATGAAACTCATGCCGAGAGGTGAACCGCGACCTAAAATCGTGTACATCTACTTCCACTTCCAAGAGGAAGACAATAGATTATCTAATGAATTCCAAAGTAATACCAAAGACGGGGTACACCTAATTCCAATCGAGGTTCACCCCTCGACTTATGCTATCGAATCAGATAATGTAATGTAGGTTCCGAAATATATCGGAGGGTTTTCTGCACTCTTGACTAAATTTCATATGATCTCATTACATGTTTTTATTATATCCTCATGAGAAATTAATTCATTTAATGAATTGGGACGATATTTTTCTACCCTAAAAATATACAATAAATGTATTAATATATGGTTATGTATAAATAGGTATTACAAATAAGTCGTTCTTACCAAGGAAGATTTACTTTATTTTTCTCATTTTGCGTAACCATTTTAAAAATTAATTAATAAAAATCAAGAGATGTCAAAGTTGAAAAATTAAAATAAAGAATAGCGGGAAAAATTATTATTTGATCTATGGAATCCAAGATAATTCATTCTTGCTTAAATAAAATGGCACTATTATTGCCATTTGTTTACACCAGAGAGTGCTGGTTGACAAGTTAAGGTTAGAAGTTTTCAAAAATTTAAAAATAATTCTAAAATAAATTTATTTATATAGGTGAAAAGTTGAATTAAATATTTTAAATAATACACTGTTAATTATGTCTTCAAGACTTATGAATATTGTAAGAATTAAAAATTTATATTTATTTTTAATTTGTATATTTAAAAATTTATATATAATTTTTCTTTTCAGATGAAATTGGGGAATAGATTTATTCCTTCAATATACAAATTTAATCAAGCACATTATTCTAAGTTATATGAACCTGATTATTTAGATGTTTGTATACTTGTAGATTTATTTTAAATAACATTAGATATTGATTAATAATTTTTTCAGGTTGGAAAATCCGAAATACCTGTATACTCTGATTTATTAATTAAAATATCAGGATTTGATTATCCAGTGCTTGAAAAGTATCAAAAATTTATCCATAAAATGATTGAAGCCATAGATCTTGAAGTCGAGACTGGGTATAATTATTTTAAATCTATTCGAGAAAAATAATTTTTTAGAGAACCAGGATGAATTGGGTTATGAATCCCCACATGAGACCTCACAGAATATTTGACAATGTCATATAGTCTTAATTAGGCCAATAATTTTAAGAAAAAAATATAATTTCTTGGGGAAATTCATATGAGACACCTTCTCCATGTGAGAAGCTTTTTGCTATTGACATGAAAACATTACAACTCTTTATTTCTATCCCATTCCCGACACTCCACCAAGATGTTGGTCCCACTAGTTCACATGGCCTTAAAATGTACATATTTAAAACATGTTCCACATTGTGAAAAGATCCTAGACTTTTAATTTTTGAAAAGATAAGTGTGCAAAATTTGGCCAAGATCGGACAAATTGTCTAGGCCAGTGATTCTCAACCTTTTTTTCATCACATTACACTTTTAATAATATAAAAATTTGACGGTACACTAACAATAAAATAAATTAATAGAATTTCACGTGAAACTTAACCTAGAAAATTCTCCTCATAAGTTATTTATAATGTTTCACCTAGAACCGACACCTAAATCCTTAAAAATTAAGAATTTTATTTGGTTTATTGATTGATGTACCTATAAAATTATCATAGGACATTTTGCATCCTGTAAAATGTTACTACCTCTTTAGTTCAAATGATCAAATAAATATTTGGATAAAGTGTCACTTGATAAAGAAATGTAAAAAAAAAAATTCGGGTAGAACCACTGTGGCACTTAGAGAATCAATCTCGCGGAACAGTGGTTGATCATCACTGTTCTAGGCCTTTATAACAAATTTTTAAACAAATATACATAGGTATAAACCCCGAAATTTCACTCATCCTTTTCAGCCCCTTAGGGGTTGAATTTCAAGAAATCGATTTTTAATGGGTGCCTTTGTCCTCGGCTGAAGCGTTTGCCAAAATTTTAACGTTCTAGATCCAGCGATTTGGGATGGTCTTTGATCATATCTTAATGATTGTGATTCAGTTAGTTATGACTATATAAATACATATATAGATTTATTATTTCAATAGATAAGATATGCTTAGCATATCTAACTCATATATGAAGTAAAGCCCTGGCAACTGGTAAAACAACTTTCGCGGTAGCATTAGGAATTTCACTTTTAATCAGATCTATCACAAAATTCTTGGCGAAATGTCTGTCTTCGGCCTCACTACCAGACCCTTTATTTGGTACGAAAACATTCCATCAAACCGCAATATTAAGAGTGATTGGCGGAAAATCATCCTTTACCTATTAATCCAAAATATTGTTACCCAGATAATAGTTTCCTTCATAGCCCTCAATCTTTACAAAATAAACGCCTCGACATTCTTTACTTCTTCCATATCTTTAGATTCTCAAAAATAGGGGTTCTTGTAACTTGTTAACTCTAATACAGTTCACTATAGGTATCTTTCAGACATTTACTTTAGCTTTTTTCAAGAAAATATCTACTAGGGTCCACAAGTTTCTACAACTCCATACCGTCGTCTGAAATTTCCTCCTTTCTACAATACAAGATTCAATTCTGACATGTATTGCAGCTATATATACTTATCATATAAAAAAATATTGTGGTTTAAGATTTTTATTAGAAATAATTTTAATGGCCTAGGAATTATTATTTATTGAAAATATATATTGCCTAACTCATTTATATAAACAATTAATTTAAAAAAATATATATTTTATAATTAATATATTTGAGGAATTTTCTTTTTAAATGAAGTTATTTTAGAATATATACACTTTTTAAAAGGAATTATATTATAAAATACTTTCATAAAATATTTTATTAAATAAACTGATTGTTGTTAATTTATAATATAATTTACAAAATGGTTTTCATTTCTATTTTAAGATATGCGCTTCCTTCCAAAAAATTAATAATACAAAATTTTAAAAAACTAAGCAGCGTTACTGAAAATGAATATAAATTATCTATATATCAAAGAAATATTCAGGTTTGTACATTTTCAACATTACTCTCTTGTGCGGTGTAAACGTCTAAATTATTTTTATTTTTTAGGTCCTAGAACCACCATCAACATTAGTTCCCATTTTATTGAGAATTATAGAAGCTTGTATTCCTGAAGGTGTTAAAATTGAAGTACAGCCATTTTCACCCCTAATAGAAGAAGAACGATATATTCCAGATAAAGATCTACTAGAACTTAAAACCAAATTAGAATTAAGTGGTGGTCCATCCAAAAAAAAATCCTAAAAATCTTATGAAAGGATACTAAATTGTACATTTTAATTTCTTGCAAAAAATTTTCATAAAATTAAAAAATCATTTTTAATGTAGTATGTATTTTTACTAGAGTTTAAAAAATAAAATATTTCTCAATAATATATTATATAATTATTTTTAAGCTCATATTAGTCAAGTATTTCCCTTATATTTCTTGCACAGCTGGGCTCGCTTATGTCCATAGTACACCTATTATTATACATAAAGAAAGGAGTAAAACCGGTCTCCTATAGGTCTGTCATCTGTCAATCCAAAAAATACCATTTATCGACCAAAAGGATGCTTTTTCGGACTGACGCATGGGAAAACCCCTAAGACGGATGTGTTCAGTCAGCCATGATTTGTAGCTTATATATATAAATCAAAGAATTCAAGAATAAAAGATTGCACGATTGCTATATTTAGATTTGCTTATGACAATGCTCTTCTAGGGGGCAATAGAATCGAATTAGAGAATGCTTTGAATGGTATCAACTAAATTTTTGTAGATGGGATCAAAATGAAAATAAATTAAAGCAAGACCAAGGTCTTACTTTGTAAAAAGAAGGAATAAATGAGAGAAAGTATAGAAATAAGTGGAGAGAATTTAAAAGGAGTTTAAGAATTCATCTATCTGGTATAATCACGAGGAACGAATGAAGTCAAAAAATAATAAATCCAGAATTACTCAACCGAAATGGGGTTTAATTCAAAACAAAAATCATTATACTCCTCTTCGATCAGCTTGGAAAATAGAATGATGTTGCTGAAGACATATATGGAGCATTGACCTTATGTTCGGACGTGAAACCTCGACGTTTGGAAAGGCAGATAGAAAGAGAATGGAGGTCTTTGAAATATTGTGCTACATAAGAATGTTAAAGTTTAAATAGATGGATTGAATTACAAATGAGGAAGTTCTTAAAGAAATTAAAGAAAATACCCCAAATGATTGGGTACATCTTAAGGCATGATAGCTAAAGGATATTTTAGAAGGCAAAGAGGAAAGGAGTAAGACTATTTTATTTTTCACAGATAATGAAAGAAATGGAATGTGGGAGTTAGAGAAATCATCAGCATGGGTTAGAGTTGAGTGGAACAGGGTGCTTGGTAAAACCGTCTTTGGACTCTAAACTCGATGATGATGACACTTAACACTTTCTATTATTGTGACTATTATTTAATAATTGAGGATGAGCTGAGACAGTTTTATAGTTAAGCTTGAAAGCATGAGAATGATGTTTCTGATAATTTTTGAAGACTTTTTTTATGATAATGATGAGAGAAGGAGTTACACCAAAAAGATGCAACCCCTAAAGGCCTGGGTTGGCCCCTCCATCGTGAAAAGAAGAAGAAAGAATTTTATGCGTTGGGCGGGGGTCGAAGGTATCTGTGGATACGGGTCTTAAATAGCTGAAGGTTATAAGTCGCGGGAAAGATGGTGGCAGGGAGCGAGTTCCAGTCTCTGGAGGTCATAGGGATAAAAGAGTTGGCGAAAGCGCTTGTTCGACTTTTATCCAATTTGACAGCGAAGGGGTGCTGAGCGTTTGAAAACCGCGTGTTTCTCGTAAAGATGGCATTAGGGGGATAATTGATTTCAGCTCGACTGAACAGACACCGTGATAGTATCTGTAGTACAGGGAAAGGGCAGAAACGGTTCTTCGGTGAGCCAGGGAGTCGAGTGAGTTGGTTAGAGCCGGGTCTCCTATTAGTTTAATTGCTCGCTTCTGAATTGCATCCAGTGTAGCAAGAGAGTGCTTGGAGGCACCCCTCCACAGATGATGATCGAGACAGGGACGAATTTGAGCCTTATACAGTATAAGAAGTTGACTGGGAGTATAACAGCGTCTAGACCTAAATAGGAGACCAAGCTTGCGCGCTGCAGCTTTAGCAGTGGTTGAGATATGGTCATTCCATGAAAGGTCAGACCCTAGAGTTACGCCTAGCATTGAAATTTTATCCCTGAATTCTAGTGAGTTTGAGTTGAATGATATGTTTGGGAGGTTTCTGTCGACGCGCCTAGAAATAAGGCAACACTGAGTTTTCCCAGCATTGAAGTTAACTAAGTTTTGGGATCCCCAGTTTTTAAGTTTGACAATTGAAAAGTAAACCATATTTCAGTATGGTGTTCCAAATGATTGACATACTTCTTCAGTGCCAATTTAAAAATAAATTTCATGTACATACTCCCTAAGATGTCCGATTTTTCTGGACATATAATTTGGAACTTCTGGCAAGAACATTCTTTCCACAATTAGATTTTACATACTATGGCCTTATAAATTTTTAAGCCTAATAACAATAGGATAGATGATTCTGATGGAATTATATTAGTGAATGAAATAAAAATACTATTCAATATTTCTTAATTTAAATATATATTAACTTTCTAATAAAATTTTAAGTAAAGACATAAATTTGTTAATTCGTTTGATATTTTCATCTACTTTTTCATTTGTTTTATTTATTAAAAATTGTATGTATTCTTCAGTAACCAAAAGAGTATTTTCATCCGATAAAGGAGTTTCTGTTGTCAAATTACTTCTTATTGCAAGTATTATTCTCCCTCGTTTACCCATAACAATTCCAGAATTGCGATAACCAGCTTCTATGCCAATCTTTAGCTGAAAACAAGAACAAAAATATAAATAAAAGTAAATGTTCCGTCGTGGCATAGTTGAACGATCGCCGTTCATATGTTTATGTTTTGTTCTCTTTTATTTTTGTTTATATTTTTATATTCCTAGTTCTCTTCTCTTAGGGGATGATGGTGAATTGGTTGAGGATAATGTGTTGAAGGCAAATTTATTAAATAGACAGTATTCGTCCGTTTTTGTACCTCTAGAGGAGGGTGAGTTAGTTGATGGAGGTTCTAGTGATAGTCAGATGGAGGATTTAGTCATTTTGGAATCGGATGTAGCATTAGGTATTAAGAGGTTAAAACCAGGAAAGGCCTCGGGGGAGGATGAAATTAATAGTGATCTCTTGAAATTTGTAGTGGATAGTATTTCAAAATTTTTATGTTTACTTTTTAATAGATGTTTGGATGAGGGAACTATGCCTATTGGTTGGAAAAGAGCGTTAGTTATTCCTGTTTATAAAGGGGGAGATAAGAGCTTAGCTTGTAATTATAGGCCAGTGAGTTTAACAAGTCTGGTGGGCAAAATTTTAGAGAGGTTGGTAGGCTCTCGTATCCGCTCGTATTTGGAAGGGCAAGGATAGGTTCTATCATAGGCAACATGGTTTTAGAAAAAATTATTCCTGTAATTCTCAATTAGTTTCTTTTATTCAGGAATTACAGGAAGCTTTGGATAAAAGTAAGTGTGTAGATGCAGTATTTTTGGACTTTGCCAAGGCTTTCGATAAAGTCAGTCATAAAATTATTTTAGAAAAATTAAACTCGTCAGGGTTGTCTGTTGAGATTAATTAAATTTATTCGGTGTTTTCTTAGGGATAGAACTCAAATTGTGAAAGGTGAGGTTATGATCTGTCTGATAGAGTAGATGTCACGTCTGGGGTGATTCAAGGTAGTGTTCTGGGTCCTCTTCTTTTTCTTATATATGTAAATGATTTGCCTTCTATCGTGCAATCATCTATTAGGCTTTTCGCGGATGATTGTGTCGTATATAGAATAATTGATAATGATTGTGATAGCCTTACTTTACAGAATGACCTGGATCAAATTGAAGGATGGTGTAGATCCAATTCAATGGAACTAAACCATTCCAAGTCAAATTTGGTTCTGTGGTTTGGGACAAACATCCACAACGATTAGAGAGAAAATTGATATGGTACAAAGGAGGGCGGCTAGGTTTGTTTTTGGTAAATTTGATAGGTTTAGTAGTGTCACTTCAATGATTAATGAATTAGGATGGTCTAGTTTATTGGAGAGAAGGGAATGGGCTAAATTGAAAGTGATTTTCAAAGCCTATAAGGGTTTTAGGAGTTGGGAGGAAATAACGAATAGATTTCAGGAACCAAATTATTTAGGTAGAGCTGATCATAGAAAAAAGATTCGTAAGCCAAGATTCTTGAAAAATATCGGTTTACATTCATTTGTAGGATCTGGCATTGATTTGTGGAACAGTCTGTCTGTTACTACTTGGGATTATAGTCCTCTGCCCCCTATGATTAAATCAATTATAAATTTTGTCAAGTCCTAATGTCCTAGAGTTGTGCAAAATTTTTATTTAGTTCTCACAAGCAGAGATTAGGTGAGGTAGAGAGAGGTCATACCATCCTTGTTAAGGTTTTGACCAGGTTTCCTTAACAGCTTATGGCAAATGCCGGGATGGCTAATGCGTCGCTTGCTCCTGGTATCGGGTTTTTGCGCGGAATTTTTAAATTACTTTTTGTCTTTTGATGGAAATCTATGGTCATGTTATTTGTTAATGAGCATACATTTCTATTTTTTTTTTTTTTTTTTTTACTTGTTTATTATTTGTTAAATTGTTGTAATTAATTTGTATTGATGTTTATTAATGTATTGTAGCTAGATTGTATTGATGTTTGGAGGACCTAGCCACCGAGGACTTGTGCCTCTAAGCAGGTCGAGAAATAAAGATTTATTTATTTATTTATTTATTTAAGCTATTTCAATACTAATAAATAAATAAGTAATCATTTTATTTCTCTTATTCGTCATCAGAAAATTATCAGGCAGCATATGACACACTCCATAACAGATATCACAATCCACGCCGCATAGGAGCCATTTATATAAAAAAAATCCATCAATTCTCTCCCATCCCGCATGCATCTCCCTCTCATTTAAAAGAATATCTCAATATTCACAAAACAGCAGTTAGTGCTTTAAAGCTGCTTCCCGGGTTTCGGCACCAAAATGTTCATTAGAACATCCACGAATAAGAGAAATAAAATGATTACTTGGAAAAGGTTTATTAGTATTGAAATAGCTTGTTTACATTCGAGAGAAGAGAACTAGGAATATAAAAATATAAACAAAAATAAAAGAGAACAAAACAAACATATGAACGGCGATCGTTCAACTATGCCACGACGGACCAGTAAAGATATTTATTACTTATAAAATATAAACAAAATACTCTTAAAAAGTATCAATTATTTAAAATTATAGAAAGAAATTAGCAGCTTTGATGCAGAATTTAGAGTAGAACATGAGACATGTAAAATAAATCCTTCATATTTGAAAACAAGGCCTCCTATTTCAGAACAATTATTGATAAATGAAAATAATTCATTTGAAATTAATTTATCATGAGTTGAATAGATTGTTCTGACATTATTCTTTGATGTAAATCGGTTTTTCGTATCACATCCTAAAAGTACAGCTCTTCCAGAACACGAACTCGTTGTAACATAATGTGTGCTATTATTTAATGATTCTATAATATCATATATTAAACTATCAAAAGATTTTTTATTACTTTTGTCAATTTTTAATAAAATGTTCTTTTTCTCTAAAGCGAAATTTGTGTTTTCCATTATACTTATCTAACAAATTTATTAAATATTGATTATAAGTAGTTTTGTTATATATTTTTGCATTATAAAGTAAAGATGAATATTATTCTAAAATCAAAAAAAAATAAAAATTATCCAAAGGAATATTTATAAATTAATTACAATTGAATAATGTCACAAGATTTATGCTTTAAAAAAAAGAAAACCAAAAATTATGTTGGTCACTTCCAAAGTGGGCAAAGCCGCGCTATTTTAAATAAACATCTTAAAATTATTTATAAAACAACTTAAAAAGAATTTGAAACAGATTATTTGTATTTTTTATATATGATTACACCCTTGATATTTTCTTTAAAAATTTAGGGATTGCATTTAGGGAATCCCGCCTAATTCATTTTTATCTGAAGTTAGCTTTAATTACAATTTGGAATCTGATGTTTCTGTCATTTGTGGCATTTCATTCAAATTTACTTTATTCATTTACCATTTTTAGATTTTAAATTAATTTTAATTAATGAAGCATGTCGCGAAAAGCCAAAGAAAAAGCATTTCTACCTGATATAAGAAAATTAATTTCTTCCTTAACTGGTTTGAATGTAAATACTTTTTTTTAATTATGTTTATAGATTATTAATGTTTTTTCTGATTACATTATTATGATATAGGATAATGAAGAAAATTTTAAATTGTGTGAAATTTATGCTCTTCAATGTATTATTGATCATAATTATCTAGATACTAATCAAAAAAGAATTGAAACCACGATTAAAAATATTATTCAAAAATATAAAATTCAGGCTCATCATTCTCTATCAAATAAACTTGATTGTGCTTTCAAGACACTTTGCAATTCTGAACTTAGTTCAAATGTAATTTCAAAGTTTGTATTCAAGTATGAACATATTTTGTTCATAATTTTTTAATTTCTTTTTATTTACAGACAGATTTAAAGTGGATTGTTCTATCTGTAATTCTAAATCTTGCGGAAAGTCCAACATCATTAACTCAAATACAACAACTTGAAGAAGATCAACCAAAACTTTTAAAAAATGAAGAACAGTTTGATTGGGCTAGCTATTTAAACGAGGGCAATGAAAAATTCATTTTAGAAAATCAAGATTCTGGTTCAGTAAGATTAAATTATCTCTTTTAGATTTTAATCTTTTGAATATGTCGAAAATGATATTTGATAGAAAGACAGCCTAATGATAATGAAAAGTACAATTTAGGTACTTACGAATAAAATAATTTATTGCAACGTCATTTTCATTTATTGAAAGAATTTTCGGGTAAACCCCTCCGTTAATTGGGTTATATTGGAAACGCCGGCTAAGCCGGAGGTACACGAAAAATTTGGCCCTTTCGCGGCTTAGATGGGTAAAATATCCCATTTGGTACAACACCGGTTCCTATCGGATCTTCCCCAGGCCGAAACTGGGACATCGTAATTCAATGCTTCGGCGCTTGGGAGAGAATTAGGGAAAAAAATTAATGGAATCGAACCACTTAAAAGAAGCTTCTTTTTAAACAATTTATTTATTTTTCCGCGCCGAAGCATTGAATTACGATGCCCCAGTTTCGGCCAGTAGAGACGAAAGGTTAACCAAATTTTACGATATCTGGTTACCTAGAAATAAATGCAATTTAGAGGGGTTAAATATGATAATTAATAAATCAGAAATTGGGACCCATGTAAACTAGTAAAGGCTTACCTTTACTATTAAATTATAAATAATCAAAGAGAAAGGGAAAATTGGGCTTGAAGGTGGCCCTATAGAGGAATTTTTCATAAATATAATCAAGTAAAAAAATCTTTGTGTAATTTTAAGGTTGTATAGAGTTATGGGGAGGAACAATTAAACCTCAGTGATAAACGTCAGTTTTTAAGAGAATGAGTATGACTGCAGATTTAATGCCTTTCTGGTTGAGATGTTTATCGAAAGAGAAGTTTCGACTAAAACCACCTAATATTGCACATTTTTAATGACGAAATCTCGTAAGAATGCACGACGTTTCGACTCCAGATTTAGCTTCCAAAACGTGGTGTATTGTTACGAGATTTCGTCATTAAAAATGTGCAATATTAGGTGGTTTTAGTCAAAACTCTCTTTCGACAAACACCTCAATCAGCAAGGCATCAATCAAATCTGCAGTCATATTCATTCATTAAAAAATTGACATTTCGGAGGATCTACTCTGCTTCTTCTTCTTCTTCTGGTGCCTAACCGCTCAGCGAATGTTGGCGATCATTCTGGCTATGATTGTTTTATTGACGGCGGCCCGAAACAACTCCAAGGAAGTCTTCCCGAACCATTGCCGCAGATTCTTTAACCATGATGTCCTTCTTCTCCCAGGTCCCCGTCTACCGGCTATTTTCCCCTGAATAATAAGCTGTAGAAATTGGTATTTAGAGTTACGTAATATATGGCCGAAGTACGATAATTTTCTAATTTTGATGTTATTTATTAATTCTTTATCTTTTTTCATTCTTCTTAAAACCTCTTCATTTGTAACTCTATCTATCCAACTTATTCTCAGGATTCGCCGGTATATCCACATCTCAAATGCCTGCACTCTATTACTTGTCACTTCTGTAAGAGCCCAAGCCTCCATCCCATATAGAAGAACCGGAAACACGTAACATCTTACTAGCCGCATCCTCAAATCCATACTGAGGTTGTGGCTGCACAGCAGAGGTCTTATTCGCTGGAATGCATTAAGTGCCATTTCAATTCTCTGTTTGATTTCCACAGAGTGATCCCATTTATCATTTATAGTGCAACCTAGGTATTTAATTTGTTGCACTCTCTCAAGAGGGTTGTTGCTAACTTTTAGTCCGGTGTCATAGGGGTTTATCTTCTTACTGATGACCATATATTTTGTTTTGGCCACATTCAGTTTTAGCCCATACCCTCCTTCAGAGTTTAAAAGGTTTAACGAAGGAAACTTGTAACCACTTCCTTCACAAGAAGGGAACATTCTCCGAAATGCTAATTTTTAAGAAAATGAAAATGATGTTCCAATAAATCATTTTATTTGTACTTTTCATTATCCTTGTGCTGCCTTTCCATCAATTCCCCACTGAGTTCTATCAGTCCGTTTCAAAAGAAAATACTTCTAATTTATCATTTTATAATTATAAAGTCTAATTTGAAAGGTCAACATTAAAATATAAACTTAATTTATAGGATATTTCGGAATCCGATGAAGATGTTGAAAATAATCCTAAAAAGAGTGTTGAGGATGATATATGTCCTCATGAATATAAAAATGGCATGCCTACATCATTACAAGACAAAAAAGAAATTTTAAGTAATTATGTAAGGGAATATTTGGATTTGAAAAATTGTTTAAAATTACAAACTATAGATTGTTGGTGGAATCGTTTAGATGTTTATTGTGAACCCATATCAACTCACGCAGCTGCGAATCTTGCAGGACAATGGTCAGTATATATTGTAGTTTAATGTTATATTTATTCTTTTTTATAGCTACATGTTTGTTAGATTGTTAAGCGTTTAGTTGCAGGTTGATTGACCATGCAATTAACCACTTTTTTATCATTAATTTTTCTCATAATATAATGTTAACTAACGATCAACTAAGAATATATTTTTATACACGGTGTCACATGAAACCCGCCCAATCGTATACAATCTTATCTTATATTATTAAATGAGCAATTCTTGATATATATATATATATATATATATACAATCAGGTTTCCATCAGGAAGGGGGTGTAAATTAGTCATGTCGCAAAATAAATGTTTTAATCGTTCATATCTCGTCTTCGGTAAGTCGCAGTCTTGAAATTTGAAACTTAAGCTATTTAGAGGCTATAAGAAGTACTGCAAGATTTTGGTTAAAATAGAAGTATCGGAAGTTGATGTTTATGTACGTAAGAATGTACCCCCTGCGTTTCTAAACCATAAATCTCAGAGCTACGAAATTCGAAACTTAACCTCGATATAGGCTAGAAAGGGTACAGGGTTTTTTTTTTATTTTCTCAAAAACGGCACTAACGATTTTTTTTAAAACTGGTATACCTACTTATCAAGTGTCATGAGTTATTAGTCGTTTATAGATTTTAATCCGATTGGAATAAAGGAAGGGGTGTAAATTAGGAGTGTCGTAAAATAAATATTTTAATCATTTATATCTCGTCTTCGGTAAGTCGCAGAGCCTTGAAATTTGAAACTTAAGCTATTTAGAGGCAAAAAGTTACCGAGCATCGCTCAGTGCTCCAGACACTAGACCTTAAAAAAAAAAAATACTAAAAGGATTAAATAAATTAAATTCCATCTTCATATAGATTCGCGGTTCTCAAACTTTTTCATGTCTTGATACACTTTAAGTTCTACAAAAAATCGTAGGCGTACTATATAGAAATAAAAATAATTTTTAAGAAAAAATAAAACCGACTTCAAAAAATTAAATGCAACAAAATAAAATCCACTAAAAGGAATAATTATTATCTTATTTAGTTACAACTAAACGACGAAATATTAACATGAAATTACTTTTTGAAGTCGGTGCCAACATATACCTTTTATGAATCGCATTCGACGGATCTTACTTAGTACGCTTGGAGGGTATGCTCGCTTATAGGTATAGTTTGTTTGGCACCGACTTCAAAAAAGTGATTTCATGTTAATATTTCGTCGTTTAGTTGTAACTAAATAAGATAATAATTATTTTATATCTTTTAGTGGATTTTATTTGTTGCATTTAATTTTTGAAGTCGGTTTTATTTTTCTTAAAAATTATTTTTATTTTTCTCTTTTAGTGATGTTATTAATAGTGATCATATCATCAGAACTTGACCAAATTAATATGGCACCATGCCTAAAGATACCCCTTTCCAATAAAAAAGAATCATCAAAATCGGTTCATAAACAAAGAAGTTAGGGCAGAACAAACCTAACAAAAAAGGTCTAATACCAATAAAAATAATGGGACCAATCGGAAGCCAGACTGAACCCAATGCAATTTTTTTTTTCAAAATCGGTTCACAATTGGCGGAGATATGAGGTAACATAGACACAAAAAAAAATTCAGTCGAATAGAGAACCTCCTCCTTTTTTGAAGTCGGTTAAAAACGGTACTTTGCCGTTAGCCGGACGCAAGCGAAAAATCGCCAAATAATGTAGAATTCCGCCAGATTTCAAAACCGTGATGTCTCAAATTGTCTCAAGTGAGCCCCAGGGCCTTGGCATTTTTCACTTTTAGAACTTTTCATAGGTTCGGTTCTATTTATCATCTCGGTTCATTTAGATAAAAAAATGGCTAACTCCAACATAATAGCCTAAATGCCAGCCCGAAATGAAGATATACGAGCCGAACTGAATATATCTTAACCGAACCGGCAACGACTTTTACATATTCGAATTTTTTTGGGCATTTACTAATTATTTTTTAATTAATATTCATTTTCTAAAAGAATCCGTCGTCAGTAGCGGCGCCACACGAAATCCGTCATACTCGCGTTTGGTTCACAATTGGTGACATTTGCCCCCGGCTAACGGAAAAGTACCCAAAAAACTAATAAATATGTACTTAGTTACTTAGGCAACTCGTTCCTCAGTGCACGCGGATTCCAACTCTTACGCCATCGTTGCCTATGACGCGCCAGTTTGGTCCAGTGAAAACTTACGCCTCTTCAAACTCCCCTTGTGGAGTTTTTGAATGAGAGCGAATCCGCCCAACGGATGAGCCAATAAAAATATATAACTAAAAAATAATTTTTATAATAACCCCACACATAACTTTCTGCGACTTCCTAGACCGCACTTAGGAATGTCACCCGACACTGGTGCGCCAGAGCACACCCTTTGAGAATCACTGAAATAGATATTAGCTAAAGTAGTTTTGCGCTTATCAATTCAGGCTTTCACCCTTTTTACCGTGTTTTTCGCTAAATTTTTCAAAATTTATGGCTAAATACTTATCACATCTTTATTTAATATTGACTTTTAGCTGCTTAAGTGTTCTTGACTTGTTGAAGTAAGCTTCCCCCCCCCCATACTCTTTTGAATAAAGAAATAGTCTACTATGTCTGCCCTCAGGCTCGATGTTTGACGATTCGTTTACAGAGATTGTTCTTGTTACATATAATATATATAAAATATTTCGAATTTATAATTAAACCTAATTTGTGAAAACTCGTATTTCTTAAGGATTTTCAATAAAATTTTATTCATAATTTACTTACTTCTATCAGAAAATCTTTAAGCAATAAAAAAATTGTCATAAATGAATTCTAAATTGAATAGTTTACTAACAAATTCTAGAAATGAAATATTTGATAAACAAATCAATCTCCAAAGTTTAATCAAATCTATTAATAACTTCCAGGAGTCTTCGTCTTTACGATCTTCTAGGGGATGACAAGCCAATAGTGAATTCAATATCAGAATATAAAGTTATACGCGAAATTCTCTGGATGCTTCAAAGCCCTTCTTATAGTTATTTATTTCAAAGAACTTCCGATGATAATATTTTTTTAAGAAAAAATGTGAGCATTCCAAGTCTAACTGATGTAAGTTATAAAAATCTAAATTGAAAAACTTTTATCTTTAATAAATTTATTTACTCTCTATTAATTTTAGAATTCATTACAACATTATCTTGAAGAAATTTTACCTTATATTAAAATTCGAAATAATTTTCAAATTTTTCAAAATGAATTATACAAGAAAGATAAAAGCTTAAATCCTCCAAGAACATATGAAGCTTATGAATTCGCATTGAACAACTATCTTTTGAAAATTAATCAAAAACTTGTTAAAATTGAAGAAAAAGTTGCCAAACAAGGTATTTTTTTAAAGATGAAATTAAAAATTAATATCATCATTTTCTTTAATATGAATTCTATATCCAATTCATCAAAAGTAGCTATTTTTATAGCACTAATACATTTTCACTTTTTCATTTTGTCAATAATTGAACATCCTTTAGTTTTTAGTAAGGTACATGCTCCAGTAGTGGCCTGTACCTGTAGTGGGCCAGATGCAAGAAAAGTGCAAAAATTAGCTTATCCAACTTTGAAAAATTACGCTATATATAGCCCATGGCATGAAGTTATTTAAATTTGGATAAGCTAATTTTTGTACGTTTCTTGCATCTGACCACTTAGTACATGCCCACTACTGGAGCGTTTACCTTATGTACAGATTAATATTTTTCATTTGCATTTAGTACTAACTCTTATACTCTCTTTCCCCCGCTTTGATGCGTCAATATGTAACAAATAACAAAAGCATCCGCTCATTTGCAATTCTTATTTCTTAAGTTAACGTCATATTTAGATAATATAGGCCAAAACAAATTAAATATCTGGGATTAATGAACAAGTTAAATTTTTAAATATTTAAGGATAGATGACATTAAAAAACTCTCTCGATGATATACACGGCTATTATTATGAATCTAATTATCCTTCTGCTTAAACCCCATTTACATTAAATATATGATTTAAAACTTATCTCTCTCCATTCCCACAGTAGCTTATTTGATCTCTTAGCCCATCGTAGAACCGTTTTCGCTCTTTCCCATTTTACTTTCGTACGTATTTATAAATATGATCATAGCATTCGTCATAACGAAATTGTCAATAATCCCCCTAAACCTTTGCTCGAAACACCCGATTTTCAAACACACAAAACCCCTTCGCAGTCAAATTAGATTCGAATCGAACAAAATCGTTCATTCATATTACCATGACTTATAGAAACTGGAACTTTTTTCTTGCGTGCTACCTTATTCAATCCTTTTAAGACTTGCCTCCAAAGGTAACTTCGACCTCAACCAACCCCTTGGAATTATTCTTTCATCTTTCTATATTGTCAGATTCAACCCTGATTTATAAGTGTTGGACCTTCTTGGGCATCTCTTATCTTTATCTTAAAAAAATCTTACGATACTTTTTAAACCCATCACTTTTAGAGAATGGAATTATCTTTCCAGATTTTTCCTCAAATCATGTTCTTCTGATATTTAAGTACACAAAACTTTAAAGTTGTAACCACATGATTCTTTGAGGCTTATTAACCTGTAATTTATAGATGGAATTTCTACATTACTCTCTTTAATGATTGAATTAAAGCCTATATTATGCGAACTGAAAATTCTTCATGATTTACATTCACGTGCAATTCTTGATTGGAAGAATTTTCCAAATTGGATTGTGCTACTAAGTAAGTACGAGAAACTACTAAAGACATAATCTAACTAATAAAGCAATAGATATTATATCACAAATATTATTCATGTTTTTTTTTACTTAATAAATTCTAGTACTTTTCCAATCAGTAATTTATTTAAGTTAAATTCTAATGATAGTGAAAAAAACTTATTTAAGCTTAATTTTGAATTTATTTCTATGATCATACTTGGACGTTTTATTTTTTTATGAAATTGACTTTAAAAACTCTTAACAATTTTCAACACCCATCTATAAAAATTTAATACATGTTTTATTCTTTTCTTTTTTCAGATTACTTTCTTCCTTATATAATTGGATTCAGAATCATCATCAAGAACGCCAATATACAATCGCAATGGATCTTTTCATTCATTCTTTGTCAGTATATATGGAACTTGTTGATGGTTGGCTAACTTATGGTATTCTTATTGATCCTCATCATGAATTTATTATTTCCAAGTAAATAATTTCTTTTTTTAATATATAATTTTTTGATTATGTTAGAAAATTAGAACAAATTCAATATTTTATTTACTAATAGGCATTTTAAGAATGGCCAAAGGAGCGAAAATCTATCCAAGATTATTAGCTTGAGTTGTTTGCCATAAAAGAATTTAGTCTTTTTGATTTTAAGTCGATTCTTCCACGTTTTCAGTAGAGTTTGCCATTAATAGTCAAAACATCAAAAATGGAATGCAATAAGGTTATTCCTCTAGTATTAGATAAGAATCGATCGTTATTTTTGATTTTAAGTTGATTCCTCCATGTCTTCAGGAATGGTTAACAATAATAATCGAAGGGCCAAAAATCTAATGTAGAATTATTATTCCTCAAGTATTAGATGAGAATCGATCGCTATTTTTGATTTTAAGTCGATTCCTCCACGGCTTCACCAATGGTTACCAATAATAACCGAAATGTCAAAAATCGAATGTAGAATGGTTATTCCTCGACTGTTAAATGAGAATCGATCATTATTTTTGAATTAAAATCAACCTGAACTGCAAATTACAAGTGATATCTGATTAATAATAAAGGAATAAACTTATCAATATTTCAAATGAATTTGGATAAAGATTAGCAACGATCCGTTGCAGTTTATTAATTATTTATTCATTATTATCTCAGAAACTGTGTTGTAACTATGAATCAAAATTGTCTTAAAATATGTATTGGTTATTGTTTAATATTGGTTTAATTTTTTATAAAAATGGTAAGAAGGGTTTCTTAATTATAATTAAATATGTATGTAAATTTTTCGATATCCCGTATAGTGTCTGAAAAGCTCTATTTTTGAAATATAATATCTCCGGAACTATATTGTTCATAAATTTCGTTTTGCCACCAATCGATGCATAAGTATTTAAATAATAATCTGGCTAAATTTCAAAAAAATCCTAAGAAAACCCATTTGGCGGAACAACTACCTTAAGAACCGCTTTAATATAACTAACCCATTTTCATTTGGAAAATTAATAATGATGGATTTTTATTTGTTTTGTATTCAGCAAAGAAGATAAATCGAGTGAAAGAGAAGGTCTTTGGACTGAACACTTTTTTATTGAAAATTACAAAAATTCATTAAAAGATTTAGGTGAATATCCACTACCGATTTTATCAGAATTAACAAACCGAGTATTGCATGCTGCAAATAGTGTTCAATTATTATTACGTCTTGATCGACTTCGAGAAGCTCCTAGACATTCAGGTATAATAATTTATTTGTCAAAACAATATATTAAATTTAATTATTTCCATTTATTAGCATATTTATTTATCTTTCAAATAAAAATAATGTAAAAAATAAGTAAATTAATTATTATTCATTATATTATGCGGAAAAGTAAAATTAAAGCTAGCTAGAAGCTTGATGCTTAGCTTATAGTCACTATTATTAGTATAATATTTTTTAAACTTTCCTGTTTATTATAGATTTAAATTAAAAAAATTTTAATACGCGATTGAAAAAAATTGAAATTTTGCTCTTTTGCTGAAAAGACACCAGGTGACCAATTATTCTTAATCATAAGTTGCCTATATTTGATTCGATCGCGAATCAAATGCAGGTGATTTTTATCAGATATTAAGTGAAAATAAATAAAAATAAAAAAAAAAAAACGCGATCAAAAACAATTCCCGTTAATATGTTAATTATTCTTTAATATATTAATTGGAAAATTATTTAACTTCATTATTTCAAGTCAGAAATATATAAATTCGGATATTATTTTCATTTAATATCTGACAAAAATCACCTGCATTCGATTCGCGATCGAATCAAATATAGAAACTTATGATTAATTGATGGATAACACCTAACACATGTGTTAACAGATCGAGCGCGCTGGACTGGGGGATTGAATATAAAACATCTCAGATAACAAATCCATTTGGTGATCCATATCAGTGTTTGATATAAAAAGCGTCATGCGGGCTAATCGCGAAATGATGCTGGATGATGGATCACATCTTTTTTATTTTCTCTTGTTCCAGACTTAAGATTTCAGCAGACTCCAATAGCCTCAACCAGCAGTAGTCTCGCGATATACCGGGTGAATTTTTTTTTATCTTGAGACAGTCTTATAACTCAAAAACAGTGCATTAAATGAAAAAAAGTTTCAAATAAAAGTTTATTTATATCGAGGAGAAAACTAAACTACGCTATTGTTTGTCGATCTAGAACAAGCTTTCAAGGGTATTTGAAGGTCAAGTTCTGTTTTTTAAATGGAAACCTATATATTTCTTTTCATATTCATAATCTACAAGAAAAACTGAGCAACTTTCATAAGAACTATTTTTTTATCCGACATCAAATTAACAAAATATTAAATCAATTATTAGATCTCAAAAAAATCCTAACAATTATTCAACTTAATTATCAAATAATAATGATCAAATATTTAATTATTAAATAAATAATTAATAATTTTTCGAAACTGTTCTGTGACATTCCAGAGTGTATGGCAAGTCTTATGGATGAATTCCAACATTTCTTTTTTTTTTCTTTTTTTTAACAGATTTACAACACAATAAAATTAAACTTGTGAGGATGTATTCCTATCAGGTAAACGCTCGGCATCCATTTCAAAGGCATCCTCATAACAATTCTTCCACATTCACCATAAATTAAGATCATTCCAATTCTGTCTTCAAAAATTCTCCATTTTTATTATGGAAATACAATATAACTATCTACTGGATTGATACGAGAAAAAAACTTTTTTATACTCAAAAAGTTTAAGTAGTTCAATTAAAAGTAGAAAATAATCTCTTAAATCTGTGTACCTACGTATAATGAAGTTTTAAGATCATTATAAACACTTATTTTCATTGTTGTGACTTTTCGATTTAATAAATATTTATTTAATAATTAATTATTTAATCATTATTATTAGATAATTAAGTTGATTAATTGTTAAAAATAAATATTAGACATTTTTTTGAGATCTAATTGATTTAATATTTTGTTTATTTGATGTCGGATAAAAAAATAGTTCTTATGAAAGTTGTTCAGTTTTTTTTTGAAGATTAAGGATCCGTAAAGAAATATATAGGTTTCCATTTAAAAAACAGAAGTTGACCTTAAAATACCCTTGAAAGCTTGTTCTAGGTCCACAAACAATAGCGTAGTTTAGTTTCCCCCTTGATATAAATAAACTTTTATTTGAAACTTTTTTAATATAATGCATTGTTTTTGAGTTATAAGACTCTCAAGATAAAAAACTCACCCGGTATATGTGCGTGCCCATAATTATGAAAGTGGACTAAGTAAAAAAATTAGTTTTTTTCATATTTTATGTTCCATCCATTTAAAAAGTACAGTAATAAGATGTCGTTTTTGAAAAATCCCATAAAATTGAACCGTATTCTAACATCTTCAATCTAAATGCCTCGAACCTTGTCAGCTGATTTTTTAATTTTAGCATCTATCAATCTTCATTCATGAGAAAGCATCTCAGAGCTTAATATTAATAGATTTGATTGATATTTCCCAAATTTAATATAATGTATTATATAATAATAATAATTTATTTTTGAAACATTTTAGAATCCCTATACTCTGACTACTTAAGAATTCTAGACAAAGAATCGGAGAAATTCTCCCCAAAAAATATTTCTACATCTCCATCTTGTGTCTTCTATAGTACTATTGCTACAAATACTATTATAAGTGGCAACCAAGAAGACGATTCATTTGATGTTCAATTGAATTTATTGAAAGATCTAAAAGACTCATTTCTTGAAAAGGCTTTTGAATCTTATATACCAGAATTGAAAAAACAACAATCAATTGAAAGCTATTCTTCTTCTTCATCAGTGTCACTAGCAACCACTCATCAAGCAAATAAAAATCCAAAATATGAAATTATAAATAGGTAACAAAAGTAATATTAAAAAACAAAAATTTAAGATACCATATTTTGTAAAATTTCTTACTAATACCTATAATTTCTATCGAAAATAAATTTTCTTGTTTCTCAAACCAAAAAAGTATTAATTAAATTAGAAAAAAAAAAATTATAGACACTAGGACCAGCCAGAATACGAACCAGGAACTTCAAAATTTATGTACGAATCTCTAACCAATGTTCCTACTGATCCCCCGACTCAAAACAATCCCAAATATCTACATGAACATAGTATTTCATTTTTATTCTTTCTTTATTTTATTCACGCGGCTCTATAGTGTCAAGCCTATTAAACAAGAAGTAAATACCTCTCATTTTACCAAATCATTTAGTCATTACACTTGAGAAAATAATTATTTTCCAAGTTAAGATGCTGTGGGTGATTGAGAGGCATGCGCGTATTTAGGGGGGGGGGGGGGGCAAGGGGGCACTGCCCCCTGGAAAATCGAGTCAAATCTCAATAACTATTTATGCTATGAGAATAATTTTATTCTTAAAAAATCAATACAGATTGAAAAATGTAGATTTCAAAAAAAATTATCTTCCCATATAAACCAATAAATAGGGGGGGTTTGAGCTTATATTAATTGCGGGAAAAGATTTTTTAGGGTCGTTTGGTATAGTGTGGCCAAATCTAAATTTGCGTCCTCGAAAGTCTGGGAGACAACTTTTTGTGGCCTAAAAACTTCGAAATTTTCGGACTTTTTCCAGTTTTTCGCTTATAACTCGAAAACAGTTCATATTTTATAAATAACCGTTTTATAGTAAATTAAAGCGAACAAATTTTCGCGTTGATTAAAAAAAAGAAATGCAAAATTGGTCTAGTAGTTCAATTTTTAATGGGGATCCAAAAAAACAGCCCCCAGTATCTCTTTTGAATATCCCTAAAAACTCACACTTTTTTCGATTTTTTCCGATTTTGACCATGAAGGAGCACGTTTTCTACAAATAAGCCTCTATACATTTTAAAACTAGATTAAATTTGCTATAATTTAAACAAAGTTTCATATTGATTGGATAATGGTAACCCGTGTCGCAATGAGGTTGAAATTTTGAAAAAATGCAATTTTTTGCAAAAAATCTCAGTTTTTCCTTCATAAAATGAAAACCACTCATCTTAGTAACTTGATTTCTATTTCATTCTCTAGAAAATTTTGTTGACTTGAACGTTTACTTGGACCACTTTTTGTTAAAACTTTCCTCATGCGTCATGGAAAATGCTGGATATCTATAAATCTAAGAGTTTTATCAAAAAAGTGGTCCAAGTAAACGTTCAAGTCAATAAGATTTCCTACAGAATGAGATAGGAATCAAGTTCCTAGGATAAGTAATTTTCATTTTATGAAGGAAAAACTGCAATTTTTTGATTTATCAACAAAAATTTGGTTGGGCAGTCGCCACACCTCGCTCAGCCCTGGCGCCACTGCGGCTGCCCCCTCCCCCTAGGAAAATTCCCTAACTACGCCAATGTTGAGAGGTATTGAATTATAGTTTAAAAAGATTAATATTTTTAAAAGAATAGATTTTACTAACTTGCTATTTATTAAGCAAATATATTTAATTTATTATTCATAGAGGTAATTATTTTTCAGAATTAGCGAAAGAATTGAAACCTGTCATTTATTAAACAGATCTTTCATACAATTGTTTGATGAAGCTTTAAATAAGTCATATGCTCCTGTAAAAGAAATAATGATTAGGGAATTTAGATTACTTCAACATCTTCAAGCACTTCGCTCTGTGTTTCTTCTTGAAGCTGGGGATTTAATGCACGAATTTTATACAAGTTTTTTTAAACAGGTAATTTATCAAATAAAATTTACATTTTTCATTGCTTGAATCAAAAACTTTTGTGTTATATTCTTTAACAAACTCTGGCCATAAGAATACTCAAAAATAAGAGCTGTTGGAAACCTACTACTATTAAGAATAATGGGGACTCAATTGGTTGAGAGCCCATGTCGCCATTAGTTTCCAAGAATTCTTATTTTTATTGTTAAATTCAGTGACTATATACTGGGTAAATAAATTGTGACGCCTCTATCCTGAAATTGGCCATAAAGATTTTAACTCTCAGGGCCGGTTGTATGTCGCAAAGTAAATGCCTTTTACAACTAAAAAAGGGTAGATGGTAAATGGAGGGACTGGGATGGCCAATCAGATGACAGGCACTAGTTGTAAAAAGCATTTACTTTGCGACATACAACCGGCCCTCAGTAAACACAGTCGTCGGTAAATAGATATAAATAAGAAAAAATAAAATGTGCCATTTACAACTCTCTTGCTTTTAACTATTAACATTTTATTATTCATGAATAATATTCCAGGTCGAAGAAAAACAACAGTGGGCATTTGCATTTAAATTATCAATGGAACTTCAAACTTGTATAGATACAAGATTTTTTAAAGAAAGTGTGCTTTTTTCATTTGAAATTGATTCTGAAATTGAACCTCAGACTGAAGATATTTTAACTGCTATCGATAGCATCACACTTCGGTAAATTTATTTATAAATTATAATAATTATGATTAAAAAAGTTCTTTAATTTAATTGTGTAAATTCTTGAAAAAACTTATTAGAAATATTTTTTTATTACTATTATTTAAGATTAATTTTAACATAGTTAAAGTCTACAGTTTTTATATTTTTTAAATATTTGTTTTTCAGTTATTCTTTAGAATGGCCATTGACATTGATAATTACTGAAAATAATTTAGTTATGTATAATGAAATATTCAGATTTCTTTTAAAAATAAAATGGGCCTTATGGAGTTTAAAACAAATGCGTTTTAAAGGTAAATAATAATATCATTTTTTTAATATCTTAAACATTTTAGTATGAATTTTATTCATTGTGTTCATCATAAGTTTCCTGTATTTGATTCGATCGCGAATCGAATGCAGATGATTTTTGTCAAAAATTAAGTGAAAATAATATCCGAATTTATATATTTCTAACTTGAAATAGTGAAGTTAATTTTCTCATTAATATATCAAAGAATAATTAATGAGAAAATTAACTTCACTATTTCAGGAGATAGATGTTGTTTCAACCCGAAACATTTTTAAAAGAATACGTAATTAAGTAAAATTCCCAGGTAGGTTTCACATATAAAACATAAAAATAAATTTGTTATTTGAAATCTAGGAAGGGCTCTAATCTACCACCCTTCTCTTCGCCAAATTTTTCGAGAAAATTGTGTTCATGTTTAAATACAGTTGTGAATAAGGGACATTAAATCATAAAGGTAATTGTCAGTAGAAGAAAGTGTGGGTGGAACCGAGATAACTTTGTCTCTATCTTCACCTAAATGAGGGCCATTAAAATAAATAACCTGGCATTAATAAAAAGGAAAAAACAAATTCAAAGCTCTTTGATGGCATTACATAGGTATATACTATATAATTAACCTATACAGAACATCGAAAATGAATAAAGAAAAGATGAAAAATAATGGCATTGGGTTGAGCTCTGAGATCGATTGGTTAGGAGCCTCATTCTTTAGAGAGCATCGCGAAGGTCCCGGGATCGAACCCCGGCCTTTCCTTATGTCAATAATAAAATTGTTTCCTTATAATTGAATGTAATGGAAGGCAGCCCAGGGGTAGTGAGGAAAGAAAAAATTAACACATATCAAATAAGATGTAATTTATTGGAATCCTTCATCCTTTCCTTTCAAACCGACGTTTCGGAGGATTCTTCCCTCCTTCTTCAGGGTTTCAAGGGGTCAATGAAGGAAACAAATAAAATTCTTCCTTCCTCTCTCCACAGCAGTGTTCAAAACTTTTTTCTTCCTTAGCAAAGGCATAGTAAAACAATTTTTTTCCTCCTTTTCTTAATTAGATAAATTACACCTTATTTGATATGTGTTAATTTTTTCTTTCCTCATTACCCCTGGGCTGCCTTCCATTACATTCAATTAAAAGTTCTACCAGTCCGGAGAAAATTTCGTTGTTTCCTTATTTTCTCATTTTAATTTAATAACATATCGTCGCCTTAGGGTGTAAACCTGCTAAATCCATTTTTTATCATATATGACATATTAATACCGTTCGAAAGAAAAAGAGATGCAGCATCGTCCAAGTAAAACTGCTACATAAAATTACGATCATAAGTTGTAGAAAAAAAATGTGAAAAATAGTTTCTTTCCATAACAACAACATTAAATTTTGTTTGTTTTTTTATCTGCCCTGTAAAATTTCCTTGTTGTGAGTTAGCAGGTTTACACTCTAAGGTGACGATATTATGGGGCTGTATCGAAGAAATGTATTCATTCAATAGAAAAAAAATAATTATATCCTATGACTTGGTAATTGAATCTATGCATAAACTTACTTCAGATCTAAGTATTTAAACATTGTTTCTAATCAAATTAATATAATTTACCTTGTTAAAATATCGTATTATTTCTTAAAACGATTTTCTTTTTCAAGGTATGCATAAAGTACTCTCACCCATCGCTTACAAATGCTGCGCATGTGGCTTCTTCATCTTATCGGTTCTGTCCATTGTTATATAATGGGCCAAGTTTTACAATCTCTTGGACTTGAATTCATAACTGCTCTTGATTTGGCTACTAATTTAGAAGCTATTATTTCAGGTACTTACGCAAAAAAATTAATTTCTGTTTTATTTGAAAATCATATAGTAATTGATCATTTATTTTCAGCCCATGATGTTTATGTTAAAGAAGTTTTTATTAGGAGTCTTCAGCCAAAAAACCCAAATATTAAAAGTGCAATTCTTCAGGTATCTAATTTAATTTATATCCTTTTCAATAATGTTCAATCTTCCTCAGAGATAGTCAACCTCATTTACCCTCATTCAAACTAACACATTATTATAATTTCTCTTTATTAAAGCTTTGTAATATTTCAGTTAGTTTCTTTATGTTCACAACTCCGTCATTTTTGGAATTCTTCTCCTGAAGAATTTTATTTGAAGCAAATGGAAATGACTTATTTAAAATGTCATTGGTTTCTTGGAAATTCGTTACGTTCCGCTGTGGAGGATGAATCAAATCAAGACCGTAAGTTTTGCTTAATAATAATTTCTAATTCTAATTATTATCAATATTAACTCATCACTCATTAAAAACGTTAAATTATTTATTTACAGTTGCTGGTCTTTGTACCGCCATTCGAGTTCCTTCTACTAATATATAATCTATTTATATTCAATTAATATATATCGCCTAAAAGTTGCGAAGGGGTTTAAAAAATTAATAACTTTTATTAATATTCTTTTATAATAAAATGAAAAGTCTGGAGATTTGATTAAGGTATTAAAAAGAAAAAACTCCCTTAAATGCCGTCTATTTTTAGCTTACCAAGGTGGATCTGCTTTTTCAATGGCCATCTCACTATATTGTCCAGGAATTGTAGAATTTTCCAGGACTTAAGTACGCCCTTTCTTTCAGAAAACCTGAAAAGAAGTCAGAACTCCTAAGATCTGTAAATCGAGTGGCTAATTACATATTGCAAAATTAGTACTCTTTTTCAAACTACATTCATCACCATGGTGGAATTAACAAATTGGTTAAAATGTTCTTTTTCACAGCTACAAGCAGTTTCATTGTAGTTCCAGCCATATATAATATCTTGTTAGAACCGCATTATAGACATATCCCCCTACAAATATCTAAGCATAAACGGATATTTTTCTCGACTGTATTAGCATTGACATCGTGGAAAAAATAACGTTCGATAATTTCATGTGAGGTTACGGCATAATTAACTGTACACGCCGATGAACATCTCTTAAATTCGGTATTTAAAATCCTGAAGTTCACAATTGAGGGAGCCCACAAACAATAAGTCTGTGGCCTCACTGTAGAGCGTTCGGCGGGGCGACGCGTGTGGCGGTGAGCGTTCGGCGGGGCGGTGCGTGTGGCGGTGAGCGTCCGGCGGGGCGATGCATGTGGCGGTGAGCGTTCGGCGGGGCGGTGCGTGTGGCGGTGAGCGTTTATATGCTGACTGAGGACAGTTTAATAAAAGCGCATGTGTTTGTTTTCTTCCCACTCATTGCCTCCGCTGCACGCTCTCCACTGAGTCCGGGCCCTAATAAATAACTAGAAACATTCCGTATTATTAAAAAATTGAAAGGCATTTAAGGGAAGAGGCTTATGATAAAAAAATGAAACACATTTCAAGGCTCAGAATATGATTTCAACCACAAATGAATAAGAATAAATAATAACCATAAAAGTTATTTTATTAACTCTTTTAAACCTGTTCGTGACCAAAAGAACACATGTATATTTATAACAAACGTACTATCTAAATATAAATATCAAATTAGAATAAAAGATAAAATGAAACAAATTAAATGAAATTCAATAATATCAATTGATTAATTTATATTTTAAAAATATTATTTTTAGAATTTATATTTTAATAATATTATTTTTAGAATTTATATTTTAATAATATTATTTTAGAATTTATATTTTAATAATATTATTTTTAGAATTTATAATTGGTATAAAAATTATTTTTATGAAGGTTAATTTATAATAAGTAGATATGAGGAGAGGCACTAAGGAAAATAAAAATATTTTGTCAACGTTTCGATTAAATTTTTAATCTTTATCAAGACAAAAAATGATTCATTTTTATATTATCAACAGGTATTATGTTGTTGCTATTGTCGCAAACACAGAACTATGACAATGTGCATTAATATGCGGTAACAAGAGCAACATAATACCTGATAATATCAAAATAAACCATTCTTTGTCTTGATAAACATTAAAAATTTAATCGAAACGTCAACAAAAATTTTTATTTCCCAGAATGCCTCTTCTCATATCTGCTTACAATAATACAGCCACGTCTTAATTTATAATACTCATTTTTTATAATAGAAGGATGTATATATATATATATATGTATATATTCACTTTTAATAGTTTTTAATATGTATTTATTACTCACTCACTAATACAAATATTAATTTATTAAATCATTGTAAATATATTCATTATTAAAACAAATAAAAAAATATAGTTTCAATAATTACTTCTACCCTGAATGTACCATACTATACTATTTATACAAATATAGGTAGCTCTTGGGGACGATCATACATAATTTTTTTTATATAATAAGTTTTACAGGGGTATAAGAAAAAGCATATATCCAAATGAAAGCAAATCTTTTAATTTGATCTATTTATCAGATTAATGGGCCTGTGTTGATTAACAGTGAGGGTAGCCGATATCCACTGTTGGGATTCGATTTTTACTTAATTTAAATTAATGTGGCTCCTAAATACAAAGCCTCTAAACTACATTGGAATTCGCTAAAATGAATAAAAATCCGAAGACCAATTAAAAAATAAATATTAGATTAACATTGATTTACTTTGTTTTGGCAGCTAGTGACCAGCCCCAAAAATGTATTTCCAAAACTTCCAATCTGCTTAATGAACTTGCTTGGCAGAAAAAACTTGGATCGTCATCACCTTGCTGCTTGGGATTGCCTTCCCATATTAAGCCCATGCAGGATTCTCTTTGCTGTCCGAAGCATGGTTTGTTTATCTTATTCATTATAATACATATGTTTATATTCTTCTGATTAGAATTTCCACTGTCTAATATCATTTTAAGTAAAAATAAATTTTGAGCAATGAATCAATTCAGTAGAAAAAAATGATAGATTTTTGCAAATGTTAACACCCCTTCAGGGTGTATTAGAATTGAAGCAACTCACCCATTAGACATTTATTCTTAAGGATTCTAAAGATTAGAATTTTCTTTCTGCTTCCATTTTCCCGAATTGTATAATTTTAAAGACCCATTTTTTACAAATAGCTTCTTCTCCAAATCAACCATTGAATATTTTTCCTTCTAGGCTGAGTTTACAGGTATTGCTCCTTTTGTATCCTTATTATTAAAATAAAACCTTGGTCTATCAATACCTACAGTTTCAGTGACTATGATCTGACTTCTACAGGTGTTCTTTTTATGTTACTAATTCATAAAAAAAGAGAAATGTAGTAATAAAATTTTCTGAGATCACTACAATTCTAGGCTTGATTCTAAATAAATGCAGCTATTACTCGATACCTGTAAAATTGGTATCAATAATCTTTTGATTTTATCTAAGTAAGGTATCCAAAGTCTTGGTATCGAATAATAAATAGTGCCTGGAGCACCGAGCGATTCTCGGTAACTTTTTGTCTCTAAATAGCTTAAGTTTCAAATTTCAAGGCTCTGCGACTTACCGAAGACGATATATAAATGATTAAAATATTTATTTTACGACACTCCTAATTTACACTCCTTTCCTTTATTTTAATCGGATTAAAATCAATACATGACTAACAACTCATGATACTTGATAAGTATACCAATTTTTAAAAAAATCGTTAGTGCCGTTTTTGAGAAAATTCAAAAAAAAGTCTTTCATGTAAATGTCAACTTCCGTTTTTCCGATTTCAACCAAAAGCTTGCTTTACTCCTTTTAGCCTATATTGAGGTTAAGTTTCGAATTCCGTAGCTCTGAGAATTATGGTTGCGAAACGCAGGGGTACATTCTTATGTACGTAAACATCAACTTCCGGTACTTCTTGTAGCCTCTAGATAGCTTAAGTTTTAAATTTCAAGGCTCTGCGACCTTCCGAAGACGAGATATGAACGATTAAAATATTAATTTTGCGACATGACTAATTTACACTCTTCCTTTATTTAAATCGGAGTAAAAATTTGACACAACTAATAACTCATGATACTTGATAAGTATACCAATTTTTAGCGAAATCGTTAGAGCCGTTTTCGTGAACCCGATTATATATATATATATTCAAGAATTGCTCATTAATAAGATAAGATGACAGTGAGTTTCCCCTTTATATTTGGTAGCACCTTAAAATCAAACCCGGAGAATGTGTTTTTTTTAGCCCATAGGTTTATAAGTACGCACGCTAATTTTTGGATATGATTGCCTCTTTAGTTTTTGCGAAAGACTATTTTCTAAGGTACGGTCAATTATCACTAAAACTAAATCAACTAAGCAGCAAACATTTAGAAAAATTATTATTGTCGGGTGGTCTTCGCGGGAAAGGATTTTTTCGGGTGAATTATAAAATTATGTATTTTTTTTAATAAAATTAAATACAGAGATTGGTCTAATCGTTTTATTCAATTCCCACAACGTTAACCATCGTATGTACAATATAATTCAAAGTACTGTATATAGATACTTTTTAATGAGTATTCATGATGTCGATATTTGTAATCAATACCAGATCATCAAGTTTACAGTACTAAGAACGGTTTGACACAAACAGCCCACAAGTCCCACATCGCATATTTTTCATTATCAGGAGAAAATACTCAAAACGAGTAGAATTATCGATAGTCCTGGACTGATTTGTCAGTTTGAATATATATAGTAAATAATAATAATAATAACTTTTTAGAATCGTAGCTTCCCTCAGATAGTTTGTATGAGGATAAGTCAAAAATTACTTACACTTTTCGTTCTACAACTTTATTAAACTAAGATAGGTTGTACAACAGATATATTATTTTTCGATATAGTCTCCACCTTTAGCAATGCACTTGGTCCAGCGAGCTATAAGCTTCCGGATGCCTTCCTGGTAGAAGGTATTCGGTTGGTCTTGAAGCCACTTTTGCACCCCTTCCCGAACGTCCATGTCTGAGGCAAATCGACGACCTCTCAAACCTTCCTTGCAAGATCCAAAGAGATGAAAGTCTGAGGGAACGAGATCTGGGCTGTAGGGAGGGTGTTACAGGGTCTCAAAGCGGCTCAAAGTTGACGGTCGCCCAGCTCCCTCTTTTTGTGTTACGCTCGTTCGGCCACTTTTAAACATTTCGATCCATAAAAAAACGCTTTTACGAGATAAAGCACTTTCCCCTTATTGTGACAAAAGTCTCCGGTGAATTTCAGCACCTTTCACACTCTCTGACCACTCCTCGTTGCTCCTCTTTGGTGCAATCTGATAGCGGAGCTGTTGTAGCTAGACGACAACTGACGCAATCGTGATTAAATTCCGCACACGTGACCACAGACGCTGCAACTCAACGCATGCGCATGCGGCCGCCTCCTATCTTAGTTTAATAAAGTTGTAGAACGATAAGTGTAGGTAATTTTTAACTTATCCTCGTACTTTTTATTTTAATTTTAATAGAATCACTACATGAAAGGCGCACCAAGAAACTGCAGCAGGTATGGATGTAGACAGCATGCATTAAAAGAAAATAAGAGGTTAAGGGAAGAGTTGAAAACGATAGCGTCTGTGGAAATTTTGAGTCTTGAAGGAGTAAAGATTGTAGGAATCGGGAAAAAGCGAGGCAGGAAGAGAGTTTAATTTCTTAGAAGTGATGGAGATAAATGTATTTGTAAATGAACTTAATGGTTAATATAAGGATTTGCATTTTTTTTTTTTAATTTAAATTAAAATAATATGCCGCTAAAACAAAAAATAATTTCTAGCTACCAGAATGCAGTCCATTCGAACAAGATACTGGAATTATATATCGGTGAACTTAAGAGTAAACCATTAATTGAAGAACGAAGGCCGAAAAATAGTTGTGATATTTCCAGTGTCCCTTGTGATATTCTTTACTTTCGTTCAAATTCACCCCAACAAGCAGATGATAATTCAAGTCATTCTTCAGAATATGATTCATCTTCAAATTTACACAAAAATTGTCTTTCTATGGATACAAATCATTTCATTGAAGATATCAAAGAAAGACTTCAATTTTACAAGACTGCATGTGAATGTGATAATAAAGAATTAGAAGATAATGATAATTTAGTTAATTGCGAAATACACAATATCAAAAATAAAATACAAAGTTATAATGATTTTCAAAAAGTAAAAAGAAAAAATGAAATATTTATTTGCAAATAAATCAGTATCAATATTAAATTCTATAAATATATTTTCTTCTAAAACAAAAAATTGATCGTAAACTAAACAGATACAGATCATTTTATGATTCTTAAGTGAAAAATCTAAATATGGAAATGAATAAAATTAGTAATAAATTTTAATATCAAATACATTTGAAATTAAATTCTCAATTCATTTCAGTTTAAAAATTTAAATAAAATAGTATGTTAAAAATAAGCTATATTAATTAATAATATAGGATGGAAAAATCCCAGTATCCCAAGCTGGCTTATCAAATCTAGTAAGCAAAACAAGAGACTTGCTCAGCTATAATTATACTAACAACAATTACAGTGTAAAAATAATAAAGTAGTAAAAAAACTGCGATTGAAACTCAATTCTTTTTCTATCATTCTGAAAAATCAAATCGATATAATAAAAAAAATTAACAATATGAAATCTTCTTAATTGACCAATAAGATTTTAAATAATAGTAAAAAGATCTTGAATATGGTCAAATTTTCATTTATTTTATATGTAAATAATTTTTATAAAAAAAAAAATAAAACCGACTTCAAAAAAATTAAATACAACAAATAAAATAATAAGAACTCAAAAATAAAATAAAATGCACTAAAAGGTATAAAATAATTATCTAATTTAGTTACAACTAAACGATGAAATTGTTACATGAAATCACTTTTTGAAGTCGGTGCCAAACATATACATTTTATGAATCGCACTCGACTGATCATACTTTTAGTATGTTTGACGGGTAAGCTGGCTTATATAGTTTGTTTGGCACCGACTTCAAAGTGATTTCATGTAACAATTTCATCGTTTAGTTGAACTAAATTAGATAATTATTTTATACCTTTTTAGTGTATTTTTATTTTATTTTTGAGTTCTTATTATTTTATTTGTTGCATTTAATTTTTTTGAAGTCGGTTTTATTTTTTTTTTTTATAAAAATTATTTTTATTTTTCTCTTTTTAGTGATGTTATTAATAGTGACTTAATATAATATCTTGCATGCATCTCGTAAGAGAGTGTCAGGCGAATGAATCAGAAAATGATAATAAAATTCAATTCATAAATATAGAATTTCTTTCGAAACGTTTGCGGGCTTTAAATGAACGTTTTAAGATTGTTTTTTTTCTCATAAAAGATTTGATTTATTATAATTTCGATTATTTTCTCATAAGAATTGGAGATTTACGTTACTTCGTCATTGATCATATCATCAGAACTTGACCAAATTAATATGGGATCACCCCTAAGGTATCCCCTTTTCCAATAAAAAAAGAATCATCGAAATCGGTCTACGAGGCAAAAAGTTCTGGCTGAACATACATAAAAATAAATAAATAGTTAGGTATCTTGACTACTTTGGAGCTATATTGATCCAAACGCAGAAAGCATCATAAAAATCGGTTCATAAACAAAGAAGTTATGCGTGAACATACCTAAAAAAAAGGTCCAATACCAATGAAATTTATATTTTTACCAATCGGAAACTAGACTGAGCCCAATGCAAAAAAAATATCAAAATCGGTTCACAATTGGCGAAGATATCAGGTAACATAGAAACAAAAAAAAATTCATTCGAATTGAGAACCTCCTCCTTTTTTGAAGTCGGTTAAAAAGGGAGATTATTTATTTTAATTTTTGCATGTTTTCTTAATTCTTTTTTAAAACTTTGTTATACAGCATTGAAAGTGTTTATATAATAAATGAAAGCTTGGTTTTTGTTATAACGTTTTTTATTCTTTTTTTGACCATATTCAAGATCTTTTTTTACTATTATTAAAAAAAATTAACATTCTCAAAACCAATTAATATTGAAGTTTAAAATATAAAATAAGTTTTTTTTTTTATTTTATTTATTGTCCTCGGGAACATAGCCCATTTAGACAGCACATAAGTATATATATATTAAAATAAGTTGTTAGCAGTCATTTATAATTTAGTTATGGAAATGAAAATAAAAATTCACTTCATTCTTCCGGAAATTGGAACCCGAAACAACGTGAATAAACTAGAAAATGTTTACTATTTTTAAAATCGTAAAAACTCATTCCATAACTCGTTCGTCTTCTAGAGAATGAAACTTCATATCGGCGACATACAACCTTCAAGACAAGTATTCACAGGCACGTTCTACTCCTACTTAACCTTTTGTTCAAACTTTTGACCCTGCAGGGGTCTTTTCTATACAATTGTACTCTCTTAGAGTACTTCTTGCAACAATACTAGAAAAAAATCTCACCAAGGATGGGACTATCCCGAAAGAAACTTTCAGTTCATCTATCAATATTTGTTGACCATTCTAAAAATTCGAGCTGAAATTTTCATTTAATTAATTGAAAAGTTTTTGTTTTGCCGAGAGTAGCAGAGTTGTTGATTCACAAAGAGAAACAAAGAGGTTGTCCTCTGCTTGATGCAAATAAACATATACACATATATATCAAGATGATATATCTGTATATATACAGATATATCATCTTGATATATATGTGTATATGTTTATTTGCATCAAGCAGAGGACAACCTCTTTGTTTCTCTTTGTGTTTCATTTAATTGTTTGAGAAAATAATGTCTACTTTAATATTTTTAAAATTTTACCATTAATATCATCAATGTAGATGGACACGATTATTAATTTTCAAAATAAAACATCTTTATTCTATAAAACTTTTTATTTTAGTTTAAATATAAAAATAAGTACATTTTTATATTTTAATGAACATAATTATTATTAGAAAAATTACTTTTCAAGTCACAAAAAATCAAGAGTTAACAAATATAGAAATTAAAGATAAGAATCATGAACACAAATTAAAATATATATATTTTTTTAAATATCTACTAAATCTAAACAATTCTTATAAGCGTCATAGCAAAGTTCTGACAATGACATAAATGGAAGATTAATTAAATCGTCACTTTTGGGTCTATTTTCCTGAAAACAAACAATTTCTTGATTTAATTTAACATTATCAACTAAGTTCCTACAAGTAAATAGGCCTTATGATATAGATCAGTGTTTCTCAACCTGGGTTCCACAAAGGGAGGTTTGGGGTTCCCCGCGCCTAGAGGTCAATAAAAGAAAAAATAGAAAAACAAAAATAGTAGTTAGTAGTATCAACCCTCAAAAAATTTGTCATGTAAAGAAAAAAATACTAAATTTAGCCAAGTATTACCTTATAGTCAAATAAAACCATTGATACTTAAGAATGCGTTGAACTTCAGTATTATTGTCTCAGTGATACCATTTTTGTTGCTCTAAAGTTCCTTAACTTTCTTATAATACAACGATTACGTTACATTAGTAACAAATGGAAAACATCATTTAAATTGTTTTATTATTATTTTGTTATTAATGATGTTTGAAATAATATTGCTTTTCAAATAGATGAAAATATTATTTATAGGTATACATTGAATATGTAAAAAAACCTGTCCGATCTGAAAGAGGCATATGGGTATCTCAATGACATTACCAAAAAAATTTAATAATATTATTATTTATGAAAATAAAAATGTTAAGTATTGTAATCTAAAATGCATTTTTTTTTTACCCAATTTCCCCAAAATCGAGCATATTTTTAAAAATGGGATAACAGTCATCCGCGGCCGTATGTTATATTTGGAAGCTATAAAAGTAAAATGGTGTTGATATTTTGACGAAAAATTAAATATCTCATATTTTAGTGCTAGGGGTTCCTCAGAAATAAATATAAGTGCTCTAGGGTTCCTAGCCCTTCAAAAGGTTGAGAAACACTGCAATAGATTATATATTGTTATGGATTTTTTTATTTTTATAAAAGAAGAGTCTGGTATCTTCATAATTGAAGTTACTTGAGCGTAGAATCCTGAATTTATTACTCAATATTTTCTTTATACTTACTTGTTTTTTTATTGTTTCAATCGAATCAACCATAGCATCATAAATATTAATCAATACTTTTCTTAAATAAATATTTTCCTCTTCTAAATTTTGACTCTTTTCTTCAAAAAGTCCTACCATTTGGCTATATTTTTCTTCATCAAGACTAAAATAAATATGAGTATTATAGCTTTAATTTGTGAAAAGTAAAAGTGATCTAATTTTGATAATAATATTAGCAGTTATTTATCTTTCAATTAAATGAAAATTAAAGACTTCTAAATTCAAAATTTCTCTCTGTCGAATTAAACGAATATATGTACCCCTAGGAAAAATATTTTTTGCGCCCCTTTATTGTCAGGTCCCAAATAATACTTATATATATATATATAAAATCATTTAACTTATATTATTAAAAAACGAGATATATTATAGAATTGTATTCTTCGAATGCATATTTTAATCAGTGTGATGTTTGAGCCTCTTAAAGCAAATTCGCATATAACATCATTGCAACTAATGTTCATTATAAGACTAGATTAAAATGCATACTATTAATGGGTTACATCTTTCCTGAATTATTTTATATTAAATTGTGATAGTAGGTATACTAGGAATTTTTATTTGATCCCAAGCTAAATATGAGAGCCTCCTTTCGAGGAACTGATTATTAGTAATATCTATAATTTTTGAAATTATTTAATCCAATAAATTTAAAATTAATGTAATTTAAAATACTTACCCAATATATTTATCTGAAGGATTAAAATTGGTTTGACATGATTTATCTTTGGGAATTTTTTTACTTAATAAACTCACTTTAAATTTATTCAATTCTCTTTTATGATATTCATCTTTAGAAGACAATTGTTTTTTTAAAAGGCAAACCTTAAAAAAAGATTTTTTAAATGTACTTCATTTAGTAGATAATAACATTTTTTTTTCTTATGAATTTGAATGGAAGGGGCGCTGAGAATATTCAGCATTTTTAGGCCTTATCAAATCTATTCCGAAGAGAAAAGAAGCAGGAAAAAGGTTGACGGGGAAAGAATTCCAGTCTCTAGAAGACTTGGGGATAAAAGTGTGTATGAAGTTGTTCGACACTTCCCTAATTTGACCGCGAAGGAGGGTTGGGCAAATCGTATTCGAGCCAGGGGCGGATTTTGGCCCAGAAGAGTGTGAGAAGCTTCTGGGGCGTGAAAAATCGCCTGGAACTGATCGGGAAACCAAACTTTCTTGTGGCAAATGTGATCATTCCAAGAGAGGTGAAATGGAAATGAGACGGCCGACCTGGACACCTTCAGAGTGTTAGATGGAGAGGTGTAGCCATGGAGAGGGGGGTCTGCCCCCCCCCCCCAGGGCAAGCCTCATGGGATGAGTAATGGCAACGACAAACCGTTTCTTATGGCAAACTAACCGTAATAAAATATGTTTCATATCTTTAATAAAGAATTATGTTCTTTTTTTAATTTCTTAAAAGTAACTTTTTATTAGTCCAGTTAAATTGTTCTCTAGAGGGGCCCTCGCGGGAAAATTTTAGGGTTTTTTGATCCTATATGTTTTTTGTTGGTGTGCTGAATCCTTATCTGAGATTTGTTAACAAAATTTCGTGACGGAACATTGTCAAAAAAGCAAAAAAAAAAAAAAAAAAGGTAAAAAATCTCAATTTTTGCTTATAACTCGAAAACTATCAACTTTTCGTAAATAACCTTCCTTTTCAAAATGAAACTTCATAAGATTTCCTACAAAAGATATGATCCGAATCTTCAAAAGTGTCATGGAAAATGCTGGATATCTATAAATCTAATAGTTATATCAAAAAAGTGGTCCGTGTAAACGTTCAAGTCAACAAAATTTCCTAGAGAATGAAATCAAGTTTGAGGTCAAGGATGAGTTTTTGCAAAAAATCGCAGTTTTTCAAAAATTCAACCTCATTGCGGCACAGGTTACCATTATCCAATTAAGATGAAACTTTGTTTGTATTACTGTATCAAATTTAATCTAGTATAAAAATGTATAGAGTGGTCTTTGTCGAAAACGTGCTCTTTCATGTTCAAAATGGGAAAAAATCGAAAAAAGTGCAAGTTTTTAGGATTTGCGGAAACAGAAAAGATACGCTAATTGAACGGTTGGCCGGAGAAAAAACCTAAATGATGAAATTTGTATGAAATTTTATGAACTTTCATTTTGAGTAGGAAGGTTATTTACGAAAAGTTATTAGTTTTCGAGTTATAATCAAAAAACCGCCAAAAAATGAGATTATTTAAATTTTTTTGGCATTTTTGACAATGTTCCGTTAGAAAATTTTGTTAGCAAACCTCAGATTCGGATTCAGCACACCCAAAAACATAAAGGGTCGAAGAAATTACAACTACCCCAAGACTTTCCGGGTAAAAACACAACTTAACTGGACTATTTGTTTTAATAAAAAAAAATCCCACTAAATATTTAGCTTTGTGGATTGACCCCCCCATGAAAATTTTCTGCTATGCCACTGGTTAGATGGAAAAAGAATGGCTGGTAAATTTTTATTCTCGAGCCTAGAAATTAGACAACATTAAGTCTTGGTTAGATTAAAGTTGATTAAATATTGAGAACTCAATTTTTCTAGAGAATTCAGGTCGACATTGATTGAAGAAGCAACACGGCTACAATTATACGAGAGTGAGGCAATTTTCTGAATATTTTAACATGTTTATTATCAATTATTATTAATTTAAACACATAGAGATAATAAATAATGATAAATTTCTTGAAAATCATTAATAAATATAAAAAAGAAAATTTTATATCTACTATAAAGTTAAATTTTGTTAGATGGCTCAAATTTTAAAATAAAATTAACATTTTTCTGGCCAAGAATTGTATAAATACTTCATCGACTGAATTCTCAATTTGTTTGATTCTAGCAACAAAACTAATGGCTCCAAAAATATAAATATTTATTCAGTTGGAAAAATTAAATCATTTTCTCTGGTAAAGAATGGCAGGTGATTAAATGTGAAAAAATGGTAAGGAAAAACTTTATTTTATATTAAAATTATAAATATTATATATTAAATTAAACAATACCTCATTTTTTTCTTTCTTTAGTTCTCGAAATAAATTATCTTTTTTAAACTCTTCATTTTTAATATCCTGGGATAATTTTTCAATTTCTTTCTCTTTATTTTTTATTTCTTTCATTAATGAAATTTTCTGGGTCTGAAAATAAAAATATTTAATAAGTTTTTTAAAGCAAAAAATTAATAAGATAATTTTTTCAAATAATCTAACAATCAGTGTCGGATCTAGGACATTTTTTTTGCAGGGAATAAAATTATTTTTTTACGCCCCTTTAAGGTAGTTGTTTCACCATATGGGTTTTCTTAGGCTTTTTTTGAAATTTAGACAGATTATTATTTAAATACTTCTTCATCGATTGGTGGCAAAACGAAATTTATGAACAATATAGTTCCGGAGATATTAAATTCCAAAGATAGAGTTTTTCAGACTTGTACATTGCATCATACACGATATCGGAAAATTTACATACATATTTAATTATAATTAAGAAACTCTTCTTACCATTATTATAAATAACTAAACCAACATTAAACAGTAACTAATATATTTTTTAAGAAAATTTTATTTCATAGTTGCAACAAAGTTTCTGAGATAATAATGAATAAATTATGAAAAATATATAATGAAAAATTTATACTAAAAACAAGCTGGCAACAACGCATTTATTTAAATAAAAAAGTGGGTTAACTTTAGTCATTTTTTTGACGTTTTTTCGCTTCAGCCATCGTCGCAACAGCTTTCAATCGTTTATTAAGAACTTTTTGTTGTATAAATCTCCCTTTATAATGTACTTTATCTGAAATTTCTATGATAAAATATATACAAGCTCGAACAGTGTTGCAATATTTGTCAAACGTGCACGGGATTGGCTAGTAGTGGTACATAAACAGCAAAAAGTTTTGGGCTTATGAATTATGAATTCTTATTGTCTGTTCTATATACTCTAGAATTACATTTTTGCTAGAACTACCTTAAAAAATTGCTTTTGAATATAATGAACAGTACCTGGAGGCACCGAGCGATGCTCGGTAACTTCTTCCTTCAGTTAAAATCTTTATTTTAATATTATTTTTAATTTAAAATTCTGATAAAAAAGTCGATTTTTATTTGAGATAATAATCCCCATTAAAGTCTTATTTAGACATACACTTGCGGCCAAATTTTACAAATACACATGGAACATATACTAAATCGTTTATCACTATATGACTTAGAGAAATTATCTTTTTCGCTTCCTACAATCCTTCAAGACCCGCATCCGGCCCTTCAACTACGACACAAGCCCCAAAAATTCATCTATCTTAATTCATGTGATGCGAGAGTGTGTTTTGACATATAGGTGTTGCATCTTATTGTATCTTTATCATTAAAAAAAACAAAAATTGAATAACTCTTTTTTGAGTGGTAGGGAATTGAAGAACCCTCTCCACACTTGGGAGACGTACTCAATAGAAAGGTGAATTTGAGCCTTGTTTAGAGTGAAAAGTTGTTTTATACCTTATTTCTTCTTCTTTTAAGTGCCATATCAGCTCTCCCTGACGTTTCGGCTCCTCTCCACCAAGGGCGGATCCAGGAATTTTTTATGGGGGGGGGGGGTGAATGTATATAAGGTGCCCGATGTAAGATCTACTTTTTATCTCGGAAGTGTGTCGCGATCGAATTGTCCAAGCGAGGGGGGGGGGGGTCAGAGAGACGCCCACACACACACACACATAGAACTTTATTTTCAATTTTAAAATTTTTTGAAAAAATAAATTTTTTTTTTTTTACAAATTTTTTTGCCAGGCACGGGCCTCTATGGGGGGGGCTATCCCCCCTCCGCCCCCCCTGGATCCGCCCTTGCTCTCCACATATATCTGTGCTGAGTGTGTTTAGCTGTTTTTACACAGATATACGGGACCTACTTTTTAACGCCGGTTCCGAACGGCTAGTTTGGAGAGGTTACTAGACAATTATACTCTTGGTAGGTTGCCATTGCTTTCCAAGAGGAGGCGACTGCAAATATCTGATCTGCCGAGACTCAGTCTCGAACCAGCGTACTTCGAGTCAGCGACCCGACACTCTACCCACTGACCCACAGTCACCTCATTTATTAATTTTTAAATTAATATATTTTAATTTTTAATTAATTTATTTTAATATTAACAACCTTCAAATCTTTTGTTGAATTAATGTTACAAATTTCTCGTTCTCGTATATTCTCTTCTTTATTTAAAGCCTTTTTATAATTTTGAATCAATGTCCATGTCGAATCAATAATATTTTCCATCAGTTTATTATAATCCTCAGTCTTTTCTATACCTTTAACACCAAAGTATTCTAATTCCTGAAAAAAAAAATAATAAATGTAATCTATTTAAAAATACATAAACAAAAAAAATATTTACATCCGATAGTTCGCCACATTGGAATTTTCGATATAAAGAATCATCTCTTGACATCTTTATTTTGTGATATAAAATTAATATTATATTTATAAATTATTGTTATAGAAATAAAAGGTAAGAAAATAATTTTTGACATTAATTTATTTCATGTCCCTCCAAATTTTGAATTGGACTTTGCGCCATCTACCTTCGTAGAACGAATCGGGACAGAGAGTTGAATGAGCGAAATTTAAAACTGATTCACACTTAGCAAAAATATTATTATTATCATTTTATATACTTATACATGTAAGAAATATCTATTTTATTTTTCACTCACTCCCATATAGCTAGTCTTTGAAATGTATTATGTTAGGTGTTAAATTTTGGCCCCACATTTTTTTAAATAAATTAAATAAAACAAGTAGTATGACGCGTTTTTTATAAGGACTTAATTTTTTATTATTATTATAGTGATCTAGTAATTTTATTTTTTACAATTTATTTTTTAGAGGCACCTGTTGCACCTGGCTAATTACAGCATTGTTTTCACTCAATATTTATTAATTCAAATATTAATATATGATCTATCATTTAGTAAAGCTTCATACAAGGGGTTCTGGACTGTTCCCTTATTTATTTATTCTAGAATATTTTGGTGATGAAAATAATGTTTGGTTCTATATGTAAATAACGAAATGAATGTCAATATATAATATTAGTAATTGAAGATATAATCGAAGGCAGCCCAGGGGTAGTGAGGAAAGAAAAAATTAACTCATATGTAATTTATTGGATTACTTCCTCCTTACCTTTCAAACCGACGTTTCGGAGAATTCTTCCCTCCTTCTTCAGGATTTCAAGAGGTCATTGAAGGAAACAAATAAAATGCTTCCATTACCTTCAATTAAAAGTTCTACCAGTCCGTCTCTCTACAGAAAAAATTTCGTTGCAAATATAATATTAGTATTTTTAATATATACATATGGTTTATGAGTGGTCAATTGTACAAGTTTGTTTGGCAGAAAACGACATCATTAGCACCTACCCAGACAGAAATGAATGTTGCAGCAATATTACATTGCATTATTCAACCTTGCAGGAACCTTGCTGCAACATTGTAGCAATATTGGTTCGCAATATTACTGCAATATTCCCTTCTGTCTGAGTACATACCAAAAGAAATTTGTCTCAAAGAGAGGCTTCCTATTCAAAACTAGATGCTATTTTACGTTCAGTCAACATCTTAGGGCCCGGACTCAGTGGAGAGCGTTCGACGGGACGGAAAAAAAAACTAACAGACGCGCTTTTATTAAATTGTCCTCAGCAGACGCTGGGCGTTCTACTTAGGCCAGCATGCAAACGCTTATAGCCACACGCACCGCCCCGCCGAACGCTCTCCACTGAGGCCACAGCCTTACACTTTCCAAAAGGCTTAAATTTGCATCTGTCACCAGAGCCAGCTGGGGAGTATTTTCGGGGCCTTGGGGAAAAATAATAAGCGGAACCCCTTCTAAAATAAGAAAGAAATAATGCATGAAAATAATTTTATTAATTATTTAATCAAATATTTATTTCTTTAATATCATAAAAAATAGATTTTTTGGATTTCTAATTATATTTTTAAAATCATTAACTCGTATATAAATGTTGTGAAAATCGTTCTTGGAAAGTGTACCACAAAGTAACCCCGCCACTTTATATCTCTAATAAAATTATTGGAAGATATTTTAAACAGTTGTGTATCAACGTGTTTTTTACGGGGTTTATTTTTTCAATACCAGATATTGTGCCATATATATACTTACACTGCACTCTAATTTATATGTGGCAATAATTCTGGTCCCTTGATAAGTATGTAAAAAGAAATTTTACAAACTCATCATTTCCCCCTCTCAATCTCTCCGACAACTCGATAGCCATTGACGCCTCCGACAAAGCCGAAGCTTTTGCCTCATATTTCGCGTCCAACTCAAACCTGGACGACAAAGGGCTTGAACCACCCACATACCCCCCAGTACTAATATAATGTCAGATACTGTTTTCAGGATACCAGCAATTCTAAAGATCATCCGGAATCTAAAGAAAAACTCTTCTGCTGGCCCCGACGATATCCCTGCCATTCTCATTAAAAAGTGCGCCCCTGAACTTGCTCCTATACTATCCAAATTATACAATCTCTCCTATAACTCTGGAATATTTCCTGAAGCCTGGAAACTAGCCAGAATCCAACCAATTAAGAAAAAAGGCGATTCTTCCAACATAAAAAACTATCGACCCATAGCAATCACTTCTGTCTTATCCAAAATCATGGAAAAGGCCATCAACGAGCAAGTTCTACGACACTTAGAGTCAAATAAATTTATCCACGATAGGCAATACGGCTTCAGGAAATTCCGGTCGACTGGTGACATCCTAGCATATGTAACTCATATCTGGAACAAAACCCTGGAGGCCGGGAATGAAACCCTCGCGGTAGCTTTAGACATTTCAAAAGCCTTCGATATGGTCTGGCACAAAAATCTTCTTGCCAAATTGACCTCCGTCGGCCTTGCACCGAAACTCTGTAAGTTGCTCGAAAGTTTTCTTTCAGACCGTAGTATTAAGGTTGTCATCGATGGAATATCATCTTCCCCTTCCACACCAACGCTGGAGTTCCTCAGGGATCGGTTATCTCCCCTACGCTTTTTCTTATCTATATCAACGACCTTCTAAACTTGCCCTCCAATCCGGTACATTGTTACGCAGATGACAGCACCCTACATAACGCCCCTGCATCGCATAAAAACCGTGCAGACATTGCCTCTTCAATTAATTTAGACTTGTGCAAACTTAAAAACTGGGGATCCCAAAACTTAGTTAACTTCAATGCAGGCAAAACTCAGTGTTGCCTTATTTCTAGGCGCGTCGACAGAAACCTCCCAAACATATCATTCGACTCAAACTCACTAGAATTCAGGGATAAAATTTCAATGCTAGGCGTAACTCTAGGGTCTGACCTTTCATGGAATGACCATATCTCAACCACTGCTAAAGCTGCAGCGCGCAAGCTTGGTCTCCTATTTAGGTCTAGACGCTGTTATACTCCCAGTCAACTTCTTATGCTGTATAAGGCTCAAATTCGTCCCTGTCTCGAATATGGCTCTCATCTGTGGAGGGGTGCATCCAAGCATTCTCTTGCAACACTGGATGCAATTCAGAAGCGAGCAATTAAACTAATAGGAGACCCGGCTCTAACCAACTCACTCGACTCCCTGGCTCACCGAAGAACCGTTTCTGCCCTTTCCCTGTACTACAGATACTATCACGGTGTCTGTTCAGTCGAGCTGAAATCTCTTATCCCCCCTAATGCCCTCTTTACGAGAAACACGCGGTTTTCTAACGCTCAGCACCCCTTCGCTGTCAAATTGGATAAAAGTCGAACAAGCGCTTTCGCCAACTCTTTTATTCCTATGACCTCCAGAGACTGGAACTCGCTCCCTGCCACCATCTTTCCCGCGACTTATAACCTTAAGCTATTTAAGACCCGTATCCACAGGTACCTTCGACCTCCGCCCAACCCATAAAATTCTTTCTTCTTCTTTTCACGATGGAGGGGCCAACCGAGGCCTTTAGGGGTTGCACCTTTTTGGTGTAACTCCTTCTCTCATCATTATCATTAAAAAAAAAAAAAAAAAAAATTGTTAGAGCTATGAAGGCGCTAGGCCCCTTAATTCCACATCATGTTTGAAAATGCTTTTTCTTTACGTTTCAAACATTTATAAATGCTATAAAAAGCGTAATATATTTGAATGCAAATAAAAAATATCCTCCCTTCCCCTACAATGCTACAATTTGAACGAAACGGGTGCAGCATATATATAGCAAAACGGGTAATATTCATTTAAATAATCAACGTCAAATATACGTGTATTATTTAATGGTGCTTATTTTTTTCTTTTTAAACCATAATGACTATATACTCTTTAACATAAAAATTCTTAAAAAGTTTTTTTTAGATGAATTATTCTACTAGCATTCTTCGATGCTTATCATCTTTATCAACAGCTAAAGGGATTAATGTTTCAATCTTAGGAGCTAGCGGTCGATTAGGACGGCTTGTGGCATTAATTTTAAAACAATCTCCAAGAATAGCTCAATTGAGATTATATGATATACCAGGAAGTGAACCATTCGGTTCAGATCTCCACCAAATTGATACCAAATGCCAAATATTTGAAACTCAAGATGGTAATCAACTTCCAACGTTACTTAACGTATGAATTCTACATTTGTATTAAACTTCTTAAAATCTTTTCCAGTTAATGTTTATTTATTTTACATTTAAATTGTCCATATTTTGGGATGATTATCCCATTAATGATACTTTTTTAAACCTTATACAGACCGTAGGTCAATTAAATTCCTAAATAAATTAGAGTCATCTAAATTATAGCGTTTTCCGAGGCGTTTTCTATTAGACTCCAGTGTGCACTCATATAGCTTTAGCATTATGTTTAGTTTTCTTTACAAGACAACTATTGCACCGGGTTCAGGAAAGAGTGGACTATATCGTCCAATGGAAACCGCTATTAAGGTTTACAAGTCGCATGATTATCCCAAAGGGGCAGCCGCCTCCAGATACTTATTTTATAAATTCTGGCTATTTATTAATTATTTTTATCATCATCATTGCATAATCGGTCCCAAGGCTGGTTTGATGTATTTTCTTAATTCTATTTGAATTCTTTAAGTTAATAGAGTAAAGGGTGTGTAGTTTCACAGTGAATGAAATAAAACTCAAAGAGGTTTATACAAACTCAATATATTTCGATTATTAGTCCATCATCAGGAGTTTACAAGTTAATACTAATAATAATTGAACGAGTGGTCACCATCCTTGACATTCAAATCATGGTTGGTGTCAAGGATGGTGACCACTCGTTCAATTATTATTAGTATTAACTTGTAAACTCCTGATGATGGACTAATAATCCGAAATATATTGAGTTTGTATAAACCTCTTTGAGTTTTATTTCATTCACTGTGAAACTACACACCCTTTACTCTATTAACTAACATCATGTTTCACCTAAAACCTACACCACTTTCCATAAGTAAAATTGAATTCTTTAACTTCTCTAAAATGTCGCGGGTATCCAAAGACTTTCTTTTATCCTAATACTCTTATTTTCGGAAATAGTCTAACATGACTTTAGGTGCTACATATCATTTGTGTGTAGGCCTCGAAGATTATGATACATTATTTTTAGACCCATGTATATTATTATCCATAAAACGTCACTACCCCATTGCTGATCCTTATAAGCGGCAAAGTGGGGCATTGTATAAAAAGTAAAAAAAAACTGATTAAATTGTAAGATGAGGTGTATAAATTAAAATAAATTTCGGTAAAAATGGAGAATAGCCGCGAATGACGTCACATGGAAACATTGGCGAACCTCATAGAGCTTGTTTAGGAACGCAACCGAGATCATGAGCCGAATCTATTTGTTAAAATCTATAAGTGAAAATTTGGAAGCCAGACGGCTTGCTCAATAATATAAAAAAAAAAATAGTGTGCCTCGTAGAGCTTACTGCTCGGCGGCTATTCTCCATTTTAGCCTTAATTGGATTAAAAATATTTGTAAATATTTCTTCTAGCTGTCATGATTTAATTTTTATAGGGTTCAGATATAGTTTTAATCACAGCTGGAAAACCTCGAACGCCGAATCTCTCTTTGGGTGATATGCTTCGTTCGAATGCTAAAACAATAATAGAATTAACTTATAACGTGGCAGCTTTTTGTCCGCATGCTATGATTGGAATTGTAACCGATCCATTGCATTCTATAATGCCAATCGCAGGAACTACTTTGCAATATTGTAACGCATTTAATCCTGAAAGGCTATTTGGTATCTCATCTGTTAACACAGCCCGAGCATCTACTATTATCGCTGAGGTAAAATAATTCAATGATTTCTTTATCGTGAAACTATTAAATAGTTTTTTCAAACAATATAATTCGCTAGCATCCGGAAAATAGCATATAAAAAGTTCAAATAACATAATTTTTAGTTTCTAAAAGTTTGTAAAAAAAAAATTATTTGATTTCATAAAATATATATATTTGCAAATATAGGGGCATTTTCTTAAAAATATTTTTAAAATCCTTCGAGAACAAGAATAGTACTAAGAGTAGAGTCAAAACGATAAGTATTTAATCTCGAAAATATATAGTTTAGTCTTGTTAACAATCTGGAAGCCTTTGTGTGGAGTCTTTGGTGGAAAATCATTGGGATATATTAATTCGAAATTTCTCAAAATTGACTTTGATAAAAAAAATTGAGTGATTTTAGGGCTACAAGGTAGGTACATACAATAGAGTTTCTTATAATAATTTGCAAAGATTTAATTTTCCCCGGATTTTAATTATCATATACGAGATAAGATATTAATATCTAGGAAAAAATCATTTTTACATTATCTATTATAAAAAGATATTTTGTAGACCTTATAGCCGAGTCACTCAAATTTCTTCATCAAAATTGTGAGTCGTTCTTGAGCAATTTGGATAAAATTTACCTCAATTTTAGCAGTCACCCACACCAAACTCACTATAAAAGAGTTACCAGAAGTGCGGTTGATTTAATACTTAACATTTTGAGTACAGTGGCTCTTAGTCTATGAATTCTACTCGTGTAAATAAGAACTGAAGTTGTTTAAAGCTTATTTAAGAAATATAAAATTCACAAAGAGAAACAAAGAGGTTGTCCTCTGCTTGATGCAAATAAACATACACACATATATCTCGAAATTATATATCTGTATATATATATATATTATTTATTTGTTTGAGACTATAGTTTCGAAGACTTGGTCTTCATCATCAGTCTTTTTTTAATTATAAATATTATTCATGGAGTCAATACCTAATATGGATATTGAAAATTTTCGATCTTTACTTAGCTAGGAACCAGTTAAAATCAACAGCTCTGCTACTCTCGGCAAAACAAAAACCTTTCAATTAAATATAAAATTACCTATAATTGACTAATCTATATAATAAAAATGAGTTTTTCTTGCTTAAATTTTTAGGCTCTTCAATTAGATCCATCAAGTATTAAAGTACCGGTTGTTGGAGGGACATTTGGAGATACATTAGTGCCTCTTATCACAAAAATAATTCCAAAATTGAATGTTGATTTTACCCAGGTATTGTTTGAATTATTTCTAATGCTATATTTTAGAATAAATAAATTTTTAAAGAACTAAATATTAAATTAATTTTTAATTCGAAATAATTATAATGTGTACCAACTTTGAGCTATTTTAATAGTCAAAGTTTTCAATATATTTTTCTTTTCATTTTACAATTATATTAATTTTTAGATAATTTAAAATGCTTCAAATCTTTATAGGAAATGCTAATATATTTAACAGAACGTATTCGGAAGGCCCCATTAAATATTGTTGATGCCAATGAGGGGAAAATGGCTGGTTGCATTAGTCCAGCTTATGCTGTAGCTGGATTTGTACATTCATTAGCAGGCGCATTATTAGGTGAGTTTGTTAGATATTTTTAATAGAACTTTATTGTGCAGTGAAACAAACAATTCTTAAAGCAATTAGTTATCGGTAATTGTTTCGAAAGTTGATCCTGTGAAAAATCGCCTCAAGTTGATGGCAATTCAATAACATCAAAATAGTGTTATATCAATACTCGTATAGTTTGATATCTGATATATGTTTGTATCTGGAACACCGGGCATTAAATTAGTAGATTAAAAAATATTAATAATTTAAAACGAAATAAAGACAAATCAAGAATATTTTAACAAAAATTAATGTACATTTTTGTTATAATATTTTTATTATATTCAAGTATTGAAAGATTTTAAATATAGATAATTGAAAAATTGATCGTTTAGCTACGATTCTGTTTTTCTTTGATTTTTCTTTTGACATCTTTAATAATATTAATCAAGTCCTTCATGTTGTCGGGAAAACCATTTCTTCATATTCAACTTCTATATGTGTTACATTCGGAGCTACTAACCAAGCTTCCGGCCGCTTTTTTGGGGTTCATATGAAACTTAAATACATCTTTGTTTCTAGGCTTAAAATATTATATTCTAAGCTTCTTTGGAATATTAACATTTTATTTGTATATAATGGATTCCAACTGAAAATAATTTTAGAAAGAAAATAGAATAAAATAAATAATTAAACATGATTATGGTATACGATATAATATTATAGATTAATTGATTACTTATAATATGTTTGGTCATCTCTGGTCTATATAAAGAATAAAAACTTTTATTATTTTTATAAAGATTATTTTTAATTTTACTTGGGGAGTCCGGTTGTCCGAGCTGGCTAAGGCGCTGGGCCCGCTTCAGCATCGTAGATGACGATGTTCAAGCGGGAGTCCCGGGTTCGAGGCTGCCTATCATATAAAATTTAGACCGGCTAAAACTCATGGTCTCTAAAGCAGTGTTAATAAAGGAACTACAATTAAAATCTTTTTGCTCCTTTCCCACTAAATAAGTTTTCCTAAAGTTATCCTAGCAAGATCATTTTTTCGTCCTCGAAAATGTTTTTAGTAAAATTTGTTTCATCCAAATCGTTAGAGCCGATTTCAAGATAAAAAAAAAAAAAAAATTATATAAAACATACAATTATTGCTCATTAGATATATTACTATATATATATAATAATTTAAATTTTAGAAGAAGTAACTCCAGTTATTTATGCCATGACATATCAAGATGATACAGAAGATTATCTCTCCTATTTAGTAACTCCAGTTAGAATTGGTCCACGGGGAATAGAGAAAAACTATGGCATTCCGTCTGATTTAACAATTTATGAATACGAACAACTGGAGAGAGCTAAACAAAAACTTGCAGTTCAAGTAATTTTACTTTAATTATTATATAGCACTAAATTTGGAATCTTATAAATGGTAGAATATTTCATTTTCTTACAATGAAACGGATTAATACCTTTTTATTAAAATTATATTAAGAAATTTTGTTAATATGTATTCTCTTGACTTTAAGTAAATAACTATATAAATTTTTATTTCATAGCTAAATTATAAGGCTTGTTAAATTATTTCAGAAGCTTTCTTTTTATACTATTTTAAGATATTTATATGATATATATTTAAAATGAAATAATTATTAACATTTTAGGAAAGCTTTGGAATTGACGTGGTTGTTAAATTAATAAACGATTACCATAAAAAAAACTATGGCCACATTTGTCAGCTCCAAAATCAATTGAAACATTAAAAGTCAATCAAATTAAAAAAACACTATTTAGAGAGAAAAATAAAGATAATGATAATAATGAAAAAATTGATATTTCAAATGAAGAATCAAAAAATAAAGAAAAAAATGAAAAAGAGAATTTAAATAAATCAAAATCCGAAAAAGAAGTAACAGATCCATTAACAGGGCAATTATTTTATGAAGTGGCTCATAAACAAGAAAATAACAAGATCAATTCAAAGTATGATGGTTAAAGAGATTATGTTAAAATCTAAAATCATGGATGAATAATATACAGATATATTTATTATAAATTATATTTTAATTTCTAATCATTTATATTATTTACAAAGTTATTCATTGCCGCAAACAATATCAGTATGTACAGGCCGGGGATCTTGTTTTGGGTCTTCGTTAGAAGGTTTCGATTCATCGTTGCTTGATGGAGAACCAGTCATTACAGATGATATTGAGTTGTCGAATTCTGTAGGTTCAATAAGACGTTTTTGACCAAATGGTGGTGGTCCAATTAATTTTTCTACATCTTCATAATTGAGAGTTTCTTTTTTTAGTAACGACTCAGCCAACTAAAATCAAGTAAAAAAAAAATTAAAGGAGAATATTGGATTGATATGATGAAATAAATTTTTAAAATAATTGATAATAAATTAATTGACAATTTACATTCGTGCCCCCCCCCCCAACCCCCTTTTGGGGCCAAAATATCAAAACGTTATATAGCTATAAACGTAAGTTAGAAGACATCTGATTCAAATATGAAATTTCATAATAATCCCTTCAGCCGTTTTTACGTGAATCGTGAGCAACTTTTCGCGGATTTACTAATTTCATCACTTTTCAGTAAAATTTAATGATAATAATAATAATAATCAGTTGAAAGTAATGGAAGGCAGCCCAGGGGTAGTGAAGAAAGAAAGAAATTATCCCATTTTCAAATAAGGTGTATTCATTGGATTCCTTTCTTTCTTTCCTCCTTTCCTTTTAAACCGACGTTAATAATAATAATAATAATATATATATTCTTTAGGTATAAATGGAACATAAAATTGTGGCCAAAATCTAAGTGTAATATATTTATTCAGACTTCTGCTGACGTTTCGTATCATCAATAGTATCCTTCTTCAGGGAAGAAGCTAGTTAATAAATATTAAATCTTCCAGCATATATAAGTGAGATTGGAATGACTTGGAAAATTGTAAATACGTTCAAATTAAATAACGAAAATTTGTAGGAAGATATAATATTATTAACGAGCCTCTACTCTACATAACATTTAATAACGAGTCCTTATCAGTTTACTAAAAAATTTTCATACTGTAATAATAAATATATTACACCAACAATAGCCTGCCTAAAGAATATAAAATTTTATCTATCTTTATTAGGCGGAGATAAGCCTTAGGCTCCTAGGGCCCTTGTTGAATTTATCATAGTGTGTGTGTCTGATCTTTACATAGGCATTTTAATCCGTCTGTCAGAGTATTGAAGCTCGTAAACTAAATAAGGTATAAATTTGAAATTTATTATTAATGGGCATTCATCTTCCCCAAAACCGAAAATCGTAATAAAATATTAATCGATTGATTATTTTGGATGGGTCGTATTTTTTGCTGGGTCAAAATAAAAAAATATTTTGTTATCATGCAATCTGAGATATCCCTGTAAATATCTAATTAAGTTAGGCTAAATTTTTTCAAATTTAATTCACATTAAAATGGAGGGGTGGGAGGGTTCCAAAGGGGTTATTTTTGATCATTGTGAAGTTCGAGTTCCAATTCATTTAGTAATTTTCACCAGTGACATTAAATTACAAAGTTTTCACTAAATACAGAGGAAAGTAACGCTGGAAATCAATAAGAAAATTCCTTGGGAGTTTATCATGGAGAAATCTTTTCTCTGGAATAATTGCTAAGGTTAATAAAAACTACTTAGCATGCACACAAATAATGTAATTATTTACCAATTCCAATTTATCCTTGTTATCTCTTAGGATCTGCTCTGTGCGTTGGTAAGCATTTGTTACTAATCTCTGTACCTCTAAATCCATTGTACGGGCCAGTAATTTGCTATATGGTCTCCGGCCGAATTCACGTGAATCTTTGTCTGGAAAGGAAATTAATCCAATCGTATCGGACATTCCGAATTGCCGAATCTAAAATTTTCAAAAATAATAAATATTAAATTATAAGTTAACTATTTGGTTTAATATAAAGAAAAGACTATTAAGATGTTTGTTGATTCATTAATTATTCTGTACTTGGGATTTTGGACAATAACAATTTTCAATTCGATAAGTTTTCGTGTCTTTATTGAAACTTCCTCAGGTTTTTTGGGAACAAATAAATGACAAGGTAAATGAATAACTTGGAAAAAAATCATGATTGTTTTGAAATGAAAGAAAAGTTTTTATTAATCTCATAAATGAGAGATATCAGAACTTTAATAATAAAATTAATAAAATATGGACGAAAAAGAACAAAACGTTTGTAAATTTTCAAATTTATCTTTCACTTTTACTTAATTGGTGACCAAGCCATAGGAAAAATAAAATAAAAAATTTAATAATTTATTTAAAGTTTAATTTAAATACTATTTTTTACCTGTGCATAGGCCAAATTAGTCACTTTTTTAAGATCATTCTGTGCTCCTGTAGTTATAGAATTAAAAGTTAAAGATTCTGCAACTCTTCCGCCCAGAGCCATACACATTCTCTCAAACAACTAAAAGAATTGCTAAAAATTATTAATTTAATAAAAGTTGATAATAATATATTAAAACTTTTTTTTTTTTTAAGATATAATTTCACATTGTAGCTTTACATAATTCATAGAAAGAAAAAGACCAACCTCCTCCTTGGAAAATAGTTTTTGATCTTTGGATGTATATTGAGCTCCTCCAAGAGATAGATTTGTTCTGGGCACTATTGTTATTTTAAGTAAAGCATCAGTATGCTCAAGGAGCCATCCTACGAGAGCATGACCAGCTTCATGGTAAGCGACTACGCGTTTCTCATGAGGCGACATTGCATGGCTTCGTTTTTCGGTTCCACCCACAACACGGTCTACAGCATAATCAAGGTTTGATCCCTTCACCTTGCGTTGAAGCAGTCTAGCTGCATGCAAAGCTGCCTCATTACATACATTTGCAATATCAGCACCTAAAAATTTAAAACATTAAATTGGAGGAATAAGTGAAACTTTTTCAAGAGTCGCCACAATGTTTACAGTTTCGGTGAATGAATCATTTAAATGATAAATATCAAATCTGATATTTTTTCGATTTAATATTTTCTAGAATATAAATTCTCATATTGGGGGAGCTGGGTTGGCCGAGCTGGCTAACGCGCTGGCCCCACTTTAGCATCGTTGATGACGATGTTCAAGCGGGAAGCCGGGGTTCGATCCTGCCTAGCATATAAAATTTCTGGCTAAAACTCGGCTCCCTCACTAACCCTACTAAGACTTTACTGATGTGCTGTCTAAATGGGCTTTGTTCCCGGTGACAATAAATAAATAAAAAAAAATTCTTATATTTCATAAAACTGAAATCAATCATTAAATTAAAACCAAATTTCATTTTGTGTAATTAAAATAACACTTTTTATTATTAAATTATAAAATTATTTTTCAATAATTTCTGCAAGCCTTCTATTCTGAATGAGTGCATAATTGATAGCACCTATAAATGAAATGCCCCCCCACCCATATTTTTAGTACAAAACAGTTAATTGATTGAATTTTAGAATCCCACCAAAACAACTTTATGGGGACATCGATCCATGGCATCGTCTCAACGAGAGACTGGGCCACAATGTCTCTATAAATTGTAGGTAAATATAAAAAAAAAATATATATACATATTAAATGGTCATTCAAAAGACACCTGTTCTATTGTTTTTTACTAAGAAACGGATTAAAATTTCAAAAAAATGATTTTTTTTTTTTGAATAATTTTGCATTTTTTAACCGGAAGATCTAGAGCTAAAAAGTTCAAAATCTCATTTAAGGCAGGAGCAAATAAATGATTTTTTAGATTTTTGTCTGAATTTTAGTATACCATATAACAACGAGTACCATTTTAGTCCAAGTGTAAAAGTCAAAAGGTCGTTCCTAGAATAAGTGAATAAGTGATATTAAGAAATTAATCTCTACTAGTCTGAAACAGATCTGGACTTGTAATTGGCACCCTTGCAATGCCTTAGCTCTAAAGAAAGAGATCATTCCACAACTAATAAACAATAAATGATTTTGAATTTGAGCAAAAATAAATATTAATTAAATTAGGGAACGAAGAAAAGATTTTTATATTACATACAAAAGGATCAGCCGGGATTCGAACCCGGGATCTTCGCATGTGCGCTGCGATGCCTTTATAAGAGCCTTAGTTCTTATCCTCTCGGCCACTGATCCGCGAACCCAAGCTGATACCTAATGTCTTTATGAATTTGGAATTTCATTTTTATTTAATCTTTTAATCTCTCCCTAGTTCATTTTTCGCAGCTCTGTAGTTGGCTTGACTGATTAAACTATATCCAAACGCCTTCCATCTGATCGCGAACCCAAATGTCGAAAATAATTTTCTTCTTCACTCCTCGGCGCAACCACAATGAGGCCGCGTCGAAACACAATTATAAATTAAATTAAATTAGGGAACGAAGAAAAGATTTTTATATTACAGGCAAAAGGATCAGCCGGGATTCGAACCCGTGATCTTCGCATGTGCGCTGCGATGCCTTTTAAGAGCCTTAGTTCTTATCCTCTCGGCCACTGATCCCCGAACCCTTTGGGTTCGCGATCGGGTGGGAGGCGTTTGGATATAATAAATAATAATTTTTGTAAAAAGTAAAATATCAATGTTAGAAAAAATTCATCATGCACCCATAGTACCCCCTTTCACCTTCAAGGGCATCGGGAAACAAAATGACAAAGGGTAAAAAAAATATTTTCCTCTACGTAAGCAAGAAAAAGAAAAATTAAAACTTTTTTAGCTAATATAATATTCCGGCCGCCGTGCGGGTTTAGTTATAGCTCCGTACCGAATAATATATGTAGTCGTCAGCTTGTTTATATTTTTATGAATTTAATTTCACAAAAGCATTTTCTATAACGAGGTTTCGTTAAGATCTTAGTTTATTTCATCATGAGTCTATGGATAAAATTAGAAGAGCAAAGAAAGTGAGTCGTAAATAATAAATCTTAAATATTACGACATTTTGCGTCATGAACAAAACATTTCAGAATAGAATTCAGACGATTTAATAAAACTGTCCTTCATACGAAAAATAGATTAACATGACCATATTTAGCCCGGAATCAAAGTTCAAATGATATGATAAAAATAAAATAATATATATAAATGAGATACCACTAAATCCTGGAGTCAATTGAGCAAGACGTTTACTATAATTAGTCGGAGGCTCTTCAAGAGAGATGTTTTTCAAGTGTCGCTCAAATATTTCAAGTCGTTCTTGAAGATTTGGTAAATCAATAAGAATATGCCTATCGAAACGACCAGGCCTAAGAAGCGCCTTTTAAAACAAAAGAAATTTACATTAATAATTAAAACTTTAGGATTTTTAATTTTTGAAGTTAATTTCATTATTGTAATTTTAAATTTTTTTATAAAAATTAAAATAATGCACACAACTTTTTCAATATTATGACTTCAAATAACTTTTTTTTTGTCAGTGAAGGGTCAAAACTTAAAATCTGGAACTTTGCACAAAGGGGTTAATTATTAAGCCAAACTTTTGTGCCAAATTTCAGTTCAATAGCTATTCGAGAGCTCTCAATTAAAAGATTAGATTTTTTTTTGATTTTCTGCATTTTTCAACACGAAGTTCTGAAGCTACAAAGTCGAAAATAAGTTCTTTGTTATACCCTATCCCTATAGGAAACGCAATGTTGGTGGAAGTGAAATACCCGAGTTTAGCTATATTCCCACCATAAATATGTATTGGGTCTAAACCACAAATCCAGACAACCCAATTGCCATCAGAGCATCTAGACTCTAGACACACGGCAGTGTGTTAGCCAAGTTCGGAAAAACGGGCGACGCACCGGCCATGTGTATATTTACACGAACAATTTCAAGCTACTTTCGACCCCCCCATAACTCAAAAACTATTAGACTTAGACACTTGAAATGCCTAATAAGATCCACTAGAACAGGTAGAATCCCAAATTTCATGAATAAATCTAATATAGTTCTTGAGTTATTAAGCTCTGAAAAGTGTCATTTTTAACACTGACTCACTCACTCACTCACTGACTGACATATCGAAAACCTAAAATACTTCCGCTGATCCTAGAATGCTGAAATGTGGCATACTGGTAGAGTTTGGGCTACAATTAAAGGGAAAAAGCGAAACTTTCCCTTTTTCAAGACCTAAAATGAAGGGGTGAAATTAATTATAGGCTTAATGAACATATAGTGAAAATACAATCAAGCTAGAATTCTGAAATTCGGCATACTGGTAAAGCTTGGAACATTAATAAAGGAGAAAATTGAAAAACTGAAACTTTCCTTTCTTCGGGGTCCGAAATGAAGGGGTGAAATTTATGAAACACCGACCGGATTTTTAACAGATATTTTATGAGAAATATTTAATTATTATTAATATAAATGTTTAAATGTAATTATTTAGATAAATCAAAGGATAAAACTTTTCAAAAATTAATGATAACTGACCAAAAACATAAATGTGAAAAAGGGGACAAGTTCGGTGCAAACGGCTTCCCCGACAAAAGAGTTGAGATCTAAACGGGTACCAAGTTCCATAGCAGTTGTTTAAATCATAGCTATAGGGATGAACAACGGCCTTCAATTGATTTAAAAGAAAATTTGTTACTTTTGATTTTAAATTTATAGCTTGGCAAGTTTTATATCCAACTAAATTGTTTGTAGTATAAAATAATAACAATTAGATAAATTTTAAGCTTGTATTAAATATCATCACGTTAAACGTAATTTATTGACTATTCTAACTTGCAGAGTTATAAATTTAATATCAAAGAACGTAACAAATTTTCTTTTAAATCAATTGAAGATCGTTGTTCATCCCTATAGCTATAATTTAAGCAACTGCTATGGAAATTGGTACCCGTTTAGATTTCAACTCTTTTGTCGGCGAAGCCGTTGGTACCGAACTTGGCCCCTTTTTCACATTTATGTTTTTGGCCAGATAGATACTTCCTTTCCTTTTTCTTCGAAAATAATATTAATATGGGAGTTTCACCGAACCGAACCCGAGTAGGATAAGCTGTATTCTGAATGTCAGAACATTTTGGCCTAAGAAGGAATTTTCTGCAAACTTCAGTTCTTGTGTTGCACAGAAAAAAATCATGCTTGAAAAGTTTTTTCTCAAGTTTTTAAGACATTTCCAAACATGAATAAGCAATAAGAATTTTTTTTTAAATCATTTTAATAAATATTTCAACCGCCAGGCGAGCTTCGATAACAAACTTGAAAAAATTACTTTATTGGGTTATAAAAACGACTTAATTAATATTTGATATAATATAGTCAATTTAAGACATTCTAAAAAATAATGTGACTATGAAAAAAAGTGAATTAAACTGTTGTTTCAATTTGTGAATGGTTTCAAGAAAACTTACTTTGTCTAATACTTCTGCACGGTTTGTGGATGCTAACATAATTACACCTTCTTTGGTTGCAATACCATCCATTTCAACTAAGAGTTGATTTAATGTTTGTTCTGATTCACCACTTGAAAATCCAGCTTGTGACATCGTACCTCCACGTTTACGTCCAATGGCATCAATTTCATCAATATAAATTATGCATGGGGCACGCTTACGGCCTTCTTGAAATAAATCTCTATAAAAAATAAGGTGAATTTTTCATATAATTAGAGTATAATCTCAATATTTGGCCAGTATATAAAAAACAAGAAGCTTCTGTCGGATTACTGGATTTTCCGGACTAGTAGAATGTGAGAAAAGGGTTGAAAAATAACATAAAGCTTTTTGATAAACACTTAAAAAAAGTAGGAGCGATAACTGAAGCTTCAAGTTCAAAAGCAATGAGTTTATATTCTAAATCTGTAACCCGAATAACGGGATTTGAAAAGAGAGGCAACTCTACGCAAAGATTCATTGCAAAAGTCCCAGATTATCGTAATTATTATGTATATCTTCTCATTTATATTTTAATTATTAATTTTTGTAAATAAAAAACTTATATTTATTTCAATAATACATTCAAGAACATTATATTATTTTTTGAGGCGCTAATGTCCTTCGCAATTGATGCGCCCTCAAACTACGAATACTAATATTATATCTTATTAAAATGGCTAGATTGTGTTTAAATAAATAATTATATATCTTTATTAGAAAGAAAAATAAATATTAGCTGTTAAAATTAAATTAAATACAAAAGATATTAACTTTACATAACTTATTCCTTAGAAGTAAAATGTTAATAGATGTTAGCTTACCGCACTCTGGCTGCACCAAGACCACCAATCATTTCTATAAATTCTGAGCCATTCATAGCTAGAAAAGGCACTTTAGCTTCTGTGGCAACTGCTTTTGCTAATAAAGTTTTACCACAACCTGGTGGACCAAGAAGAAGTGCTCCTTTAGGAACCTAAAATTAAGACAAGGAAATGCAGTTTTTTATTATAAAGATGCAAAATGTCAAATGACTTTTAGTGTATCTTAGGAAGAATTTCAGAGTTATATTGGAGTCGAGGTGGAGCTAGATTCTGAAGGCTTGGATTCAGGGAGGATAGAATTAGAAGTCCATTTAAGTTAAAGAAATATAAATTGTTTTGATTTGTTTCTAATTGAACCATAAATTTGTAATTAATTTGGCTATATCAGCGGTTCTTAAACTTTTCTAATTCACAACACGCTTTTGATTATTATACAAATTTGTGAAACACCAAAATCTTTATGGTCATTAAACTAACAGAAATACGCAAAAAAATTCATGGTACAGGACATATTATGTTCTAGTTAGTCTATAAGAATCGTTATATTAATACAGTGGTTCTCAAAGGATGTGTCCAGGCGCACCAGTGTGGCCGGTGACATTCCTAGGTGCGATAAATATGTGTGGGGTTATTAAATTGATTTTTTATATATTTATTAGCATTTTGTATATAGTGTGTCTTGGATTTTTTGTATGACTTTAGTGTACTTCGATTTCAAAAAGTTTAAGAAGCACTGCATTAATAAGTGGAAGAAGAAGAGATTCAAAACGACAAAAAATAAAGCAAAGAGGAATAATATTAAAGAATAAGAATGTGTTACCTTAGCACCCAATTTACGATATCGATCTGGGTTCTTTAAGTAATCAACGAATTCCATCACCTCTTGTTTAGCTTCGGTTAGTCCAGCAACATCAGTAAAATGAACACCTTTTCCGGGTCCAGTAACAGGATTAACCAATGTAAATTTTGCTCTACCTAATTGTTTCTGGTAATTTTAATATATATATATTAATAATTTATAACATTATGTTCACGTTTTTAACATAAATTCTATTTTGCAATTTAATATTGAGGACTTTACCATCAGAGCCTTTCAGAGAAAATGCGAGGCGTTGGGGTTCCTACTATTTTTCAGGCCCTTCGAAATTTAAAATAAAAACATTGGTATTTAATATCTAATTAATTATTTATTTCACAGAAGCTTTGAGCGCTTTAACATTTGGAAATTCAGCTATTATGAGGCTCCTAAAATGTTGAGGTCCAGGGCAACCACCCCTTGCCTCTCTGATAGGCTCTGTTTACTATTATAAAAGTTAAAGCGAATTATATGTTTTATTAAAAGCATTAACTTTTATTAATTATATTTGTCAATATATATGTTTTTGTTTTTTCTCGTGAGATTTTTTTGAATAGATTTTAATAAGGTTACATTTATAATTTCCAATTAAAACATAAAAATATATGTGTAATGTTTTAATAATTGGCTTACAAATGAATCCATATTTATTGGAGATTTAATATTTCTGGTTCTTGAAATAACAGCTAATAATAATCCAGCAACAATAACTAAGGCCATCAGTTTGCCCATTGTATCTGTGTACCGTTCATACATGATAGGAATCATATCCTCAGGAGGAATTCCTAGCCGTGTTTCTGCCTCGCGAAGTTTTTCTTCAAAACGATCTATATCTACAATATTCATATAGAATATTCGATAATCTCCCTAAAAATAAAGATTTTCATTAATTAATTTACTATTTCGATAATATTGTTTAATTTATGCAAAATTACAGTTAATCTTTTTCCCTTATATATGGCTCCATCGTGAAGAATAATGGAAACTACATCAACATCAGGCCGAACAACTACCTCTGATACTTCACCTTTAGCTAGCATATGATGTACAAACTCACTCCAAGAAACATACCTGAAAATAGGCTAAAATACAAAGATTTCAAATTGATTAATTTTAATATAAATAAATATATATACAAGTGTTAAAAAAAGGTAAAATTTTGAAAGGAGGTAGTATTCACCAAAACAAAAGAAGAAATCTAATAAATGGAAATTTAAAGATGAAATATCTGTTTGGTGTTATAAATAGACTCTCTTCGAATTTGAACACTATATTCTTTCATATGTGGGTATGTGTGTCATATCTGCATTCAATAAAGAGGCATTTGTAAGATGGATCAGTCAGGAAAATTCAAAAGTTGGTCGTTTCCCTGGCCTTAATCTCTCAGATTCTTTGTTAAGGGTGCACCTGAAGGCAATCAATCCTATTTATGATGTACAAGCAATACGGCTCTCATCTGTGGAGAGGGGCCTCCAAGCATTCTCTTGCCACACTGGATGCAATTCAGAAGCGAGCAATTAAATTAATAGGAGACCCGGCCCTAACTAAGTCACTCGACTCCCTGGCTCACCAAAGAAACGTTTCTGCCCTTTCCCCTGTACTACAGATACTTTCATGGTATCTGTTCAGTCGAGCTGAAATCAATTATCTCCCCTAAAGCCCTCTTTAAGAGAAACACGCGGTTTTCGAACGTTCAGCACCCCTTCGCTGTCAAATTGGATAAAAATCGAACAAGCGCTTTCGTCAACTCTTTTAGTCCTATGACCTCCAGAGACTGGAACTCACTTCCAGCCACCGTCTTCCCCGCGACTTATAACCTTCAACCTTTAAGACCCGTATACACAGATACCTTCGACCCCTATCCAGCCCATAAAAACCATTCTTCTTCTTCTTTTTTTCACGATGGAGGGGCCAACCCAGGCCTTTAGGGGATGCACCTTTTTGGTGTAACTCCTTCTCTAATCATTTTTATTAAAAAAAAAAAAAAAAAAAAACAAGGGTGCATTATTAAACTTGTCAGACATTCAAGATCAACCAGGATTATTTCAAACGGGTTTAATAGCGTTTTCTGCTCAGAGCAGCAAAGAGTGAGTGTGATGACATCCTCTGATCCTATAGTTTAATATTATATTTTAGTTTTCCAAGGAAAGTCCAGAAAAAAGTACACTGATTTGTCCAAATAGATATGGCATATCAAGGAATAGAAAGCACATTAAGTTTAATAATAATGAGCAACGGCTCATATCTCAAAGATTATTAACTCATGTTTATTTGACTTTTTTTTGTTTTGGTGAATATTACCTCCTATCAAAAAATGACCAATAATGAATTTTATGAAGATATTTTTTTAATTTATTTACATCAGGAGGAGGTGTTCCTGGAGATAATAATGATAAAATGGCTATTACTAAATATGCAGCCAATAACCATAGTAGTGATTTTGCAATTACTGATGATAATTTATTATTATTATCTTCATCTTTCTTTTTAGGGTCTTTATTATTTTTATCATCATTATGTGAAGATTTATTATTTCCAGGAGATGAAGATGAAAAAGCACGAACTTGGTTTAAAGAAGATCGCTCAACAAGTCTAGAGATGGCACGAAATTCGTGAATGATATTCTTTCTAGTCTAAAATATTAAAAATAAAAATATAAGTTTGACAATTTGGGCGATTTGAAATGGTTCGATATAATTTATAATAGTTTATAAAAACACAAGGGTTGTTTAAAAATGTCGAATTTTACAAATAACATTTTATAATAATTTGGTTTCGTTGAAGACTGAAATCATGAAGAATTTGAAATTTTACCCCAAATCAGAATTAAGAAAGGGAAAGAAGAAGGCATGAGGACAAAATGAATTTAGCTTTTGTAGATTTTTAATGATAAAAATTCAAAAATATAGATGTAACCTATAGAAATCATAAGTTTCCTGTATTTGATTCGATCGCGTAGGTGATTTTTGTCAAATATTAAGTGAAAATAATATCTGAATTTATATATTTCTAACTTGAAATAATGAAGTTAAATAATGTTATAATTTTCTCATTAATATATCAAAGAATAATTAACATATTAACGAGAATTGTTTTTGATCGCGTTTTTAAACAAGATATATATATCGCGAGACTACGGCTGGTTGAGCCTGTTGGAGTCTGCTGAATCTTAAGTCTGGACCAAGAGAGAATGAAAAAGATGAGATCCATCTAGCTATGATCCAGCATCATTTCGCGTTTAGCCCGCATGACTATTTTTATATGAAACACTGATATGGATCGCCAAATGGATTTGTAATCTGAGATGTTATATATTCAATCGCCCAGTCCAGCAAGCTCGATCTGTTAACATGTGTGTTAGGTGTTTGCCATCAATTAATATAAAAGTATATATCTTGTTTAAAAACGCGATCAAAAACAATTCTCGTTAATATGTTAATTATTCTTTGATATATTAATGAGAAAATTATAAAATTATTTAACCTATAGAAGGTAATAGAGAGTGATACAACTTTTTTAATACTCAAGAATTGAATAGGAGTCAGGTCATGGAATTTTGAAAGGTGGAAAAAAATTATAGTATTCGTATATTATTATCAGCCTTGAGACAAGGTTCACTTGAGTCTGGAGAATACAGAAACATCTCCACTAGGGTGGTGCTTATTTTGGGTATTTTCGAATTTTTACGCTGACAGAGTTTCATAAGGTTCGAAATTAATAAAAAAAAATATCCCCCCAAGTTTCAAGTCTCTATCTCAATTTTAACCAGAATATGAGCCTTGTAAACTGTTAAGAAGCTCAGTTTATTTAATTCTTTCTGAGAGAAGTAACTCACTAAGGCTCTACCCGATATCTAGTTATATTCTTAAAATAAGGGAGTGTGGTGATGGTTTACAGTGAAACATTATATAAATTAGATAGGGACTATTAATGTTTTAAATTAGAAATTTGATATTTGATGAGACTCTTGAAAACCTTGGAAACAGATGCAATGTCTTGGTTAGGAAAAAGAAATACTAGATTTCCTTATAGTCTAACCATTTATTTTCCACAAAAACTTTTGAGACGTTTCAGCGGATATTCTCACGCAATCCTCAGTCCTGGCTTTTCACAACATAGTACATTTTTCCATGCAGAAATTCATTCCTTTTCCACAGTTAACACTTTATAATATGTATTTTTACCAAAGCTGGTGAGTTTTCTTAAGTTAAAAAACATTTCATTATATATATGGAATATTCAATTGTATGGACATGTTCCACCTCATATTAATAATAATTTTAACTTAAGAAAACTCACCAACTTTGGTAAAAATATATATTATAAAGTGTTAACTGTGAAAAGGAATGAATTTCTGTATGGAAAAATGTACTATGTTGTGAAAAGCCAGGACTGAGGATGGCCTGAGAATATCCGCTGAAAAGTCTCAAAAGTTTTTCTGGAGAATAAATGGTTAGACTATAAGGAAATCTAGTATTTCTTTTGGTACTTACGTATTAACGCCACCGCAGCTACAGATTTGGCGGTTTTAAATTTCGCCAATCTTCACCTAAAATTTTTGAGATAAATCATAAAATAGAATAAATCAGTTCCCCTCTGTCAAAAAACAACTTGAATAGGTTCGGTTTATGATCTCGGTTCGATTAGATAAAATATCCGTTCCCAAACAAACCTTGCGGTGGCGTTAATGTACCCCATTTTTTATCTAATCAAACCGAGATCATAATCCTAACCTATTCAAGTTGTTTTCAAGGTTTGTTTGAGAACGCATTCTTCTATCTAATCAAACCGAGATCATAAACCGAACCTATTTAAGTTGTTTTTTGACAGAGGGAAACTGATTTATTCTATTTTATGATTTATCTCAAAAATTTTAGGTGTAGATTGGCGAAATTTAAAAACCGCCAAATCTGTAGCTGTGGTGGCGTTAATACGTAAGTACATTTCTTTTCCTAACGAAGACATTCCACCTGTTTCCAAGAGCCTCATCAAACACCAAATTTCTAATTATATAAATTATAATTAAGGGGAGTTTTTGTTGAGTTTCCCAGAAATGAAGTATCCCGAAATATATTGAGGTTTATAACAATTCTTTAAATCTTTCATTTCTGTGAAAGTCAACCAAAACTCCCCTTAATTATAAGTTATATCTTTTGCTAGGATTGCATTGTTTAATCCTCGAAGAGCCGGCTCTACAAGAACCTTTCTGTCAGATTCAACCCAGGATTAGGTATTCCTAGAATTCCTAAAGTAAAATTTTTAGAATTATCACAAGGATTATGAGTAAAATTCACAAAGATAAATTTTCAATTATTCTTATTTTTTTAATAAAACTTTTTTTCTAAATTGCGACTTAAGTTTATTTGTAATTTCAAAAAGGTCACTTACCCGAACAGAAAGGTTATTAGATGATGAAATGTCAAAAATTTTATTTGAATAATTTCTTGTATATATTGTCGGTATTGTCGGATTCTTTTTTATATATTTCTGAAGTGTTTGAATTATTTGCCATAATTTGGTTTTTTGAAAATTATATTTAAACATTTTTATTTTAAAACGAAATAGTGTTCGAAATTAGCATTTTCTGACTCAATAATCAAAATAATTCACCTGCATTTACTAGTGAGTGAAATTAGAAATGATTAAGATTATGAATTGAATTAAAGGAAAATTAATAAAAAATTTAAATAAATTGACTAGATGAAGAAATAAATAAACATTTTGATTCATTCATATATCACCATTTATAAAAATATATAGATATTTCAAACTTTTTTACGTTACACAGAATGGTTCCTTTTTAAGCGGTGAATACGTTCCAACATATATTCTCCAACTTATACTCCCTGCGTTTCAAGACCGTAAATATCTAACCCTCTACATTCTGATAAGAATATCTCATTAAAAATATCTTATCTAGGAGGTTTTGGCAGTTTTAGAAACTATTCAACTGTTAAGAGATAGATTGGATAAAAATCGAACAAGCGCTTGCGCCAACTCTTTTATTCCTATGACCTCCAGAGACTGGAACTCGGTACCAGCCACCGTCTTTCCCGCGACTTATAACCTTCAGCTGTTTTAAGACCCATATCCACAGATACCTTCGACCCCTACCCAGCCCATAAAAACCCTTCTTCTTCTTCTTTTAACGATGGAGAGGCCAACCCAGGCCTTTAGGGGATGCACCTTTTTGGTATAACTCCTTATCTCATCATTTTCATTATAAAAAAAAAAAAAAAAAAAAAAGAGAGCCGATTTCTTGTAATAGTTTTATAATCAAGAAGATAAGTGTGACCCTATAGCCCGTGCGTCTAGATCATATTGTTCTTCAACCTATTTGTCATCACGCGGAACCCTTCGTTTAGTAGCACACCCAGATTTGATATTAGGGGGGGGGGGACATGTTATGAACAAGGTGCGACCCTGCCTTTGTTATAAAAACTTTATAAGAAATAAATTTGAATTTATTCAAACAAAAGCGTTTGAGTGGAACCATATACGGTTCCGCGGAAAACAGGGTGAAGAACACTGATGGTTAGGTCTTTGTAGGAGGGTGGAGGGGGAGAGATTGTGATTAGGCTATCTAAACTCATTACAACATTATTAGAAAACTTGCTAAATTATATTTTTAAAATACCTCTTTAATGGTTAATCACTCGATTTACTCATATTGAAGAAATAACTAAGTGAAATTAATTGTAGTGAGAGAGTTTGAGGTTTTTGGTGTTTCGCGTAAGGAAAATGAAGAAAATAGAATTAAAACATATGTAGCTCTATAACTCGATATATAACTAAAAAATTTAATTCTATTTTATTAATTTTCTCACTGTGAAACACCAACATTTCAAACTCAATACAATTTAAACAATGTTTCACTATCAAAAGCAACACTGTGTTCCCGAAGTTTTATTAAAAATAGTTTTTTCACCTATATTCCTAATTATTTATTTTATAGCAACTAACATAATATTCCTCGAAAGTTTTCACACTATACTAATTTCATGAAATATTACAGATTTTTAAATCAAAGTTTTAGAGTTAGAGAAGGGAAACACACTGTGTGAGACAACTTTATAGGCTCATAAACTAGTAAGCGTTTTTTTCTGAAAGTGATGCAAGAAGATATAGCAAAAAGGTGCAAGCCATGAAGTCCGGGAAGTTCCCTTGCATTGAGACGTTTCTTTTCCAGACCAAAAGCTTTTTCACCCCCACTCAACTTCTTATCTTTTACAAGACTCAAATTCGCCCCTGTCTCGAATAATGCTCTCATTTGTGGAGAGGAGCCTCCAAGCATTCTCTTAATACCTTAGATGCAATTCAGAGGCGGGCTATCAAACTGATAGGAGATCCAACGTTAACCGACACTCTTGATTCCCTGGCACATCGTAGATCTGTTTCTGCCCTTTCTCTTTTTTATAGATACTACCATGGCTTTTGTTCTGAAGAGATAAAATCAATAATCCCTCCAAATGCTTCATTTGCACGAAATACACGATTTTCTAGGACGCAACACCTCTGCGCGCTTAAATTGGATACTAACCGAACGAACGCATTCTCCAACTCATTTATCCCTATGACATCTAGAGACTGGAACTTTCTTCCTCTGACCGTCTTCCCAGCAACATACAGCCTTGCTACAGCGCCGCGTCTACAACTGGCGAGGACTTTATTATTATATATCGGGTGTGTTCTAAAACTGGGCCATATCTTTTTCTTACAAATGCGTTCAAATCCTGGTACATTTTTTTGTTTAATTTGTATCTGTACATTAGTAGGTAACTTAAATTAATTGAATACAAAACTAATAAATTTTAATAAATTTTGTAATAACAAAAGTTAGGATCCTCCTATGTTCGCGGCCTTCCCGGGCCGGGGACCCCTGGCATTCTGACCGTCCTGCCACCCTATTGTTATGCCACTGTTTCCAAACCTCCATTTAGTCAATACCATCAACTATCATTAGATTTTTTTCCTTTCTTCTGAGCACCAATGTCTGATTTACATATTTTTCTTTTTAGCTCAAAGAGAAAAGATCGTTTATTCTTTAAAATAATAAAATGTTTTAAAATAATGAAACTTGAATTTTAAGAGGAAACCCCCTCTATGAGGCATTCTATGGAGACGTTTGATCAAAAAGTATTTATTATTAGTATTTATTTATTTATGTACAAATTTGCGTAAAACTTAAGTGTTCCTCATATTAAATAATACGTACTTTAAATGTTCATGTACGCATTGGGGTAGAGAGTGTATGTGAAGTTTGCTTATAAATTAATATAGATGTAAAATCAGACTAATATAAATTTTGACTATGACTAATCCTAAGGATTTTCAATTTTGAAATTAACGAGGTAAGTGCAGTGAATAAATAAATATTTAAATAATTTAATAATCAGACCAGGTTTTACAAGAACAAATAATAAATTAAATCTTTAATTTTAAGGATTAATTTTATTTGTAATATTTAAATTAGATCATTATATACAATATTTAAAAAGATTTAATATCCGATAATATACTTTCTTTTAAATAAATCTAAGTCCAATAAATTTATCTACTACTTTAATTTCTTATGATTCAGGGACTTTGATATTTAAATAATGTATTTCATCTAATAATCGCTCCATTTTAAAATTTAATAACTTTAAAAGTTACTGTAAATATATATTATATATATAATTTAAAAAATTTTTATTTGTTTGTAGAAATTAAGAAATGGGAAAGAAAACCTAGTTAAGTATCAAATTCAAAAATATAATTTATCAGTGCTGATTTTAAAAGTAAATTATCGAATATTTAATGCAATAAATAAAACAAATTGACAAATTACATAAAGTATAGTTAAAAGAGTAAAAAGTAGGGAGGAAAGTAAATATAAATTGATTTCTAAATGTAGTCTAAAGTATTTACAATCTATGGATTTATTCCGAAAATACATTCCAAATTATTAATCTGACCACCAATAAACTTTACAACATAAAGACAATCAATTTCTAAAATAATTAAAAACAAACAAATAATAAGTTTTATTTTTCTATTGAAATTCAAGGAAAAACTATATTAGAGATTGTAAAAAAACCTAACAACTAACCCTGCATTTATTTTCACGGTAGTCGCATTGCATAGTTTCGGTTATTTACACCAGTGTTCCGCAAACTTTTTGTGTTCAAGGTACACCTACCAAATCAAGAAATTTTAGAGATACACCAAAGAAAAAAACAATGTTTATTTATGATTAAAATCAATATAATATGAAAAGATGTTTAATGAGAAATGTGAGTCTGCTTAATTGAGCACAGGCGATCAAAATTTGGAGCAATAGTTGATAAGGCTGTTCTCATCTCTTGCTGCTCGCATAACTCTCAGCTATGTGTAGGTGCATTATCTTCACAAAACTTGACATTTTTCCACGGCACAACTAACCACGGTACACCAGTGTGCCGAGGCACACACTTTGCGGAACACTGATTTACACGACACTAGTTCTGTTAGAACGATCCCAGAATTACAAAAAAAAAAATATGAAAACATATTTATCAAAATATATTCTCTAATTTTTAAATTTTCAATAAGAGATGTAAATTCGAAGTGCAATATTTCGATTTATACGAAGCATTTGATGATCAAGATACCGTGTAAATATCAAGAGTAAGGTGTATTTAATTTATTAAGCAAAATATATATTTTTTATATAGATAAATTACTAGTAAATATTTGTCAGAATAATTCAGTGTCTTTTGAATGCTTAAGTTAACAGTATAATAATCTTTCACATAAATGAGGGTTTAAATATTATAATATAGCATAAGTTAGGTAGATCATGTGTGTATGTCATCATTTATAATATACTTAAATTTTTCTTGGGCATTTTATATGTTAAATAATTAAGAATGATAGTTATAAAAGTCATTTAAATTATTCTTAAAATAAAAATAATTATATTTCTAGTGAGCAAGGGATATGTTTTGCGCAAATGATTTAAGTTCGAAATTCGTATCCGGCTGCAAGCCCTAATTTATTTTTAAATAATTTAAATGACTAGAAGAAGATTTTATCTTAATTATTTAATATGATAATATAAATCAATTGAAAGACGTTAATATTTGAAATGTATTTATATGATTATTTTTATTTGTAGACAAAGTTGTATTTAAATTATTATAGTTACAATGGCCTTATTATCTGACCATGTTTCTGTCCAACCGTATATTGATGAGCAGAAATTATTTGATAACTGCCCACGATTTTCCTCTCTACTTTTAATTCCTAAATTTTATTTATTATGGAATGTCATTAATCACTTGCTCATATACATATAAAAACCATATTTTGCATGAGAAAATTTAAATAAAAAAATATTTTTCATTTGTATAAATGTTTTGTTAACATAGTTTGCAATATTTTTAACATGTTAGTGAAAAAATATTTTTATTTTACATTTTAAATATAAAATAATGATAAATTCATGATAAGGACGGCAAAAGGACTTAAATAATATTAATTTTAAAATAATACAAAAATACAAATATTAATATAAATGTGTAAGTCATAATAACTGCTTTTATAATCTGATATTTTTTTTAGACCACGCATTGTCAAAATAATTAAAGTATCTAGCCTTCTGATGACGACTACTTCTCTATTACTTTTCAAGCAAACCTGTAAGTGAAGATTTTTGGAAAAAACAATTCGATTACTTCTAGTTACTTTTATAGCCGTATATAAATGATTTCAACAGTAGGAAAAGAAACGTTGTAAGAATTCCAAACGATCCTAATTAATTTTTGAATTTCATGTTTATCTAAATCTCACTAAAAAAAAAAAGAAATCAATCTGATCACAAAGCGTCATCAAAAAATTGATTTTTTTTATAATATATTGGAAATTATTATATAAGTATTCTTTTAATAAATAATATTAATGATCATAAGCTGCATGATCTCGACTAATGCATTTGTCCTGTCTCTAAAAACGAGTTGTTCTCTCCATCAATAAATAATTAATTATTTAAATCAGAGGATTCAATTGAGGCTTAATCTCAAATAATCTACTATATTTCAATTAAAAACTGTAACAACATAAATTAATTGAATGATTGTAAAAATCCAACATTATAATATGTTGTAGTTGGTGGTGTTTCCCAGTGAGGAAAAATAAAATAATTTGAGTTAAACCATTTAATTCATTCAAGAACACACAAGCACATTTCCAAAAAATAAACAATTTCCCGTTTCTTCACTTTGTCTTTTAGTCAATGTACTCCCGATGATGAGCTAATAACCCGAAATATATTGAGAATTTAAAAATTAAATGGTTGACCTCAAATTATTTTATTTTTCCTCACTGTGAAACACCACAAACTCGAACCTATTATAATTCACTATAAACCCACACCGCATTCCCTAAATTCCAACATTGTTTTTACAAAGTTGTAACTGCAAACGATCAAAAGCTAACTCAGAAGAGTTAATATTATTATAATTCAATTTATTGAATTTTTTCTACAAATGTAATTATTTATTGTTCTGGTATTTCAGAAATTCTTTTATTAAAATAATAAAATTTAATTTATTGGAATAGAGGACTTGTTTATACATTATGAAAAGAATAAAATTAAATAGCCCTGAGTTGAATAATATAATTTAACAATAATTTTTATAAGTAATTATATAAGATTATTTAAAAATAATATTGACTTAGATGTTTTAAATATACAACAATTTCATTAATTTACTTTTTTTTCATTAAAACATTCATTTCGATAAATACCCTGGTCTAATAATTAAAAAAGGCTATAAAATAGAAATATTTACTTAATTTTCTTTTATGTTGAGATCGCGTATGGGAAGGCTTTAGGAATTATTTTTTATATTGATTTATTTTATTAAGACATAATCTGAAGTATATAATATATTTAATTTTTAGAGCCATCTATTTTGAGTCAATTAATCTACTACTAAATAGAAACAAGAAAAAGGAGATAATTATTATTTACTATTCGGGCAAATCTCGAGTCTTAAAATTAGATATATTGTTACGTTAACCATTAATAATTAGAATCATTATATATAAATTCTATATTTATTATGTTACTAATTATGAACAAAGGAAAAAGTGAAAACTAAAGGTTCCAAAAAATTACAACCAATGATCTCACCTAGCCCCGATATTTGTTTTTTTATACAATTCAATTTTTTTTTTAGCCGATTAAAATTTTTATATTTTTCATTAGATTATATAATATAAGATACCTATAGGTATATATATATAAAGGTTAAAGATATTTAAAATAATATTTAATATATTAAAAATAATTTAATAAAATTAAGTTTAAGCTACTACTAGAATAAATAAAATATTTCAAATTTACAGCCTTTTTATATACAAAGATAAATACTATATAGAATTATTCTCCTCCTTAAAAAAAATTAGAATGCATTTTGTAAATATAACAACGCGTTTTAAAACATATATTTAAATCTTTTGGAGCGAAGTTCTAATTTGGTTGAAAGAATTCGTGCAAAAACGTTATAATTTATTTTTTCAACTTTTTCAAAATATTATTTCTTATATTGTGGGGGCCCCAATTTACTCAAAGCCTCCTACATGTTTAGATAGTAAGCCGCTGATTTAAACATGGAAGGTATGGTGCAATTATATTATAATAATTTGAAAAGCTTAGGTTTTTCAATCTATCTATCAAGTTATTTAGGAAATTGCCTAGTCATAAAATATATATTTATATCAATTTTAAGATAAATGTTCTTATATATGCTATATCATTCAGTATTTTAACTATGTTTCATTATAAAATTATCAATTAAAGATATGATTTATAAGTGTTATAGTGTGTGAAATAGAAAATATAATTCAATGTTAATATAGCAAGACATTGAAGTCATTGATTATTGCAGCACTAAAAACGTAATTTTTAGAATTTTTTTCTATTACGTTATAACAATATTATAAAAATTTATTAATCTGACCACCAACTTCAACAAAGAAATAAAATAGATATTTTGAAAAAGTTGAAATAAATATATATTATATAAATATCATAAATTTATTATATTTAATTTAATAAATTATAAATTAAAATTGTTTTTGGAAATTTTAACGAGACGTATTATTTAAATTAAAAAAAAAAAAAAAAAAAAAACAATTTGTACTGATAATAATAATAAAATATTTTGATTTAATTTTATAATTTTAAACATCATCAAAAAGTCCTCTGGGAGGACCAAGTCGAGAATCATAAGAAGAACGCCCCAAAGGATGGATATCATTAAGATTCTCTCGGCTGCTAGCGGCTATGTTAGTAGGCGTCACTAAAGAATAGTCCACTGGTTCCACATCACGTAAAAGAACGGCTCTAGCTGACTCAGTTGAATCATCACGATGCAATGGTCTTACTGCAATAATATTAACAAAAATCAAAAACCTAATTGAAATGTAAAATATTCTAAAAGGTGTAAGATTTGAATAATAGATGTCGGAATTATAATTAATGAATCAAATTTCTACTTTTATTTCTTCTAAAAATATCTACTTTAAAAGAAGTAAGAATTATAAAAAATATATACCTATATATATATAGTAAATAAAAAACATTCAAATATTCCATATATAAATGATTTTACATACGTTATACAAGGTGATTCACAAAGAGATTAAAATACTTTAGGACAGTGTTTCTCAACCTTTTGTAGAGCAAGGAACCCTAGAGCATTTATATTTATTTCTGAGGAACCCCCCAGCACTAAAATATGAGATATTTAATTTTCCCTCAAAATATCAACATCATGGTACTTTTATAGCTTCCAAAATAACATACTTACGGTGTTGCCACATTTTAAAAATTTGCTAGATTTTGGGGAAATTGGGTAGGTACAAAAAACGTGGATTTTAAATTACAATACCTAACATTTTTATTTTCATGAATAATAATATTATTAATTTTTTTGGTAATGTCATTGAGATACCCATATGCCCCTTTCGGATCGGACAGGCTTTTTTTTACATATTCAATGTATGTATACTCATAAATAATGTTCTCATCTATTTGGAAAGCAATATTATTCCAAACGTCATTAATAACAAAATAATAATAAAACAATTTAAATGATGTTTTCCAATTGTTACTAATGTAAAGTAATCGTTGTATTATAAGAAAGTTAAGGAACTTTAGAGCAAAAAAGTGATATCACTGAGACAAGTAATAGTGATGTTCATCACATTCTTAAGTATCAATGGTTTTATTTGACTATAAGGTAATAGATAAACTCTAAATTTAATATTTTTTTTCTTTACATGACAAATTTTTTGAGGGGGTGATACTACTAAGTACTATTTTTGTTTTTCTATTTTCTCTTTTATTGACCTCTAGGCGCGGGGAACCCCAAACCTCCCTTTATGGAACCCTGGGGTTCTGCGGAACTCAAATTGAGAAACAGTGCTTTAGGATATTGTTGGGGGGGGGGGGGAGATAATTTTAAGCTAAAAATGTTATATGAATAAGTGTCATTGATGAAATAGAATTTATCTTAAAATAAGGTTTGCCGTTAATTAAAGAGCAACCTTAATTTAAGTTCGGTTGGGGAAATTGGACGATAGAGAATTACGGCTGATTAACATTTTATTAAAAATAGAATATAACATCTTTGGGGCCACCTAAAGGACATCGTTGAAATAAGCCAGGAACACATGTCGCAAAGAAGAATGAATGTTGCCATTGAAATTAGCAAAAACAACTGCGAGATACTAGTTTATGACTTATTTATTAGCAGATGTCAAGCTAGCATACGATCTCAAGTAGCACATTTTGAATAGTTTTTGTGAGCATTAATCAGGATAACAACTAATATTAATTGTGAGTTGTTTCATTGTTAAATAGATATTAAGTGTCTATATATTTCTTAATAAAATGTTGATCAACAAAGGAAAGGAAATGAAATAGGACCTATGTTCATATAGCATTTTTTGCTTGAAAAGACCTCCCGAACAATTTTTCTAGTTGTTTTTACACTAGTTGTGAACCACCCGGTATATTATATTTTGATAGTAAAATATAGTTACCTCTATCTTCTGGCTTAGAACGTCCGGTTCGATAACGGGACATCATTGTAGTTCCGAAACGATCCTGAAATTCTCTTCTTCGATTTACAGAGTCTTCAGTACGTTGTCTTCGTCTTTTTTCTAAAGAAACGGAAATTAAGTAAAAAAAATATGTTTAAAATGGAAAAGCCTATTTAATGTTTTTGGATATGTAAAAACCTCTCTAAGATATATCTCAAAGTGTTCAACTCATGACTCTCCGAACCCTTAATTGTGGTAGTCTAAAGTAAATTTAATTTTAAATTAAAAAAAAAAAAATTATCACTAGCTAAAAACACCCAGTGTAAATAATAATGTCCCTAGTGAGAAAAAATTGTTAAATTGAAAATATATATAGAGATAATTTTTCTCTTTAGAATTATTTAATTAAAACTAAATTAAATTAACGAACGAAGAAAAGATTTTTATATTATAGACAAAAGAATCAGCCGGGATTCGAACCCGGGATCTTCGCATGTGCGCTGCGACGCCTTTATAAGAACCTTAGCTCTTATCCTCTCGGCCACTGATCTCTGAACTCAAGCTAATACCTAATGTCTATATAAGGGCCGAAAATAATTTTTTCTCTTTAACCCGGGGCACTTGGGTTTGTGATCGCTTGGGAGGTGTTTGAGAATAGTTTCAAAAATAGTCAGGCCACTACAGAGCTGATAAAAATGAACGAGGAGGAGATTAAAGAAATTCCATAATTCATATAGACATTAGGTATTAGCTTGAGTTCAGGGATTAGTGGCCGAGAGGATAAGAGCCAAGGTTATTATAAAGGCGTCTCAGCGCACATGCGAAGATCCCGGGTTCGAATCCCGGCTGATCCTTTTGTCTATAATAAAATGTTTTCTTCGTTCTTTAATTTAATTTAATTAATAATTGTCTTTCGACGAGGCCTCGTTGTGATTGCGCCCCGGGGCAAAGAGAAAAAAATATTTTCAACCCTTGGGTTTGTGATCGATTGGGTGGCGTTTGAGAATAGTTTAATTAAAACTTTTTCTTATTGCTTAAGAGCGCGTGTGATCCTTGCACCAACCTTATATAGTTTCAATGCTTATTAACCCTTTGCACTCCGAACAATTTTTAATATGACCTATCAGCAAATTCGACTCATTTTTCCTATGGGCTATCAGCTACTCCAGGCTATTTTCAATGGCGAGAGCGCGCCGCTGTGGAATATTGAAAATTGCTTTGTCATTAAAAAAAACGTGAATACATTTTAAAAATATGCTTTATTAATACAATATTACTATGAAAATATAAAAATACAATATATTTTATAAAAATCACTCTTTAAATTTCTTCATTTTATGGTATCTTGAAAAACAATCCCCAAGATGCATTCTTGCCTTATCAGGGCAAGTATCACAATATTCACTCGTTTCTCGTCTTTTACCTTTCTTCTGTCTATTGGAGCAAACAATGCAATCTCTTTTTTTTACCTTTGCGCATTTCAAGAATTTTTCCGTTTAACCTGATCTCAGATGATGACGTAGAGGCTCTAGATTTTTCTTGTCGAAAATTATTAATCAGTTGATCGAATAACAGTTTAACATATTTCGAATGAGTCAATGGTTTTTCGTTTTGTTTTTTCAATTTTATATAAGATATATGAATTAATTACAGAAGACACTTCCAGGCCCCAAAAAAACATTTTTCTCCATCATTTAAGAGACTTTCTCAAAAAACAATAGGTAGATGCATAATGATCAGCTCGATCTACACCACCCTTAGAATTTGTGTAACTTACAACTACATTAGGCTTTCTAATATTTACTTCCGTAGCCCCTCGAAGAATTCTTTTTGAATCTATCATTCCAGCATCATTCCAAGTGTGCCATTGCCGAATCCCAACACTCTTTCGCGGTCAAATTAGAAAAGTGCCGGACCACTTCATTCGCCAATTCATATATCCCCATGACTTCAAGGAACTGGAACTCCCTCCCAGCCTCCATCTTTCCCAGCACTTATAATCTTCAAACCTTCAAAACTGGAGTGCATAGACACCTACGTCTACACCCTCTCACTTAATCAACTTTCCTTCTCTTCGGTAATGCAAGGGTCTTTCGAGATCCATAGGGGCTGCATCTTTACTGGTACACCCCTTCTTGCATTCGATTGCATTAAAAAAAAAAAAAAAGTACTCAAAAGTGATACAATCCTTTGTCTTTCCAGGCTAAGAACATGATTTTTCATTTTTTATCCGAAAACTTAGGTTTTTTCATAAAGGTCGGGATACCTTTCCTGTTAGCTTTTATAGTACCAGTCAAGTGGCATTTCAATTTCATTAATTCTTCTGCTAAAGGTATACTGGTATAATATCTATCAGTAAACATATGGTAACCCTGTGCCTCTGGGATTTTATCTAGCAGCTTTTGATATAAATGCAGAGGAATTCTAGTGCTGACTGGTAAATCTGAACGAATAAGATTTTCAGATGTAATACTTCCATAATAAGGTAAGATAGAATAGATATATCCTGTTTCAGAATCCGCCATTGCATAGATTCTTATACCCCATTTTGTTGGCTTAATAGGGTTGTAAGTAATGAAAGAAATTTTCCCTTTAAATTTTACAATGGATTCGTCTACACAAATATTTTTACCAGGAATAAAATGTTCAGAAAATTTTGAATCTAAATAGTCTAAAAAAATGCTGGCTCGTTGTATACGAGTTTTAAGATTTTTGCTTCCCGAGTCAGGTGTTTTTAAATGGAGCATCCAAAATATTTGATTGAATCGAGCTCTTGGAAATACATCAGAAAAAAGGGATTCTACTGTTATGTCTAGTCGATCAATATTCTTGCATGTTAGAAACAGGCATTGTACCCATATTTAAGATAATTCCAATGAAAGCCCAAAATTCATTTTTATTTACATCACGCCATGTTTGCCATATAGAGTCTTTAGATATATTCTTTGAGTTCAACACCGATTTTGCATAGTTATTTGTTTCTTTTATTATTTCCTCTATAAGCTGTTCTGAGAAAAATAGTTTGAAAAATTGAATCGGTTCAAAAATATTAGAGGGAATTTGGGGACCTGTTACTTTTGATCCTATTGAAAAATTTACTCTTTTGGGAATATAGTCATTCTCTGTAATACTGACCCAATCGTCTTCGGAGGAGGAGATACTTGCATTATCATCGGTGTCACTTTCAATAGGCCGTGCTTTTCGCCTTCGATGAACTATTATATCGCTGCTATCACTATCACTATTTACATCTTCATTTATATTATTAATTTCAGCCAAATTGTCGCTGTATAAGTTAAATTCGAATTCATCTTCACTTTCGGAGAATTCATCAATTGCATTGAAATTATTATATTCCATTTCGAGGGTAAATATACAAAAAATGATAATAGTTTTAACGCAATTATTTATAAAAACTAAGAGTATAGAACTTGATGAAGAACTAAAGAATATTTGAATTAAATATATATTTATATTTAAAATAAAAACATTGTTTATTTTAATTGTCGCCGCTGCGGCGACAACGGAGTAGTAGCTTATCATACAAAGTCGCCTCAGCGGCGACAGCGGAGTTATATGATTAACTTACATTGTCGCCGCAGCGGCGACAACGGAGTGCTAAGGGTTAATAAATCAATTTATTTTTACCGCGTTTGACAAGTTCTTTTCCTTCATCCACAAGATCTTGTGTTGGTCGATCATCTCCTAAAAATTGTTGGAATCCAAGTACGCTAAGTAACCGAGATCCTAAACTCCAGTATGTTGCAAGACAAAATGCAAGCATTGCCATGGGAAAGTAGATATTGAAGCCATCCGAAATAATTGATATGACATCCATGTGACCCATTATCTGTAATATACAAATATTTTATGGTATTTTTCAATAAAAGTTGGAAAAATTATTTATATTATTTATGGTATTTCAACTCGTTATTTTTAATTATATATCTATATTAAAGATTAAAGAAAAACTAATTTGTAAATAATTTTATCTGAGTATAATGTGTTTCTAAATTTCGAGTAGCAATCACATGACTGTCCATATGAATAAGTCCTAAATAATTAAGACATAGTGGTGGAGTAAGCCGACAGACCATCATGCCACTGAAGACAAGTGAACATTCATCTGTGCCATGGTCAGGACATAGGCGATACATATTTAAAATGCGAAGGCGTAATATTGTCCAATGAGTGCAGTAACAAAGATAACCAATGGTACAGGAGGAGATTAACTGGAAAATAGTTTTAAACTTTTAGAATAATTTAAAAAAATAAAGTCGCATTAAAAATATCAATATTCCCCCAAAAGCATATTTTGCTTGTACACAATTCGGCGATTCTCAACATCTCAAAGGGGCCAATTAAAGAATCAACTTATTCGTCAATTCGTTTATCTTCAGAATTCTAGGAAATAGAACGGTCTCTTCTCTTGCCGAATTTTATATACTTTAATCCTTTAACCCGGGTACACACCCTTTTGCCCTTTTGTCTGTCCATTCTGCTAAATACACTCTTATTTTCAGAAATGCAAGGGACATGACTAATAGATTCTGCATCTTCTTGCGTTGCTATGTACAGTCTACTATGTTGCTATCATAAAATAAGCTGACGTGTCCTGATGTGGCCATCCACTTGACTTTACCATACAACCTGGCCCTTAAAATTATTTATAATCATGTAGGGGGAAGGGAGTTAGTTTTTGCATTTTGAGACTTCTGGGATCCCACTAATTATGTATACAAAATTTGATTGAGTTTGGTACAAGGGCCTATGTTTTCATTTTTGACCCTACACCCCCCTTTTTGGGTGATTAGTTTTTGCATTTTTAGACTTCTGGGGTCCCACTAATTATGTATACAAAATTTGGTTTAGTTTGCTCAAACGGCCTAGATTTTTCATTTTTAACCCCCTTCACCCCCCATTAATTTTGGGTCAATATGCACCAAAATCTAATCAGCTCTTAATCTCAATGGACCATAACTACGTGTGAAATTTGGTTTCGATATTCACACTAGTTTTTGAGCTAGCTCGTCCACAAAAATTTGGCAACGCACAGACTAACTAAGAGACATTTTGACAAAACAATTATTATCTCGAAAAATATTTTTTCGCTGTTCACTTATTAGAGATTTTTTGTAGAGCGAAATGCCATGGTTTCGCTCAATTTTTTTAATCAAAATAGTTTCAGCCGTTTTTGAGATATTTCGAAAAGAAGAAGGAAAAAAAACAATTTTTTCATGGACGATTACAATACTTGACCATACCTTAGTATTATTATAAATATAAAATGTTCCTTTATATCTGTGCAGTTAATGGTAACATTTAATTTGATTATTTACTAAAACAATGTAATGAGTGTATTTAATAAAATAATTAAATATAATAGTCTAATATGAAAATAATAATCAATATTATTTAATGTAATTCCCTTTTGATTGAAATTAAGTCAAATAGAATATAATCAATGATAAGCCGACTCATATAAAATTACGATTCAATCATAACTCCACACTGGTCCACTGAGGGCTGCTGTCCCTCCTCTGTGATTGGTTAGAAACGAGGATGCTGAGCTCCTCGTGGCTCTTCCCACCCAATCTAAGGTCATTCATCTTATTATTGGCGAAAATTATGATAGACGTGACATCTCTCCGAAATATATAGAATTAATAATTACATGTAAAAATTATGCAAATTCTCTCCTATCTGTTGGAAGAAAGTAATTGGGGAAAGAAAATCTATTTTCCCATTAAGAATAATACTTTTATTTCCCCGTTAAATAAAGCTTTTGATTTTCGACAATTCTAGGGAATTGATGAAATTACAACATTATAGGTATATATATATTCTATTTAATATTTTTTCTTTAGATAAAATGTCCTCAAATATACATATATACGAGAAGTAACTTAAAATAATTGCAGTATAATGATATCCTAAACTTGCATGATTTAACATGATAGCAAATAGAGATAGAACTGGTTTTTGCTTGAAGAAAGTTATTTCAGACCACAATACGACTAAACTCATTATTGCACAAAGAATTGCAGATAGACGAAAAAAATATCCTTCAAAAACACAACGCCAATACCATTCTGAAAAAAAATTTTATACTTATAATATCAAGAATAAATTTTAATATTAGTCTCTAGTCTTTAGAATAATGTACCTATTGTAGGCGTGAAAAGAGACCTAGCCATTGGACCTCTTGCAACAGGAAATGAAGACCGAAAGTTTGTTTCTCTACTACATTGATTACGAACCACATCTTCTAACAGGAGAACCTTTAAATTAGAAAAAAAAACATGAATAATATGTTATGTCCGTAGAAAAATTAGAAATAAGAAATAAAATATAAAACCTTGTCTATTAAAATATTCCACTGATTTTCAGTTCTTTGAAGAGTTTGTAAGGATTTTATAACCTAAAACAATTACAAGAATAATTATATTTTAATGTTAAGTTTTTCTATAATATAATATATAAGAAAAAAAGGGGAACTTTTTCAATGCTCCGGTAGATATTTGTAAGAATTTGATCTAGAATCAGTATCTAGAATATGGCCCCAACATGAAATTTCGGGCCCGGGATCCAAAATCTGAATCGGGCCCCTTAATGTGGAATAAGTATGTGTTTTTTATGAAGTGGAAAAAGTTGGTCACTCCCTTTTTTCCGAGGGGTGAACCGCGAGCTAAAATCGTGTGCACCTACTTCCACTTCCACTTTCATTTCCAAGTAGAAGACAATAGATTTTCTAACGAATTCCAAATAATTCCAAAGAAGGTGTACACCTAATTCCAATCGAGGTTCACCCCTCCCTTTTTTCTAACATACACCCTTAAATGTCAGGTTTGCGGGGGCCATGATCTAGATCTAGACAGACAGAAAAAAACTTTTATTTAAATCAATAGTTCTCAAGCTAATTGTATTTGAGCAAGGGCTCAAAGGTTATTTTTCTTATCATCGATTTCAAACCCCCCCCCCCCCCTAAATAAGAAATTCCAATATTTTCAACCCCTCTTTTTCATCTCTTTGAGATCAAATTTCACCCCTGGGTATATGACTTTTTCTCTAAAAGCTGATCATACTTTAATATTAGCATTAATAAAAATCTTAAAATTAAAATATTTGTTATTGGGAATCGTGAACAAAGTGTTTTTTTTTATATATAAGTTTATTCTGCGACTTTTCGACTCTCCTCGGCTACCTCAGACTCTAAACTAGAGCACAAGTATCGCAGTGCGATAAAAAATGTCATATATAAAATAAAGGACAAAGAAATATGTTCTGTTAGTAATTGATTAGAATGATTTGGAAGTTGATAATACAACGTATGAATACAAGGCATGTATTATAGTTTTACTAAGATACTTAGGGCCAGTTGTATGACGGATGGTAAACTCTTTTTAAACGTTGACCTTGTGACAGGCACTTTCATCTGATTGGTCATCCCGTCGGGCACAAGGTGAATTCTAAGGATTTACCCTTGTAAAACCTTAAAATTCACCTTGTGTCGGTGAGATGGCCAATCAGATGACAGCCCTTCATCTGATTGGCCATCCCACCGGACACAAGGTGAATTTTAAGGTTTTACCCTTTGTCAACGTTTAAAAAGAGTTTACCAACCGACATACAACTGGTCCTTATTGTCTAGAGTCTAGATTAGAGCTTGAGTGGAGGCGAATAAACTTGTTCTAAAAACATATTTATAAAACAATTTTTGTTCTTGATTTCCAAAAACTATCATTTCAATTTACACCATGGAAGAGAACAAAATAATTATAATATAAATGAAAAAATCATTTTAACTTTATAACTTGATTATGCAGTCTTGTTAATGCTTTTCTTGATGGAGGTTGACTTGCAGTAGATCCGTCTGGACCATTTGTACATCGTTGCATTCTTTCTTGTAAATGAGGTGGTATCTTTTCTAAGACAATTTCTAAATTTCTGTGTAAAGGGTGAGTCGGAGGGATTGAATGAGAAACTGATTGTAAGGATTCTAAAATATCATCAACATTTTCTTCAGCTTCACACCGATCAGAACTTAATTTAGCTGCCTGAAACGGATTAAAATATATCATAGAAAATATTTATTTATTTTAGTAAAAAATTTAATAATTTTACTTGGAAATATCCACGACGTAAGGAAGCTGATCGATCTGAGGCTTGCCATAATGATCGAGGTACTTCGACCAAAGCATGACCAACCAGAGCAACAACAAGTAGCAAACCCCAAGTGTTACATCCGCTGCTAGCGATTGTCTTTAATTTTTCGCTAAAACATTAAAAAAAATTCTTGCATTTTTATCTGCAGTGGCCACACCATGAACCACACAGATCATGTGTGGGAGGATCGGAGGGCTAAAAGGGGAAATGTGGAGGACCTTCAAAAAAATTAAAATACTCAATGTTACCTTGTCAAATCTAAACCAGGCTGAAGAGCCATATAAATAAGTAAAATTCCACAAATAAATAAATAAGATCCATAATAAATTGCATTGTCTACTAAAGCGGTCCGAAATTTTCCTTTTATTGTAAAATCTCCCGACTTTAAATAAGATTGTGTTAACGGGAGAACTATCCTGTAGGATGATATAATTATTAAATATTATTAAATAAAATGAATTTCAAGTTATATTAGTTTTCTTAGAAATTGACAAAATTAAATTACCATGTTAAAAATTGACAAGACCAATAAACCACTCTCCATAGATTTGGAAATACAGCATCGGGTACATTAAAACTGGGTTCAATACAAGATGGAATTTCTGATATATTCGATATATTTAATGATTCGAAAGGTTGTAGTGAAGAACTGTTTAATTTTTCAATACATCGCCGAAAAACAGTCTGAAGTAAAAAAAGTTTTGAAGAAATTAAACATTTTTCTTGGCCATTTCAAAGAGAGTGATTAGATGATTTGGAAGTTTTTTTCGAGCTATACCAATCATGGTTAATTTATCAAAAAGCTCTTTGAACAGTACTGTAAATTAAAAAAAGTTTTATTGAGATTTAATTTTAATTAGTTCCCCCATTGCGATTCTTTTTACTCAAAATTTAAAGGGTCTCGTAGAGCAAATTGCAGAAAAGTTAAGGTAATTTTCAGCTACTGGGTTTATTTCGTCTATGATGAGGAAAGGAATGGTGTTTTTGGTCTCCTTGGTTAGTGGGGCCTTGATGCTTCTCATAATCCTTTCAATAGCACTATTTTCCGAAGAATGAAGAAAGAGTATAGGTACCTGCAGCTCATTCACATAAACATAATAGATGCAACCCGCTCCATTCCATAGTCTGAGAAATATCAGAAATGAGGACAAGCTACATTCATCAACATTTTAAGACATTTTTTTTTTACTTAGAGAAAGTGGTGTAGGTTTTAGGTGAAACATGATAATAATTAATAAAGTAAAGAGTGTGTAGTTTCACAGTGAATGAAATAAAACTCAAAGAGGTTTATACAAACTCAATCTATTTCGGATTATTAGTCCATCATCAGGATCTTTGAGTTTTATTTCATTCACTGTGAAACTACACACCCTTTACTTTATTAATTTTAAGACACCTTCACAGTTTCTTTAGAAGTATATTTCCCCATGGGTGGTTTGAGCTTAGTAATTGCTAAATTATTCTCTTCTCACAGATACTAATAATAATTCAGGTGGTTGATATAATTACCCAGCTTAAAATCACTGAAATTTCTTTTCACTCATACTTTAGAAACAAATCAGCCTCCCCAGGATTTCGAACCAACCTCTAAACACCCCCCCTTTTCTCGCTTTAATGAAAGAGCCAATTCTGAATTATAGATATGGCTCTTTCTTGATGTAACAGATTCTTGTATCATTATTATAAAATTGGAGGAAAAGGTGGAACTTTTTCAAGACTCGGTACGCTGTTTCAAATTTCGGTAAATTATTAATTTTAAATGATAAATATCTAAATTTGATATTCATTTCGATGTCATAATTTCTTACCTAGAGTCAAAAAACCGTTCCTAGAATAATAGAAATTATACCTAATGGTGTAAAGCAGGCCTAGACTTGTTTTTGACATCCTTGCTTTAGCTCTAAAGGAAGAGTGATCATTCTATCCGCGGCTTTTCTTCTTCTAATGAGAGAATCGCTCACCCATACATTAATTGGTACTTACGTATTAACGCCACCGCAGTGTAGCTGCTACAGATTTGGCGGTTTTTAAATTTCGCCAATCTACACCTAAAATTTTTGAGATAAATCAGTTCCCCTCTGTCAAAAAACAACTTGAATAGGTTCGGTTTATGATCTCGGTTCGATTAGATAAAAAATGCGGGTACATTAACGCCACCGCAAGGTTTGTTTGGGAACGCATTTTTTATCTAAATCGAACCGAGATCATAAACCGAACCTATTCAAGTTGTTTGCAAGGTTTGTTTGGGAACATTTTTTATCTAATCGAACCGAGATCATAAACCGAACCTATTCAAGTTGTTTTTTGACAGAGGGGAACTGATTTATCTCAAAAATTTTAGGTGTAGATTGGCGAAATTTAAAAACCACCAAATCTTTAGCTGCGGTGGCGTTAATAAGTAAGTATCCATTAATTAAATAATAAAAAAGTGAAAACTTATTTACGCCGAAGACGCCCTTATAAGTAATTAATAATAAACTTAAATATAAAATAAATGGTTCATTTATCTCTATAAGTGCCTTAAAATCTCAATAAAATCGTTCAAAAAATGTTTCCGCATTTTTGAAAATAAAGTTCTAAAGCTAGAAAGCCCGAAATCTAACCAGTTGTTCGCATTAGAAATACAAACATTTTGGCACAAGAATGAACTTTCCATGACCTTTCGTTCTTAAGTTATCATGGGTATCCGAATTCAGACACAGACAGGAAAAAAGTATTTTTCTCCACGTTTCAGATAGTTTTAAATACAATGAGAAAAAAATTTGAACATTTTTGCGTGAATTCAATACTTTCTAGTTTCGCTCCAAAGACCGAGTAAAAATCCAAAAAAAAACTTCCAGTTTAACACTCTAGAAATCAAAGACTTGACAAAAAAAAAATCGATTTTACTTACAGAGGCAACATCCAGTGGTAGAATAAAAATGATTAATAATGAAAAATACCAAGCAATGAGAACAGATACTGTTACAAATATTCTGTGTTTCCACCAATTTCCATATCGGTAAAGAACACAGGATGCAATGCAAAAAGTGACAATAACTTCTGTCAATAGTAAAGTCACCGTCATTTCTGCTAACTACAATTTATTCGTATCAGCTTTATTGGTTTCTTCAGCCTTTGATTTTAATTTATCTTCAGCCTCTTTTTGTAACTTTTCCAACTTTTCTAAAGTCACCGATTTCAAAGGCATGAGTTTCGGTTTACAAAAAACATATTGTGGAATTTCTTCAGAGTGCAGAAAACCTTTATTTGGAATATAACACTCTTTATTAGACATTTTATTGATAAATTACATTTGCATATAAATTTGTTTATATTTTATTGATCAAAATATATCTTGAGTAATATTTTTACAATTATTTTTAGAAAACTTGTCAACTTATGACATGTATGTCCGTGATAGAAGCAAACTTAAGTTAGCTTCCATTTAGCAAATTAAAGATATTTGTTTAAATATATATTTATTATATTGTTTTTATTTATATATTTTTATAGACCCTTATAATCAGAATTTGACTATTTAAAAATTTATTAAGGAGATAAAATAATTGTTTTTATTTATTTATTAATTTCTTTATATTTCTCATTTCATGCTTGATTAGCTGTCATCAACAAAATGGCAGATATGTCATTTTAACGTCAACTATGTAAATTTAAATTTTTACCTAAAATGTGATATTCAAATTCTAGTCTTTATAGTAATTAATTTAAAATATGTTAACTATAACTATAAACAATTAAAAATTTTCTTATTTGAAAATGTAAAAACTAAAATGTCAGAATCGGATAAATCGGATGAAGTAGGAATATCACCTACAAAAACAAAATCGAAAAAGAAATCGTTATGCCGGTTGTTAATGCACAAAAAAACTAAGGTGGGTTGCCTTTCCAATGATCCATCAGTGAATTCCGAAGATGAGCATAGCAAATGCAGTTCATCTCCATTTCAAAGTCCACTCAAAAAGACTTCATCCTCTTCGAATTCTTCTTCTTCAACCAATAATCATTCAAATCTCGATGCAAGAAATACCAAAATATCTTTATGCTGCGCAGTTACTGAAAGTATTCGTTCGACAACATCTTTACAAACCGTCGAGGAACAAAGAGATGAGCCTTTACATAAACATAAAGAAATTTCGAGGGGTTCTTCTCTCGATGAAGCTAGAAAGGTATAAGATAAATCAAATAATACTAAAGCATATTTAGTTCCATATAAAAAGGATTATTTATTCCACAAAACTTGATTAAAACTTTAACCTTTATTTAGGATAGAACTTTAAAAATTTTAATTTTAAAATTAGCATATATGAGGGTCTGCTATCAAAGGCTACAATCTCTCATTTGTTGAATTTGTTATATTGATGAAAACCGTTATGCTAAGTTGTAATATGCATTCAAAAAATCTTTAAATGCTCATGTGTATCCTATTTGGTTTTAATTAAGAAATAATAACACTTATAAGAAGGAATTTGCCGCTTTTGATACTGACACAGCTGGGGAGATTACCGGAAGTGTTTCTCACTACATATTTCAGGCATGTTTTAATTAAGGATATTGTTAGCTTTAATATAAATCAATTAGCATAAACATATAGAACTCAAAAGAACGAATTTTTTTAGACCCCCCCCCTCTCCCTATATTAGCTTTCAGTAACTAAATCAAATATTAAATATTTTAATATATTGGTTTTTTAAGAATATTTTAAAAATGTTATTCTAAAATGATACATTTTATCGCTAAATATTAACCTAATACTTATCTTCATCAACATCGAGAATACATTCCTAAGACTAGTTTGACGCAACCGAGGGGTGATCCTCGTTTGGAATTAGGTGTACACCGTCTTTGGAATTATTTGGAATTCATTAGATAATCTATTGTCATCTATTGTCTTCTACTTGGAAGTGGAAGTGGAAGTAGGTGTACCTACACGATTTTAGGTCGCGGTTCACCCCTCGGATGCAACTATCTATCCCCATGTATCTCTTCCCCTTTTCTTTTCAACTTCGCCATTTAAAATATCCTCGGAGTCTTGAGGTGTTCACTATTATTTAAGCTTTTCTCTCCTTCACAGTGTTCACTTTTCTTTAATGTTTTCAATAATTTCCTCGTTTCTAATTCTAATCATCCAATTAATTTTTAACATTCTTCTGAAGCACCACATTTCGAAATCCTCCACTCCCTCTGTGCTTCTCCAATCGTCCAAGATTCACATCCGTATATGGCGATGCTCTATTCATACTAAATGTCTTCAGCATCACATTTCTATTTTATAAGCTGATTGAGGAGACGCATAATAATTTTTGTTTTTGATACACCTAGTTGCTGCATATTCAGAGTATTTAAAATACTAGAATTTTTTTTTTTTTTTTTAATGCAATCGAATGCAAGAAGGGGTGCACCAGTAAAGATGTAGCCCCTATGGATCTCGAAAGACCCTTGCATTACCGAAGAGAAGGAAAGTTGATTAAGTGAGAGGGTGTAGACGTAGGTGTCTATGCACCCTGGTTTTGAAGGTTTGAAGATCATAGGTGCTGGGAAAGATAGAGGCTGGGAGAGAGTTCCAGTTCCTTGAAGTCATGGGGATATATGTATTCGCGAATGAAGTGGTCCGGCACTTTTCCAATTTGACCGCAAAAGAGTGTTGGGAGTCGGCAAAACGTGTGCTGCGTGCAAAGCATGCTTTGGGGGGATTATTGATTTTATCTCATCAGAGCACCTGCCGTGATAGTATCTATAGAAAAGGGAAAGGGCAGAGACATCTCTTCGATGAGCCAGCGAGTCGAGGGAGTCGGTGAGGTAGAATCGTCAATTAGCCTGACGGCTCGTTTCTGAATTGCATCAAGGGTAGCAAGAGAATATTTTGAGGCTCCTCTCCACAGATGAGAGCCGTATTCGAGACAGGGGCGGATTTGGGCCTTGTAGATGGTGAGAAGTTGTGGGGGTTTGTAAAATCGCTTGGACCTGAATAAGAAGCCAATCTTCCTTGCTGCAGATTTCGCCACAGAGGAGATGTGTTCATTCCAAGACAGGTCAGATGCGACAGAGACGCCCAACATGGATAGGCTGTCACACATTTTCAGGGTATTCGAATCGAAGTGAATATCAGGGAAATCTCTATTTTCGCGCCTAGAAATTAGACAACATTGAGTCTTATTTGAATTAAAGTTAACTAAATTTTGAGAGCCCCATTTATTCAGTTTGTCAAGGTCGAGAGTAATTGAGGAATATAAGATTTCGGAATGTTTTGGGGTGACTGACAAAGATAATGTGTACGTTTATAAATTACAGCTCTCCCAATCCCATTTAAGATGGTTGCAAAAAGGTGCAATCTGAAATGATTTACATTTTTAATAGTTACATCTCACTTGAATTCATTTGTAAAAGAGTATACTCAGAGATCATATCAGTGGTATATAAAATTGACCAGCTGGTAATGCCCTTTGACACGATCTGTTTCCAGAGTATATAAAGAGAGGGTCCCAACTCATATCATCACTTTTTAGGCCTCTTCAATCAATTCTAATCCGATGCACGTAACATGACTGAAATTGGAAAGGCTGTAAATAAAAATGCTAACATATATAAAGCGGTCACTCATCTTAGAATTAAATGTGGCACATTTGGCCCTACTTCTCTGGATACACCCATTATATAGGCCTAAACCTTTATCAGAATCTCACCTACTATACTTCTTAAGAATATAAGGCAGAAGAAAAGCTGAATAATAAAACAATAATCAATATTTCTATTTTCATGATTTCAACTCAAATAGTATAGCAAGGACCAAACACCCTAAGGATTAGAACATTACCTGCTCAAGCAGAAGCTAAACAATAATTTATAGCTAGTTTATAAATGCTAAATTAAAATAATATTCAAATTTAATACTATTTATTTTAGATTTTCATATTTATATTGAATATATAAATATTAGACATGATTTATAGATTTTCTGAAATCTAAAGATTAATTTCAAATTCAGGTATATAATATTTAGAAATATATTTTATTTTTATATAAAAGGTTCTAAAGATACGAGGTGTATAATTATTAGTAGACATGGGAGAATATTCAAGGACATTTCCCCTTCGCAAACTAAATTTAGAATATAATTAATCTTAAATTCTTTTGTAATTTAATTGTACAAGTTAACCCCACCTATTAAAACTATTATATTAAGTTAATTATGTTTTATTTTCTATTTTTTTTTTATTTTAGGTTTTATCTTCTTCTATGCCAGAATCGCCAAGTTCCTGTAAATCAACTCCCATGGAACAAACGACAGCCAATTCGGCACAATCGAAATTACGACGACGTTTATTATCTCAACGACTATCAGCAGATAATTTACTAGCTTTAAAATCAAATGGAAACAGCACATCCAAACGAGAAGAAGAAAAGAAAATACCATCAATGGATTGCTTAGCACGACATTCTCTATTAGCAGCTCATGTTTTACATTTAATTCCAGCAAGCAAAGCAAGACAAAGGTTTGAACGTTATACTTTTCTAAATTTTCATAAAGTTATAAATATTATTGTTATGTCCCTAATGCACGATTTAAATAACGAAACAAATTTAGATATTAAATCAAAAACAAATGTAGATAATGAATTAATGAAAAAAAAATATATATTTACAGGTTCTATCAATTAAATTGCTTTAACCCTGCCATGAATGTTAAATCACTAGAAGCCATTTCGCATTTAACAATGATTACAGTCGTTGATGCAGCCTAAAACGCCAATATAAATAAATAAATAAAAAAAGCTCTCTATTTATTTTTTTCTAATATTAAAAAAAGCGAAGTAACTCTTGAATGTATTTCTGTAAATTAACAAAATTTTAAATAATTTCTATTTTTTAAATATTCCATTCTTCCCGATATACCTAAGACAATTCATTTGAAACCAAAATTATAAGATTAAAATTCTTTTTACATAAATTCCCACAAGTTCTCTTAAAATTTAGTCTCAAATGATTGAAAATTTATTAATAACTTTTAAGCAGATAGGTGTTGGTGGTTCTAGGTGAAACATTTTTATATAATAATAAAAATTGCGTAAAATCGCGAGGTAGGTTTCGCCCGGTTCATCATGTTTTTTGTGAAACCTACCTCGCAATTTTTCGAAAATTTATTCTTTAGAAATTTTAAACTCTTCAAAACGAAATATTTTAATTTAGAATTTGATCCATCGTAATAATAATCAATATGTGAGCATATTTATATATTTTATTTACATGTTTACACTTAGTTCTATTTTTGTTTTGATATTATATACTTGGATCAATTTTAAATATCATAAAGCATAACTGGAAATTTCGTTTTGGTATAAGTACTTATTGAAAATTTTCTTTCCATGTTTTTTTTTCTATGACTTTTTTATTTTCGTATTAGTTTATTCAAATAAAATAAATAAAAATCATTACTTTTAGAAATTATCTTCATGGAAGAATCGCTGCCAACTCTATGTTAGGTTCACTGGAACTAGATCGAATCATTCCCGGAAGACAACTACAAGTATTTATTGTTACATGGAACATGAATGGACAAGTAGGTTAATAATCATAAATAATCATAATATTATATACATATATTATATCATATTAATATTATATTAGAATTGAGTGGATATTGATGAGACAGTCCAAAAAGAAGATAATTTATACTATCTTTTTATTCATAAACCGACGTTTCGGAGGCTATTCCCTCCTTCAGTGTTTTGAAAGTCAGTGAAGGAAATCCAATGCGACATTCCCCTCTGTCTCCTCTTTCAGTGGCAGTAACAATAATATATTGTATTTTATTCTCAGCAGAATTATAATGTAGTACTACTTACTGCCACTTAAAGAGAGGAGGGAATGTCGCATTGGATTTCCTTCACTGACTTTTCAAAACACTGAAGGAGGGAATAGCCTCCGAAACGTCGGTTCATGAATAAAAAGATAGTATAAATTATCTTCGTTTTTTGGACTGCCTCATCAATATCCACTCAATTTCAATTATCAGTCCGTCTCCAAAAATTACTCCAATCTTATTATATTAGAATGTTTCTAGTCATTTTCCGATTTTCCCTTTTTTCCATTTTTCCTTTTTAATTCAACTTTAACTTCTGATCACTGAATGTTGAAAATATTACCAGCTAGTAGTGAATATTTTTATTATGAAAAAATATTTTTCCTTTTTAAAGGATATGATAAAACACTTAAAACAGTATAAAACCTTAGTAAGCAAGATGTAAATTCCATCCTTTTTATTTTTATCATTTTAATCTCAAATAATAAATTTTTACATAACTACAAACACTGTCATGAATCATCTGTATGTTGAAGCCCCCACTGTATACTAAACATATGCTATAGAATAAGTAAACGGTTGGAAAGAGGCTTAACAATTTTTATTTATTTATTTATTAAAGAACAATACAAGTTTTTTCATAATTAAAGGTCTAGAAAAAACATGGCAATCTTCTTATTCTTCTTCCTCTGCCATTCTGGATTTGGTGCGTTTGCCATTACTATTATTATATTCTTTCTAAAGTAATTATCCTGGAAAAATTGTTGACAGGAGTGGTTTTCCATGTATTTAGAGAGGCGGCTTGCATTTTTTTCAGAGAAGAAAATTTTTCTGACTGAAGCGAGACTCAATCCCAAATAAACACCATTTGAAGTTGTTCGCTCTAAGTCCAGTGGTCGATCGTCGATAACATTGTTGTTAAGGGTAGATTCGAGGTCAATAGAAAAATAGAATATATCATTGTAATTTTATTTTTTATATATTATTTAAATATGCAATGTTAAGATAGATATTTAAAAAATAAAACTTAGATCTTTGATACATTAAGCCAATATGATAATAACTGAATAATATATACATACTAAATTATATAATTATATGTACATACATTAAACACTGCATCATAAAATAAAATATCCAAAACTCACATAAGAGTCTTTTTTTGCCAAAGAAGTTTGGCGAACTTCCTCTAGCCACTAGACTAGCATCGCTTATTCAATACTCTTATTAATTAATTTCATTCTCTGCTAAAACTATAATTATTTGAGTTACTTCTTTGTGATACTTGAATAAGCATTGAGTTTCAATTAACCAATGCTATCACTATATTCTGAACTAGTCCAACTATTTCTTAAAATAGGATGTATGGGCTCCCTCGAATTTTCAAAGTTAATCCCATTGTCTCTTTCCTCAACGTTTAAAGTCCGCTTTTCGAAAGTGATTGGCTTTTTGTAGAGTATTAGTTATATTCAAAGCCGTAAGCAGAAAAAATTGGGGGGGGGACGAGTTAGCTACCCATCGAGGGATTATGGAGATACTCCAAGGAGTAGGAGACATGATCTTTCTGGTGCCCAGATTACTTTTTTGATCAAAGTACTATTTTTATTGATCGTTTTATTTATATTCTGTAAAATTTCGATGTTTACCAATTTGGGGGGTGGGGTTAACACCCTAACCACTCCTCTGGCTAGGGCCATGGTTATATTATATTCGCAAAGAGAAACAAAGAGGTTGTCCTCTGCTTGATGCAAATAAACATACACACATATATACCTTCTTCTTCTTCTTCTTCTTCTTCTTCTTCTTCTTCTTCTTCTTCACCATAGGCTTTCGCCTGTTCTTCCAATAAGAAAAAAGAATAAAGACGTTAGTTTCTTGCTGCGACATCTTTCCACCTTTTTTTCGGCCGCCCTCTGCTCCGTGTGCCACGTGGGCGATTTTCCTTCACGATTTTTGCAAGGCGGTCATCCGTCATTCGTTCCACATGTTCCCCCCATCCTCTCTTTCTCACATCGATCCATTCCACTATATCCTGGATTTCGCTTAGTTCTCTTAGATCTTTGCTGCGGATTCTATCCCTTAATGTTTTTCCATGTATAGCCCTTATTATTCTCATCTCTGTTGTTCGGAGTAGTTGTTGGGTGGTAATTGTTGATGCTCTGGTTTCTGCTGCATATGTTAACACGGGACGTACGCAGGTCTTATAAATTCGTACTTTGCTTTTTGCTGACATATATTTGTTTTTCCAGACCAAACCATATAGACATCCAGCTATCCTAGCTCCTTTTGTTACTTGGGTTTTAACCTCTTGGCCGAGATTTCGGCGCCCAAATAGTTAAATTTTTCAACTTGATCTAATGTTGTATTTTCAAGTTTTATTTCACACTTAAGCTGTTCTTTCGCTATCACAATACATTTTGTTTTTTCAATGGATATTTCCATATTTGATCGAATTGTGATAAGAGAGTTTGCAGATTTTGCTCGCTGTCCGACACCAAAACCACGGCATCAGCATAGCACACAGCCTGTATGGAGTTTTCTCCCATTTTGTATCCAAGATGGGTCGTCAAATATGCTAAAATTTTACCCATAATGAGATTGAAGAGCAAAGGACTTAACGAATCGCCCTGCCTCACTCCACTTGTTATTGAAATAGATCCCGATATCTGGTTATTCGATTTTTTTTGCTCTTGTATTTGTGTTTAAATCCTTTATTATTCTAATTAATCTTTCTGGAACCTCTCTTTCTCTGAGACAACCTATTATATCTTCTAATCTTACCCGATCAAAAGCTTTTTTAAGATCTATGAAACATAAGTATGCCGGGTTGTTGAATTCGATTGATTTTTCAACTATTTGTCGTATAATAAATATAGCGTCAGTTGTTGAGCGGTTCTTTCTAAAACCCTGTTGTTCCTCTCTCGGTTTAATGTAGACTAACAGTTTGTTAAGGATAACTTTAGTAAAGAGCTTTAGGATAGTATTTAGTAAAGTTATACCACGATGGTTATTAAGGTCTGCTTTACTACTTTTCTTAAATATAGGAATTATTAAGCCCTCTTTCCAGGACTTAGGGATTTCAAATTGTGTCAAGATGTTCTGAAACATTTGAGTGATCTTCAGGACAAGCTCGCCGCCACCATACTCTAACATCTCATTGGATATGTTGTCAGGGCCCGGGGACTTTCTATTTTTCAGGGTTTTTACTTCTTTTTCTATTTTTTCCGTGGAAAAGATGATGTCGTTAATATTATAAGTTAAAGGTTCGACATTAGGGCATACAGTGCTCGGTGTAAAGATTACCGAAATGATATATCTGTATATATATATTATTATATTATTTCTCTTTGTGAATCAACAACTCTGCTCACTCTCGGCAAAACAAAAACTTTTCAATTATATTATATTCGATTCATTTCTTTCTTTAATTTGGTCTGTGATGGGTCTTGTTCTTTTATGAACATAGATTCAAAGTTGTTTATTATTTATTACGTTGGAGTAGTAATATTTTTAAGGCATTTGTTCCCAAAAAAAAACTGTATTTAACGATTTTAAGAATATATTTTTTAAATTAACTTATTAACTTGCAGAAGTTGTGACATACCCTCACTCAACATTCTCCCGACATTTTATACAAACCATGTTATTACGTTATTAGTTAATATTTTTTTTTGTATTTGGTAGCAATTATCTCACAGTTAATTTGTTATTTCTACATAAGGTTTCATTTGTATTATTGAGAAATACGTTAGTTCGGTTTGGACAACAATACGTTTTTACAATTAGGACCGATAACAATTAAATAAGTGAAAAGGCACGTGGAAGTGAATGTGTTAGAATAAGACAATTAGCGAGGACTGTGTAAAATGTTAATTCCTAAGACAGACTGTAGGCTAATATAAGTTTATAATAAAATTAATATTAAGAAAATATATTAGATATTTTAAATAATCTAAAGCAATGTATTAAAAATTTTTTAGGCACCACCGGACCAATTGAACCCGCTTGTTTTACCTGAATGTTTACGGCATGTCCCCGATATTCTTGCTATTGGAACTCAAGAAGCTTGGCCTGAAAGATGGCCTTGGGAAGTTGGCATTCAAGAATCTCTAGGGCCTTCTCATTTATTGTTACATAGTGCTTCCCTTGGTACATTACATCTTGCCATTTTTGTTCGTCGTGATCTTCTATGGTTTTGCTCAGGTATAAATATATTCAAACCTCTGTATCAAGTTTACAGCCTAGAGCGGGGGTTCTCAAACTGTTTTGGCACACTCTTCCTCATTGGGAATTTCGCGGCACACCCTTTAAGGACTCCCTTTGCCTAGATCTATAAATCAATTATTGATTCATAATAAAATATCTACTTATTACTTAATCTATATAAAAAAGGATTTTAAATCAAAATTGATTAATATTTATTTTTCAATTAATTTTTATGATATAAATATTTATTTTAAATCTAGTTCCTGAAGAAGCAAGTATTTCTGTACGCCCTGGAACAGCATTTAAAACAAAAGGAGCTGTTGCAATTGGTATGATGGTTTTTGGTACATCATTTCTTTTTATTACATCTCATTTAACCGCTCATCAAGAAAAATCTAAAGAACGGGTAGCGGATATGAAGAGAATTGCCAAAGCTTTAGATTTGCCTAAAAATCTTCCATGTAGAAGTAAACAGAAAGGTAATTAATTTTTTTTTTAATCTTCAACAACAAATACTCCTGCTAAATTAAAGGTAGTCACTCCTTTTAGAGTCTGAAGGGTTCACGACATATTTATGCTAAATGACTTGGGATCGTCATAAAATCTGAAAGAAAACATCCCTTTATATTAAATGTTAAATTAAGGATAGTCATTTCTTATAGGATAGGTTGATACCAAAAATTAATTTACGCAATATTCGTGCTTATAGTGGTTTGGAATTAGACTAAAATCTGCTAGAAATAATTCTCTTAGTGAAATGCTGATTTAAGAGTTTTCACTCCATTTAAGAGGGATGATGGGTTGATACCAAAAATTAATATACTCAATATTCGTACTTACTAGTATGGAATAATCCTAAAATCTCGGAGTTGGTGGGGGTTACTTTTCAAGAAACTGGGGAGAGGGCGTGAGTCATGAAGCTAGGGGGATGGGCACCTCTGGTTTCAGTTTAAAAAGTAAAATGATAACCCTATTTGAGTCGCTACAATTTCTATCTGTTTTTGCGTCTGTCAGACCATTGTATTATATTATAGATTATATAGCTCGTAAACTTAATGTGAGAGATCTTCAAAGTGACCAATTTTAGCTGACTTTTATTCCTATCGACGCCTAGAAATGGCCTAAATTAAAATTATCAAAAAATTTCACGAATCCCCCCATTCTCCTTATTAATGACAAATAACAAAGAATTTATTATCTTAAATATTTTGGAAAGTATAAGGTACTGAACACTGGGTATGCGGTCCGATTCGCACTTGGCAGGTTTTTTTTTATTTTTAAACATAATTGTTTCATTCTCTATTCTACAGATGTTACTGAGAATTATGATTGTGTTTTTTGGTTTGGAGATTTAAATTTTCGCTTATCTCAGCCACGTGAAAAATTAATAGAATGGGTCTTACAAGAAGATTTTCCTACCGCCCTCGAAGGTGATCAACTCAATAATTCAAGAACCCAAGGTATATATTTATGTTTTGAAATAAATTCTTGGTTGTTTATTGTATTAAATGAACATATATCTTTTTGAAAATAAAATCGTTAAACGTTTATTATTCTTTTATAAAGCAACTTATTTCCCAATTTATTTTTTTATAATTGGATAATTTCTTCCGCAAGTTTGGATATTTAATAAACGTTTTATGATTGTTTTTTATAAAGAACTCTATTTATGTATATGACGTTATTCCTGATAATTTTGTGAAATTTTCTCTTTCAATTTTTCCAAAGAATCTATTCTGGAAAATTTAGGAGAAGCTGAAATAACATTTGCCCCCACATATAAATATGACCCAGGAACAAATAATTTTGACACATCTCATAAGCAACGTGCACCAGCCTATACAGATCGTATTCTTTACAAAACTCGATCAACTGGAACTTCATCTTCTCAGCAACTTTTAGAATGCATTATGTATCAAAGTGTTCAAAGTATTTGTACATCGGATCATAAGCCAGTTTGGGCACTTTTTAAGACATCAGTTCGTCCTGGCATCGACACGTAAGTCACTATTCGATTATGGTATAATTAATATTAGAATATTAAATCATTTAATTAATTTTACTTTAGTAAGAATTTAAAGGCGAAATTAAAAATCTTATTAGATGTTTTATTTCACGTTAGAATGGAGTCAAACCCAAGTGCCAAACTTGCTTTCCGGGCATTTGACTTAACCCTAGAGATGAAATTCTTCTAAAATATTGTATACGTATTTGCTCAGCTAGAAAAGTTTTCTCAAGTTAGAGAAAACTATAGTGATGCAAAGAACTTGTTAACACCAAAAAGGTGCCACAACCTATAACTCAGGATCAATCTCCTTATCTTCAATTGTAAAGGAAAAAAATTCAGAGTTTGTGTCGAATTTAAAAGGGACCTGTAAATGGGTGTCTTGAATGAGTGTAGCCTGATTAAATCAAACAAACTTAAAATATTTCACCAATGATACTTTGAGGAAAGCACCACTTAGCCTTACTCTAATTTAATTAAGACTAATCGATACCTTTTACAAAAGTATAAATTGTGAAATACAATTTATCTTAAAAATTGATTTTGGGTTAATTTAAGTCCTTCCTTAGTTTAGACAATATACAAGCTGAAATCCTAAAGAACTCTGGAGAAAAGGCACGTGACAAACTTTTTGAACTAATTAGCAAAATCTATAAATTGGGAATCATCCCAAAAGATTTCCAAAAAAACAAAATAGTCACACTTCCCAAAAAGACAGGCGCGGATAAATGTGAAAATTTCAGGACCATTAGCCTAACCTCACATGCCTCCAAAATCCTAACCAAAATAATCCAAAGAAGAATAGAACAAAGAGTTGAAGAAAATCTGGGGGAAGACCAGTTCGGCTTTAGAAGAAACAGAGGCACCCGAGAAGCAATTCTCTCTCTTAGACTAATAATAGAAAGGGCTTTTATCAGGGAAGAATCTGTCTACATCGGATTCATAGACCTAGAAAAAGCATTCGATAACGTCAATTGGGAAATTATGTTTAAAATATTAAAACAGGCGGGAATAAAATTCAAGGAGAGAAGACTAATCTACAATCTATATCAAAACCACACGGCAATTATAAATATTGGAGATGAGCAAAGAGAAGCCAAATTAAAAAAAGGTGTAAGACAAGGATGTGTGCTGTCACCCATGATTTTCAACTTATACATAGAAGAACATTAAAGAATTCAAAGACAAAATTGATACAGGTATCGAAATCCAAGGTCAAAAGATCGCTATGTTAAGATTTGCCGATGACATTGCCCTTCTAGCAAGCAATAAAAAAAAATTAGAGGACGCCTTGAATGGAATTAACCAAATCCTAATAGAAACGAGAGCGATTCCAATACTTTCTCCCATGCTTCGCATTGGATAAAGTAAAAATCAAAATGAAAATAAACAAGAATAAAACCAAGGTCCTAGTATGTACAAAAAAAGAACAAACGAGACAGGAATGCATCAAAATTAACCAAGAAAACCTAGAAGGAGTTAAGGAATTCCGCTACCTAGGAAGTAAAATAACATGGGATGGGAGGAGCGAAAACGAAATTCAAAATCAAGAATTGCCCAAGCAAAAATGGGGTTTAATTCAAAACAAAAACTACTAGGCTCCTTCTCAATCAGCTTAGAAAACAGGAAGTTGCTATTGAAGACATATGTATGGAGCATAGCCATGTACGGGTGTGAAACCTGGACAATTAGAAAAGCGAAGAGAAAGAGATTAGGGGCTTTCGAAATGTGGTGCTACAGAAGAATGATGAATATCAAATGGATGGATAAAATTACAAATGAAGAAGTTCTTGGAAGAATCGGAGAAAGAAGAACCTTGTGGAAGAGTCTAAAGAAGAGAAGAGGTCAGATGATGGGGCACAAACTGAGACATGGGGGACTGCTTAGGGATATCTTGGAGGGGGAGGTGTGAAAGAAAAGGGGAAGGGGAAGACCCAGATTAGAATATTTCAACCAAATAATTGGGGATATGGGATGCCAGACATTTAGAGAGGTCAAACAGCTGGCGGGGGACAGAGTCGAGTGGAGACGGATTGTTGCATCAAACCAGTCTTAGGACTGTATACTCAATGATGATGATGATTAGTTTAAGTTTAGTTGGTGAAATCAGGCGTAAAAACTTAAGTTGTGAGAGAGCTATGATTACCAAAGTCTATCAACTTAAAGGGCGGTTATTTCGTAGATAGGTTCCTAAGTCACTATGTATATCTGGTTAATTTATAATCGTTCCAAACCTAGACATGTTACTTGCATTCTACTAGAAATCAATGGGGCGATCTAAAAGGATTGTTTTTTTTTAATAATACAATAAGAAGTTTTACCAAAAAGGTAAAACCCCTGTAGTCCTCTGTACTTTCGAGAATTTCTTTCCCTAAAGAATATAGGACATTGCCACTTTATGCACAAGCTGGCTGGCCAGTTTAAAGGGATTCAACTAATTTTTTAAGTACCTATGTTTGGATTTAATGATGTATTAAAAAAAAAATTCAATGCTATTTTTAAAACATTACATAGTCTTATATTAAAACACCTCCAAATTAGTCACATCACCCAAACTGGTAAAATATTTTTTCAAGAGCCTTGGGGAGCAATCACAACGATTCCGCTTCTAAAGAAAATTATCAATTAAGTTGTATTAGAGATTAAAGAAAAAAATAATCATTAAACGTTTTGGAAGGTGTTTGGGTACTTGCGTATTAACGCCACCGCAGCTACAGATTTGGCGGTTTTTAAGCGCCGCTACTGACGAGAGATTATTTTAGAAAATGAATATTAATTAAAAAATAATTAGTAAATACCCAAAAAAATTTGAATATGTAAAAGTCGTTGCCGGTTCGGTTAAGATATATTCAGTTCGGCTCGGTTCAGCTCGTATTACTTCATTACTGGTTGGTTTTTAGGCGATTAGGTTGGCGTTAACTGAACCTTCCAAAGTTTGTTCGGGAACCCATTTTTTTATCTAAATGAACCGAGCTGGTGAATAGAACCGAACCTATGAAAAGTTCTATAAGTGAAAATTGCCAACGCCCACTGGTGCTCACTTGAGACAATTTGAGACACAGTCCATAAACTCAATTTCAGTTCAAATTTGTAGTTTAAAATTTTATTTGTAGCTGCGGTGGCGTTAATACGTATGTACCGGTGTTTGGATATATAGTAATTTAATAATAGTTAGGCCAGAACAGAACCAGGATTAAATTTCATCTTCATATAAACATCAAGCATTGATTTGGGTTCAAGGACTGGTATCTCAGTTGGTTAGAGCTTTTTGCCGGTTACACAATTTCCTCGGTTCGGACCCCCGCCCGTTAATAAAAAAAATTCAAGGATTAACAAATGAAAAGTAAATATCAAGTGCTAAGTACCATTTTTGTGAATATATCTAATATCTTATTCTTTCTGTTTTGCATGCGGATTATTTTATATTTTGAGCTTTTAATAAGTTTATAATTTTACCTATCAAATATATAATTATTCATTGTTGATTAAATTCTAGAATACCCCTCGCAGCCGGCCTCTTTAATCGGGATGTTTATTTAGAGGGAATTAAACGACGAGCTGCCCTTCTAGACAAACGCCAAGGGACATCAACTGTTTGTTCAATTCAGTAAAGCTGAGTTATTTATTAGTGAAATACTAAAATCTATTTTTAAGAATTTTTATTTATGAAGTTTTTAATTTTATACATTTATACCCTAATTTATTTATTTATTTTTTTTTATTTATAGCTAATTAATATTATGCTTTATTTATACTTTGTTAATTAATTAAAAGATTTTATATATTTCTATTTTATTTAAAGTATAAAATAAAAATACAATTATTTATTGAATATAATCAGTTAAAATTTATTTGGAATATTCGTTTTTTAAATTATGGCTGAAAAATTGCTTACTAGACAATATTAAATTTTATTACAATTTTTTTCTTAAATTAAACTAGCTACTTAGTATACATTTATTTTCAATAATTATAATATATTATTCTGATATTATTTTTAAATATTGTATTTTTTCTTTTATTACAAAAAAATAGATTATAAATATAAAATTAGTATTATTTAGTGCAATATTACTAGTCAAGATTTCAGTATTGATTTTTTTTTTTTTTATAAATAGTTGACGTTTATAAGATGTAGAATTTAGAAAAATGTTTGATCTCTTCTTTTTGTATCAATCTAATTTCTTTTTAATTTTTTATAGAATTCTTCTCCGAGAAGATAAACAATTTTACTTAATAAAAACCACCTTTAATTTTTTTTTTTTGGAATTTATTCAGATCTTTATACTTCCAAGAAGAATTTATAAAGACACATTTAAAGAAAGATAAATTATATAGAAAATTTAATTATACTCTCTTTTGAAAATAAAATTGAGCAAACTTTTGTAAATATTTTATTATGTGTTTTTCTAGTAATACCACTCATGTTGTCAAAAGAACATATTTGGTTCCAAATTCTAAAGCCATTTCAAGTATTAATAATTACAGCCAGAGTTGGGTAGTTCCATCGCTATTGAGGAACTAGTTACATGTTAAGCAACTGATTACAAGTATTAGTTCCTTTTATTTTGAGGAACTAGTTACAGATTCAAGTTACTTTATAAAGATTTCTATTTATCTAGTTTAAAACTATAGTATGAGCAGAAAATGTTGCATGAAGTGAAACATTTGCCATGGCTGGATAATGCTATTTGGAAGCGGAATAATTTCTTAACACATTTTTAAAATCTGCCTTTTTCATAAGGGACAATTGGGTGTACACATCAGACATGTTTAGGCAATTTTATAGCATTTTTTTCATTTTTAATACAATTTTTTCAAAGAATAATTCACCCTCTTCAATAATTTTAAATTCTCATAAATAATAATTTTAATTAAAATTCAAATAAAATATAAATATATTCAAAATGAGAAATTTGGTGTTTGATGAGGCCTTGAAAACCTTGGAAATAGGTGGAATGTCTTCGTTAGGAAAAAGAAATACAAGATTTCCTTATAGTCTAACCATTTATTCTCCAGAAAAACTTTTGAGACGTCTCGGCGGATATTCTCACGCCATCCTCAGTCTACAAGAGAAACATAATCTTAATTACAGTCAATTTCTTGACTGAGGATGGCGTGAGAATATCCGCCGAAACGTCTCAAAAGTTTTTCTGGAGAATAAATGGTTGGACTATAAGGAAATCTTGTATTTCTTTTTCCTAACGAAGACATTCCACCTGTTTCCAAGGTTTTCAAGAGCCTCATCAAACACCAAATTTCTAATTTAAAACATTTTTAGTACCCTATCTAATAATAAATATATTCGTTTTTTTCAACTTTCGTTTTCTTGAAGTTTATTAGGCATCTGAATTGCTTGAAAGCTTTAACAAAATTGGATCCATTGTCCATTACTATGGATAATTTGATTCACTTTTAAAACTAAATTAGCTAAATAATTCAGATAAAATCTCGACAATTTTAACGAACGTACGAGGTCCCGCGAAACAAAAAAAATCAAAGGAACTATTAACTATATAGTTACAGTTCCTCCCAAAAAAAGGAACTAAATACATTACTAGTTCTACAATACAATTACTAGTTCATTTCATTTTGAGGAAATAGTTACAGTTACAAGTTACAAAAAAAGTAAAGGATTTATGTAATTGGATTACTTATAACTACTCAGCCCTCAATGCCGTATCCAAATGCCTGGTCATCTTGGCTAGAGAAATAGACTTTCTCAAACGATTCTTGCTTGAATTCCCAACTATTGTGGATTTGATAGAAAATTCAAATTGATTTTCTATTTACCTGATGTTTTGTCTAATCTGAAAAAATTTCAAAAGTCCCTACCTGACCACCAAAGCTTTAATATAAAACATTTTTTCCTAAAGAACTATTTCCTTTTTTGGAATTAAATATTTATTTGTTAAAAAATAATTCACAATGTGAACTAACTGATCGATTCCTCTAAAGTTTTTTAATACCTATTCAAATAAAAAATAAAAAAATAACGTTTAGGGGAAGCGTTGTTGGTTTATAGTGAAACATATTAAACACAGGAATTATTTGACGAATTATAGTGGCGTTTCACAAAGAGGAAATAAAATTGAAAAATTAAAAATTTTTTTAAATTATATTTTGGAGATTTTTTATTTATCCCTATACATATTTCGGGCTATGAACCCTTCATCACTGAGTCTTTTGTTAAACCTCCTGATGAAGGGTTCATAGCCTGATAGGTATAGAATAAATAAAAAATCTCCAAAATATAATTTAAAATTTTTTTTAATTTTTTTAATTTTATTTCCTCTTTGTGAAACGCCACTATGATCCGTCAAATAATTCCTGTGTAAAAGAAAATACATAAAAATATAGCTAATGTTAATTATTCTCTAGTATACTCTTTAGATTAATGTCTTAATAAAAAATACAGATAGATTCATATTTACAATATTAGATATATGTATGTACTATGTAGCTCTCAAACTATATACATTTATTAAACAGATGTTCAATAATTAATTTACTGATAATTTTTATAAGAGAATTATTTTTATTTCTTAAATATTATTATACCTTAGTCTGGTCTTTTAAATTTTAAAATTATTTTATTATTGAATATTAATTTTCAAAATATATTTTCATTTTTTCAAGTTAATTTTAAAATTTTCAATTTAAAACCTTTATTTATTTTTCTTCCAAAAAAATAAAATTAAAAGGAGGAAATTAATTTTAAACGCCCAAATCAAAAATCTGAATTTAGTTCCTAAAAATGGCTCTAAAAGATGACTAACAACAATCGGAACAACTAAAAATTATCTAAAATTTAATAAATTTGAAAATTATTTTCTCTTTTAAAATGAAGTGGACGAAAAAACCTCTTTCTGTCATTTTATTAAGTTAAAATCGAGGGGTGAACCGCGATTGGAATTAGGTGTACATCATCTTTGGAATTATTTTGGAATTCATTAGATAATCTATTGTATTCTATTGTCTTCGACTTGGAAATGAAAGTCTAAGTGGAAGTAGGTGTACAGGATTTTAGGTCGCGGTTCACCCCTCGATTAAAATAATATGATTTGACTTGACTAAGCTACCTACACTGCCTTTCAAAAAAAATGCGATGCTCTATGCAACTAATATTTCTGAGGGCCCTAAAACCCGTTCTTGTGTTATTATGAGGCCCCAAAAATTTTTGAGGCTCGGGGCAGCTGCCTCTCTTCCCCCCCCCCCCCCCCCTGATAGGCTCTGTCTACGTATGTATCTCTTATTTGCAATTTGTGCTTGCTGTTAGTTTCTTTATTAGGAAAACATTCCAATTTTGATTTTTCCATGTAATTTAACCATCAATATTACAAAGTTTATATTCTTTATAAAATTACTATCAATTCCAATCTTAATGAGTTTTATTTATCTTATTTAAAATACTTCACTTTTTTTTATTTAATAGACCATTTGTTTGCTTTTAATAAATAAATAGTTTGAGGGCTCCCTAGTTATAATTATGTGAATAACGTATAGATATTTAATTTTTAATTTTATTTATCTATTTATTTATTTTTCATATAAAATAATTAAAATGGAGCAATAAATTTTTATTAGTAAATTAAAGTTAGTTAGAGTAATTTGTATATCTGATATCTGTGGCCTTAAGCTAAATGACCTATTGACTCATATTGATCTCTTAAAAAAGGTCTTTGCCACTTTCAAACGGCTGTGTTTGATCTCCTTAAAAACAAATTTCATATTTTTCTTAAAAGATTGAATCTCGAAAAAGTCTAGCTATAAATTATTTTATTTTATTTTCATTTACAATAAATTTTAATTTGTTATTGATTTCTTTCATTTGAATTTTTTATTATTTTTTTCTAGGTGGTATTTTAAATTTAATTTGAATCTAATTTGAAAGATTTTTTGGTTAGACTACTCATGGGGAAATTAAAAAATTAATTACAATTTTCTAGTATTCTCAACAATTTCAGTCTCGAAGATAAATGTACCTAAACTTACATCGAGATGCATGGCCTGAGAATCTTCATGCTTAAGGCTATTTAAAAATCTAGACACAAACACATCGATTATTATAATTCTACAGAATAAATCATTTATTTCTGGGTTAAGGATGAATACTCTGGCCATCGATAAAACAATTTCAAAGAGTTTAGAAATAATTTTTATTCACATAAATAATTCAATCGAAAAGTTTTTGTTTTGCCGAGATTAGCAGAGTTGTTGATTCACAAAGAGAAACAAGAGGTTGTCCTCTGCTTGATGCAAATAAACATACACACATATATCATCTCGATATATATGTGTGTATGTTTATTTGCATCAAGCAGAGGACAACCTCTTTGTTTCTCTTTGTGAATAAATAATTCAGATAGATGTGAAATGACTTTTTTTTTGTTAAACTTTTTCAAAATAATGTTTTATAAAACATAATTAACAAAAGTGACCATAATCTTGTTAAATGAATTTTTAACCATTCACATGTCCTTTTTTAATGGTTTTCTTGAAGATATATTCATTTTATTTTTGTAAAATCGATAATATGTCGCGCTTTGAGAAAATATTTAGGCTTCTAAATTGCTTCAAACATTTTCCGGTAATAATCAATTTCTTATTTCACCATGAGTGGCCTAACCTGAGAAATCTCTAGATTGAATAATCTGACCAAATAAAAAATATAAATAATTGTGAATCTCCAACTTTTTCAAGTCAGCATGCATTGACATCCTTCGATGTTTTTTCATAATTAATTAATTTTTTTTTTAATATAATATAAGATAATTTTAGTCACTTAATAACTTGAATGAATATAATTTTGTGTTGTGAATCCTTCATATTCATTCATCATTTTCCTTTAATTTATCTGTTAAAGTTTTTAATTATGTATCATTAAAAAAGCCTAAGAAAATTCCAGTGAATCATAAAAATTATTATTATGTTATTCACTTTAGATAATAAAAATGTACAATAAAATTTATTAATAAATGTAATGTAGTGCCTTTAGTATTACTATATACTATATAAACTTTTGATACTAAATAAAGAGAAAAGATGAATCATTATAGACCAAATTATATTATGTATTTCGGATTAAATTAAAATATTTCATGAATTTTTGCTATTCATAGGAGAGAGTTCATTAATCACGTAAATTTTCTGAGTTGGGGCGGAAAATCAAATGAATTTTTCATAGGTAGAAAAGTGTCCAAAGAGGTTTTATGTAAGTTTCATCTAGCACTTAATAGATTAAATTGGTAAAAATTATGAATATATCTATAAATAAAATTATGAATTTTTACGTAAAAAATTGAGGATGCAAATCCAAAATTTGGAAGAGCCTCCTTTCGTAATTAATGGACTCTCACAATAATACATAAAATACATATTTGTTTTTACTATACATGATGTTTTTTTAATAAGGGTGCCATTTTGTTTTGGAATTACTTTTTAATAAAACAATTTTATTAATATCCAAACACATCTTAATCATCACTAGAAAATTATTTCATCAACTCGGAGTCGTAATCACGAAGAGGTCTCGAATTAAAATTAGAGATTAATTATTATTTTTTATTATAAATAAATGTTGAAGGAGACAATAAAAAGTGTGTCTTCTGCTGGAATTATAAATTTTATTTATAACGAGACATACATTAATTCCTGTGAATCAATTGTAATAGACTGATGAAAAGGGCAAAGCCCTCGAAACTATAGTCTCGTTATAAATAAAATTTATAATTCCAGCAGAAGACACTCTCTTTTATTCTCTTCTTCAATATATAAAAATTCTGCTACCCTCGGCACAAAAATCTTTCAATTTAATATAAATAAATGCATCAGTTGGGGGCTCGAAACCGGGACCTCCGCCTATCCGGTGCGGTGCTCTTATCCTACTGATATGAAGATTAAATTTATTTGTTTAATCTCTTTCCTTATTCATTTTTATTATTAGATTATTTTTCAAACAACCTAACACCTCTAAGGGCCAGTTGTATGTCGGTTGGTAAACTCTTTTTAAACGTTGACAAAGGGTAAAACCTTAAAATTCACCTTGTGCCGGGTGGGATGACTAATCAGATGACAGGCACTTTCATCTGATTAGCTATCCCAGTCCCTCCATTTACCATCTACCCTTTGTCACTTGTAAAAGGCATTTACAAAGCGACATACAACCGGCCCTTAATCGATCACATTAGAGAGCATCGCGCCGAGAACCGAGTTCGAACCCCGGCTGATTCTTTGGTCTAAAAAAATTCTCTAATTTAATTTTTTTCATTTCAATAACTTAAAATGAGCAAACATATTGTAAAAAAAAAATGTTTTATTTAAAATTTATTTCAAAATATTCAAGCACCGTATACTTATTTTGTTTGGGAGTTATTAAAATTTATCTAATGATATTAAAGATTTGTTAAATTATATATTTCATTACATTACCCAAAGCGGTTCTAATAATTAATTCTATCTAAAAAATTTAAATTTAAAACTCAATTTTTAATTGAAAAAAATTATTAAATTATTTGATAAATTTAAGTGTTATAAAAATTTAAAATTTTTCAAGATTCAATCATCTTTATAAAAATTCTAAATAATAGATAATTATCACTAATATATGTATATATATTTAGTTTTCAAAATTATATTTATTATTATTTTTTTTTATTTATTGAAAATGATTTTTGAAAATCATAATTTTAATTACAACTTTTACCCATATTTTAATTATATTTGCCTTTAAATTATACTGAAACTTTCCTCATTTTAAAATGTTTAACAAGAAATCACTTCAAGATAACTAGTCTTTATGATCATTAAATCGACAATTCTAATTTAATTCTACATTTTATTCCATAAAAATAAAATAATAATCAAATGTTCAAAAACAATTCCATGTTATTATTCTTTGATTTCTAAATTTAGTTGTAATATAAATTCAATAAACACTTAGAATGTTGTTAGGTCTACAAATAAGTTTTGAGGGTTTTTTGTACCTTTGAAGCTTTATTCAGAGAAATTGGACAATATATTTTATTCAAAGTATTGTCCATCCTTATCTACGACTTTTCCCCATCTTTCAGTCAGCATACGGATTCCGCGTTGAAAAAATTCCTCGTCTTTTGAGTCGATCCAAGAATCGACCCAATTTTTGACTTCTTCATAAGAAGTGAAGTGCTGCTCGGCCAGGCCATGAGTCATCGACCGAAACAAGTGGTAGTCGGAAGGAGCAATGTCTGGTGAATACGGCGGGTGGGGTAGGACATCCCATTGAAGCGCCTCCAAAGTTTCCTTGACGACTTTTGCAACATATGGCCGAGCGTTGTCGTGCTGAAAGATCACTTGTCATGTCTTTTGGCATATTGCAGGCGTTTGGGCTTCAATGCTCGGCTTTATTGCATCAATTATTGTTGGTAACGTTCCCCAGTAATGGTTTCGTTAGGCTGGTGTAGCTCATAGTAGATCACTCCGAGCGATTCCACCAGATGCACAGCATTAGCTTCTCTCCATAAATATTCGGTTTGGCCCTTGAAGTTGATGCATGGCCGGGGTTACCCACTTTTATCCACTTTTCGTCCTCCGTCACGATTCGATGCAAAAAAAACCTTCCGATTTTGACTTAGAAGCAGTTGTTGGCACGTGAAAAAACGGCGTTCGACGTCTCTTGGCTTGAGTTCATCCTTGTTTTTGCACCATACCCATGGCCTTGAGACGGTTCGAAATCGCTTGTTGAGTCACTTCCAAGGTTTCAGCGAGCTCCTCTTGAGTTTATCATGCATCTTGATCCAATAACGCCTCCAACTCAGCGTCTTCAAACTTTACTGGCCTCCCTTCGCATTCTTTGTCGCTGGTGTCAAAATCGCCACTTTTAAAACGCCGGAACCAGTACTCGCATGTTTTTATTGATGGAGAATGTTCCCACATGCTTCACACAGCAATCGATGTCCATCAGCTGCACTTTTTTTCAAATGAAAACAAAAAAGCAGTTCTTTCCGCAAATTAAGTTCTGTTGGCACAAAGGTTGAGGTGGTTAGAGCACAAAGAAAATATGTTGTTTACACTTCAGCGAAATGATAGAGAAATGATGACGCTTTAGCATCAATATAGTTACAAGATGATCCGATGCGATTTAATGCTAGTTACGTCATCTTTTGTGAATCCCTCAAAACCTATTTTCTCTTTAGAAACATCCAAGAAAATTTCTCTTATGAGATTTCCAATTGCCTTCCTTAGTATATAAGAGTGTAATAAATTAAATAATTGAAAGCCCACTTTATATTGTTAAATAAAATGAAATCTTGGAATATGACGATTAAGCAAAAATAAAAAACCTCATCACTTACCAAGCTTTTGTTGTATTTCACAGCATCCTCAGGACCTATAGAAAAAATACAAACTTTAAAGATCTCACCAAAATAAAATAAAACACGAAAAAACAAAGCATTCAAAAGCTCATTGTAGATATTGTAAAATTGTAAAAAATGTGAAAATTGTAAATTGTAAAATTTCTACACAGTGAGTTTTTGACTGCTGTTTTTTCTGAGTTTATTTTTATTTTTGCTTACCATATATCCAGATTTTCTTTCCTATAATAGAATAGTCTGTAAGGTCAGCAACGAGTAGTTTGTGTTCATAAAAATTTTAAATTATAAACAAAAGCAGTATCTAAGGCGTGACGTCAGAAGTCAGCTTAAATATTTTCTCCAAGTGAAAATATACATAGGTAATTTTCAAATGCATAAAAAAGGGATTAAAAGCGATGTTCCTAAGTCAAAACATTTAATCTTATTTATTTTTTTAGAAGATGTATTCCTACGTTGAAGAAAAACACCATTTGAAATACTTTTATTGACTATTTGAAAATTCCCCATCTACATATTTAATGAGAGAAAATTGTCTACCACTGTCGGTATATCATTGATACTGTTTTCAGCTATAACTCTTATATTTTTAAATAAATTAGCGATTAATATTAAAAGCTTTGAATTAAAATTTTTATGCACACACCCTGTTTACAGACCACAGCAAGACTCTTCTCCTGTCCACTTGCTTGGTAATCTATCACGTTAATTAGTAGACTAATTAGCGCCTCATAGAATTATAAGTCTTCAAAACTACACTTTAATTCTTCTTTGTTTTATTGTTTGAGTGGAAGATCTTGTATTTAACAATATCTGAGCCATCACCTCTTGTTTTCAATATGAATTGAATTTTTTGAATAATGAAAATAGAGAACATAATATGGAATTGATTTTTTTAATTTACTTCAAAAAATTGACAACAATCATTTAATTTTAATTTCTTTAAATAATGCTCAAGTTAAAAAAGACATTTTTCCTTTAATGTTTTACGTATTCTGTGATAATACAATTCACACAAATGTTTATTTAAACAGAAAAGATATTAAAATAATATCCTTTCTCTAATATATAGCTATATATTTCATACACCCTATAATAATAATATATCAATTAAAAAAAAAAAAATGAAAATTCTAAAACTGTTCCCAATTCTAAAAATAACTTATGTCTATGAAAAATTGATGTTAATTAAATGTATAAATTTACTTGGACATTTTAATTTCAATAAATAAACAAATTAACTTTTGGTTTTATTTTTCTCCCTGTATTTGAACATTTTTAATAGTTTTTAACTGACTTTAAAAAGGAGGAGGTTCTCAATTCGACTGATTTTTTTTTGTATCTATGTTACCTGATATCTTCGCCAATTGTGAACCGATTTTGATGATTTTTTTTGAATTGAGTTCAATATAGTTTCCGATTGGTCCACTTTTTTTTCATTGGTATTGGACCTTTTTTGTTATGTTTGTTCAGGCATAACTTCTTTGTTTATGAACCGATTTTAATGATTCTTTCTGCGTTTGGATCAGTATAGCTCCAAGATAGTCAAGATACCTAATTATTTATTTATTTATTTTATGTATGTTCAGCGAGAACTTTTGGCCACGTAGACCGATTTCGATGATTCTTTTTTTATTGGAAAGGGGGTACCTCTTAGGGGTGATCCCATATTAACTTGGCTAAGTTCTGATGATATGATCACATGACGAAATACACGCAAATCTCCAGTCGAGGAAATATTCGAAATTATAATAAATAAAATCTTTTATAAAAAAAAACAAATTTAAAACGTCCATTTAAAACCCGCAAACGTTTCGAGAGAATTTCTATATTTATGAATTGAATTTTATTATCATTTTCTGATTTTTTTTTTTTTTTTATTTATTTAACGTCACCGGGAACAAAGCCCATTTAGACAGCACATAAGTAGAGTGTTAGTAGGGTTAGTGAGGGAGCCGCGTTTTCAGCCAGTAGAAATTTTATTTGCCAGCTAGGATCGAACCCCGGACCTCCACTCCAACATCGTCATAATCGATCGATGCCGAAGCAAGGTCAGCGCGTTAGCTGACTGAGCTACTCGACTCGCCCATTTTCTGATTCATATTCGCCCGGAAATCTTTCTCTTACGAGATCCACGGAAGGTATTATCTTAAGTTACTATTAATAACATCACTAAAAAGAGAAAAATAATAATTTTTATAAAAAAAAAATAAAACCTAATTTCTTATTCTTATATGAGCATTATCACAAATCACAAGCAACAACATATAAAGCTGGGCTCCAGAATAGAACTCGAATAATCATTTTTGTTCTTCTTCTATTATCGTCGTCAGAACACTGAAGTCTAGGGATCATTTATTTACAAATTTGATCAATTCCGGGCTGGCATTTCCGATACAACATTCTAGAGTCTAGAAGAAAAAAAAACAAGAAAAAGACGGGATTGGCTTACATATATTGCGGGATTTGGTTCTAGCCACGCGTAACTTATATCTTATCATCGAGCATGTGGAAAAGAACAGTATTGACCTGAAGTTCCGTATAGACCATCCTTAGATGAGCCAACGAAGCCTTAAAAATCTCATATAAAAATACATTTTTTTTATTCATTCGTAAATATACATTTTCACTTCACTTTCAAACAAATTAATAGTTTACAATAAATTTTAAATTTATAAAGATATAAACTTTGCCTTTTCATTCCACACTTACCATTAAATTAATAATATATATACAAACATCCCTGATTACACCCCAGACCCTCCCTCAACATCCACAACCTCGTTTTAAAAATTATATTTTATTGAAAAAAGTGCGTCTTAAATTTGATGCACTATGGTATTATTTAGTTTTAATAGAAGTTTTTGTTTAACTTCATTTACTGGAGTCAAATCTTTTTACCCATTTTCGACCCAGTTCCTCACTGGCGTTGATCCTCCCTTCCCTTCGGATTAACATCTCCTTCTCCTAGATTCTCATGTATCAATAAAAATGAAAAACTAATCTTATAGTCAGTGGCGTACTGGCGTATAGTAGCATTTAAATTTAATTTATTTTGGATTTATTTTCACATAGGCTAGGGCTAGAGGAAAATCAAACAAGGGTTTTGGATTTATAATAAAATTAAATTTTCTTTAGGATTAAATAATCCTATAATTCAATTTATTGTATCCTCTGGATAAAGTTTATATTTAATCATTAAGAGCAATATTTTAGATTATTTCTATATAATAAATATAATATCACTGATATTTTATTAACATCTAGGCCAAAGATAATAATACTTAGTTCCATATTATATATCACATTTCAAGAGAAATATCATAATTCAAAATTTTTTATTTTTCAATTAAAAATAATATAAAATTTATCTTAAATTGTTAAATAAAAAAAATCACAAGTTTTATTTTTTTATATTATTATACACTATAGATTACTTTTTGTCTTTTTTAGTCCTAAGTCTATGAAAATAAAAAAATGTTATCTTTCATTTGTTATAGGATAGTTTTTATTGGAATTTTTTTATTGTAGTTTGGACTGTCCGAGCAATAGAAAATTAACCAAAATTTTCTATCAAGTACACAACATTTTGGCCTCTACTTTTCGAGCTGTTTTGTTGATGCATTTAAAAATGACTCCGAAATTTGAGTCTGAAACTTTGAATACTAGATATAAAATTTTAATTAATTTTCTATTTTTATATTTATTTTGTTTATTCACCTATCTCTAAAAATATTTCAAATGATCAATCTGACAGAGCTTTAACATAAAAAGAAACTTTGATGGTCTTATATTTAGTTAATTTTTTGATTTTAGTTAAGATAAATCATAGTTTAATCGGGATATTAATTGCATTTTCTACTAAACTACTAAATAGAAGAATGATTAATTTTCTAATTAGAATATGGCTTTGCTAAACTAAAAATACTATTAAATATTTAATTTATTTGAAAAATATATATGAATATTTGATAATATTTATAAATAATTTTTACCTTTTAATAGATTTAATTTTATCTAAAAATATTTAGTTCTAGTTTTTTCTAAATCGTTGATTTCTGGATTGAAAATTTAAAGAAAAAATATATCTAAATGAAATTTAGAAAATTTGAACAATTCTTCTAAAAAAATGATTAATTTATAATTTAATAAAGATTTAGAATTTAAAGGAGAATCGGCAATCTGATATAAAATTTGAATTATCTAGGCAGTGGATATTGTACTAGGGGCTGGGGGAATATATGCCCCGAGCGCCTGATTTCGTTTATTTTACTTAGTGTTATTTTAATTTTAAAATTTGTTCTTATTATTGATTATATATTATATTAACAAAAAAAGTTATCATTAAAGAATCATTTTTGTGATTTATTAAATTTTATGTTTTAAAAGTAAACATTATACAAAATTTCAAGTTTTTAGCCCCCAGTAATTTCGTAGAAAACACGAAGAAACATAATTTCAGAAACTTTTCTTCATTTCAACCCTTTAAAATGTGAATTTTTTAAAAACTTTCTTAGCAAGCTTTTCAATTTTGAAGCTAACCTTTATACCAAATTTCAATCTATTAGCTCCAGTAGTTTCGAGAAATCCTGATCTTTTAAAATTGTAACATATTTCTCTTTCTTTGAGAGTTTTTTTTACATCGAAATCAGGGGGGGCGCCATTTACTCTCGCTCCTCCATTGAATCCTGGGGTTGCAAACGAATGGAATCGAAAGATTATAAGATGTTCATTATTACTAAAGGATCAATTGTGTAAAGTCAAGGATAGCGTGGTCATCAGATTAGCAAAGAGAAACAAAGAGGTTGTGCTCTGTTTAATGCAAATAAACATACACACATATATATCGAAATTATATATCTGTATATATATTATTTATTTGTTTGAGACTATAGTTTCGAAGGCTTGGACCTCATCATCAGTCTTTTTAATTATAAATATTATTTTTCATGGGATCAGTATATATACAGATATATAATTTCAATATATACGTGTGTATGTTTATTTGGATCAAGTAGAGGACAACCTCTTTGTTTCTCTTTGTGAATCAACAACTCTGTTATTCTCGGCAAAACAAAAATTTTTCAATTTCATCAGATTAGCCTTAGAGAATGAGATGTCACATAAAATGAAAAATTGCGTCATAAAATGACTTTGAAGGATAATATGGATCGAAATCTAGTTAACTCCCATAGTTTAGAGCAGTGGTTTCCAAACTATAGATGGTCCGTGAGACCCAAGGAAGTGGTCCGCAGTCAAGTACAAGTCTAAGTAAGAATTTTACTTGAATTTTTTATTTTTTATCTTAAGGAGGTTCATTCACGACAATCCACACACAAAATTTTAGCCTCGTAACCACTCTATAAATATGAACGGAACTAAAATTTTAGGTTATGTTTTTTAACGTGACTGTTCACTCACACTACGAAATCTCTATATGGATACACACATACTAGCCGGATCGTTTTCAAACCATTGTGCTTATATCCTCTCCACTAAAAATAATCGCCCAAATATATTTGTTTTTTACCAAAACTACCTGGTAAATAATTTCAATTTTTTTTAAGTTACTCCGAATATATTATTCTAACAAATATTAGTTTTTCATCAAGATGGTGAAAGTCCTTCAATGAAAAAAAAAATAAAATAATGATCATATCCCCACCCTTTCCCTATCTACCCTATGTAAAAAGTGTCATTCTTAATTGCAATTATTTCATGTTTGGTGTGGTAAATCGTCTTCAAATTTTAACAGTGATTTTAATGACTTATATTCCAAGTTTCAAAAACTTCTTGAATTTTTGCATTTGTGAAAGAACCACCTTAATTGCGCCGGTAGTGCATTGGCTGAAGCATTCGACTACAAACTGAATTTAGCTTTAGTTAGAATTATTTTCAGTTTAGAGCGTCAAACTTTTATAGTCAATTGTCAATTCTCCTTTAGTTAATTCACTAAATAAATAAATATTAAAAAGTAGTAAAAATAAAAACAATGTATCTTTTTTAGTATAAAACTATACAAGACATTAACAATTTTAAGCAAATTGATTTAAAAAATATGGTGAGTAAAATTTTAAATGCAAAATATCTCAAGACTACACGGCTGCCCAGTGGCCTGCCCTCCACAGAAGAGCGTAAACGGCTGCTGCGCTGCCAGCGACGTAATAAGGATGGAGACTAGAGGAGGGAGAAGACGGGGTCGGCGTGGCCACCGTGTCCGTATATCGAGCGATGAGACTTCGGTACCCTCGGCCGACACTAGCAACAAGATCCGAGCCCAACGGTACAAGCGCACGTACATGTTCCTCGTAAGGACGGAACACAGTGATAGGCCGCATACTGGCGCGTTCAGCCACGATCACACAACCCCATGTAGTGCCCACATAGAGTTCTTGCCCGCACACAGCCACGCTGGTTACCTAAGTACAATGAGAAAATTCAAATTATTTTATTAAATGATTGTAATTGTTTTCAAAAACTTAAAATACAGGGTGGGCCATAAAGATCTACCATATTTTGAAGAGGTATAAAAAAAATGAAAAAATTTAACTAGAAAAAAACTGAATATATTTTTGAAAAGAACATAAAATAATCTTGCAACGAAATTTTCTCTGGAGAGAGACGGACTGGTAGAAATTTTAATTGAATGTAATGGAAGGCAGCCCAGAGTTAGTGAGGAAAGAAAAATTAACACATATAAAATAAGGTGTAATTTATTGAATCCTTCCTCCTTTCCTTTCAAACCGACGTTTCGGAGGATTTTTCCTCCTTCTTCAGGGTCTATAAACCAATATGACAAAATTATAAAAATGGGGTTGGTCATCATACATTTCAACAATAAAACAATACAATTATAAATACAATGTAAACAGCCAGATTATCAATAGAAAAAATATATAATTTACTCACTTCAAAGGGTCAATGAATGAAACAAATAAAATGTTTCCTTCTTCTCTCACAGTATTTCAAAAACTTTCTTCATTTTTAACAAAGGCATAGAAAAACAAATTTTTTTCCTTCTTTTCTTAATTAGATGGCTAAATGGCTTTTGAATCTAATATATATAGATCAAACCCCTTCCATGACAGTACGCACTCTTGTGCGCATCTGTCATGGAAGGGGTTTGGTCTATATATATTAGATTCAAAAGCCATTTAGCCATCTAATTAAGAAAAGAAGGAAAAAAAAATTGTTTTTCTATGCCTTTGTTAAAAATGAAGAAAGTTTTTGAACACTACTGTGGAGAGAAGAAGGAAACATTTTATTTGTTTCATTCATTGACCCTTTGAAGTGAGTAAATTATATATTTTTTTCTATTGATAATCTGGCTGTTTACATTGTATTTATAATTGTATTGTTTTATTGTTGAAATGTATGATGACCAACCCCATTTTTATAATTTTGTCATATTGGTTTATAGACCCTGAAGAAGGAGGGAAAAATCCTCCGAAACGTCGGTTTGAAAGGAAAGGAGGAAGGATTCCAATAAATTACACCTTATTTTATATGTGTTAATTTTTTCTTTCCTCACTACCTCTGGGCTGCCTTCCATTACATTCAATTAACATAAAATAAATTTTTTTTAATGTGTTTTAAACATTATCAGACAAAAAAATGGGAGGAGGGGGGTCAAAAATGAAAATTATAACCTTTTTGACCAAACTCAACTAAATTTGTATACATATTCTGTGAACCCCCAGAAGGCTAGAAATGCAAAAACTAACCAAACTTTGTATACATAGGTTAGCCGAAAGGGCTAAAATTTTCATTTCTTTTGGGGGGGGTCCAAAAATGGAAATTCTAGCCCTTTTGGGGGGGGGGTCAAAAATGAAAATTCTAGACCTTCTTAAGATTTTAGTAGATATAGGTTTATATTGCATGTAAAAGGGTCCCGCCCCCTCGGGAGTCGAACCCAAGCACTAGTATGCTTTCCGGGCAACTAGTCAGACCCAGTTCGAATCCCGAGGGGGCGGGAATCTCTTACATGCAATATAAACATATATCTACTAAAATCATAGATTTAATCTAAATTCATTTTCGTAATTAATTTGGTTATATACCGCGGGTTGATTTTGAGAAAAGATTCCATCTTTTTTTTTCTCAAATATTCACTCATTTCTTTTTTTTTTTTTTTTTAATATTATGACTGTAATTATTTTTAATTTCAAAAGATAATTATTGAGGATGTTCTCTGCTTTATGCAAATAAACATACGTATACCTATATAAATTAAAGGCTCGACATCGACTTTGCCCTGAATGCAAGTCAGAGCGTCAAAGGCTATCTTACTAATAGGAGGAGATCCGGCATTAACTAGCGCTCTCGATTCCCTAGAATCGTCTCCGACCTTTCCTTTTTTTATAGACACTACCACGTCGTTTGTTCTGACAAGATAAAATCAATAATCCCCCTAAAGTCTCATTTGTGCGATATATACAATTTTCAAACATTCAAAACGACTTCCTGAACTAACCGAACAAAGGCATTTGCCAATTCGTCTATCCCTGTGACTTATAAAGATAGAACCCTCTTCCCGATTCCGGTTACATATAACCGAGGGATAAACCGCGACCTAAAATCGTGTACACCTACTTCCACTTCCACTTTCATTTCCAAGTAGAAGACAATAGAATACAAAGGATTATCTAATGAATTCCAAATAATTCCAAAGACGGTGTACACCTAATTCCAATCGCGGTTCACCCGTCGCATATAACCATATAACCGTCAAGACTCGCATCCACAGGTACCTTCAACTCCGACCCAATCCCTGAATTTTATTTCTATTCTCCTTCTTTTCACGATGCAAGGGTTCAACCCGTTCTAAAGAGGTTGAACCTTTTTGGTACATCTTGTATCATAAAAAATCATTAAAAAAAACGCCTAGTTGAGACTTTTTATTTTGCTTTAACAAATTTCTTTATTGCGGGATTCAATCAAGTACAATTTTTAGATGCCATTTTTTAGCCCCTTACTTACAAGCGTGTATGGATATTCGTGAGAGGCAGAATTGGGGAGGGATCAAAAATATTATCAATGAATTTAAATTATATAATGGTCAAGCTAAATTTAGCGGGGAGATAAGCTCTAATTTAAAAGGATATGAGATTCCATATTAACGTGACTTTTTTTAGTGAATAATTATTAATAGTTTTTAAAGAGAGATCAAAAAATACATTTTTTAATTGAAATATTTAATGGAAAACATTTATTTTAAACATACCTGGCAACGTCCAGGACTCAAATGTTCCTCAATAGAAATAGATTTCAGTGATTCACTGCAAGGCACAAGTTTGGAACAATCCAATTTATTCACAATAGTGCGAGATTCAGGTTCCCATTGATAAACTACACAACCTAAAATAATAATTTATATGAACATATTTATATGCAAATATTTTTTTGAAAATAGAAGGTTATTTAAATAATAGAAAAAAATAATCCGCTCACCAGGGTATACATAAGACCAAAGAGCTAGAGGTTGTTCAGGGGGTGAAGTGACTAGATTCATTACACGTACATTTTCAATTACTGGCTCAAAATGATTAACCACCTGATGTCCTGACACTACTTGGTCACGAATTGTAAAAATTGAGATTGTACCAGAAAGTTCTCCACACCATAATTCACACATCCTAAAAAAAATAATTAATTATGTTAATTTTATAATGAATGTATTTATTGATATTATAATATCTATACATATACATAATGTATGGCCGTAGCTTAAAGGTGTATTAGTGAGATCATTTCAAGTCGAAAATGTCATATGAACATTTCTCTAAGCTCACTCACTCGTTACACACTTATGGACATTTTTATTTGTAGCTTTTACAGTGTTTATGGATAAAACTACATTTATTAGAGAATGTTGCATCAAAAGTAAAAAGGAAATGTGTTTCGTTGATTGCAAAATAATTAACAAGTGACTATGAATGTAAATTTCGGATATTATATGGATGTAAAAGCTACACATTAAAATGTATGTAATTTAAAACTAATGAGTGAGCAGTTTAAAGTGTTAAATAAGTAGATACAAGTATTTAGATACATTTTTGAGTATCTTTTTACCTATCTAAATATTTGGAAACATTGTATCTGTATCTAGGTACAATTTTCAGCGGTATCTATTTGAACCTGACCATTTGTTCCGTTAGTTGCCGCGGGATTTGCAACGTACCTGGATTTCTCTCAGCTAATCTAAGGACCACAAGAGATGTTAGAATATTTTATTTAAATTGATCACAGATAGCTAAGTCAAGAAAAAATTAACGAAAAAATCTCGAACCCCCAAACCTAAATAGGCTATTTATTTACCATGTATCTAATTGCCTCTTTCGGTAAGAGGACCGACCTGTTGGTTAGTCAGCTATTTGCGATATCATTACCTACCACATCTCTCAACAATATGGTTAAGACAAACTAGGAAGCATCCGCTATTGGTAAAAGATGGAAAACGATCGTCAAATCCAATACCATCCCCAACAGCCCGCAAAAGGACGTCGCGGTCGCCATCTTTAGGGCCAGTTGTATGTCGGTAGGTAAAGTCTTTGTAATCGTTGACAAAGGGTAAAACCTTAAAATTCACCTTGTGCCGCCTGATGGCCAATCAGATGAAAGTACGTGTCATCTGATTGGCCATCAGGCGGGGCACAAGGTGAATTTTAAGGTTTTACCCTTTGTTAACGATTACAAAGACTTTACCAACCGACATACAACTGGCCCTTAGAATGGCTACTGGCCATGATTACCTCCAAAGCCATCTGCACCGCATTGTCTTGCTGACTCTCCCCTGCCCCTTATGTACAGAAGAGGGAACGAGTGATCATCTCGCAAGTTGCCGTGCCCTAGAGGTGAGGATGACAGTTTACAGGGCTGGGAAAGGGTTTACTGGGCAGCACCGCGTCTGATGGCCGACCAGCCACGGATGAGCGTTGGATAAGAAGAAGAAGTTCTTGTACCTATTTATGGTAGTAGATATTTTACAAAAAAATGAATCTGTATCTAAATACATTTACAAAAGAGCATCTGTATGTCAGAGTTATATTCTAAGTTGTACTCTAAATATGTCTTCTATTATGTTACTTTTTTGTTACCTGTTCTATGAGGTGAATCGCCTCAGAGCATCAAGTAAATGAATAAATATGTCTATCTACTCGTAGATGCTTTTAAAAATGTATTTTTAGCAACACAGTTTCAGATAAATGTTTAATTGATATTTTCGGCTTAGCATGAACTCACTCATTAACAATGTAGTTACAAGACAGTATTATTTCGTCGGCTGAGAATTGGAGTGAACCCAGTCCATTTTTAAAATGTTTTAACTCTTAATGTACAAGACTGTCTTTTTACAAAATGAACCAAGTCTACTTGGTCACATAGTATCTTCTAAAACTCAGTGTAATAGTAAATGTACTAAGTCGATTTAAAAACAATGGATCTGAAAACTTTGAACTTCAATTTCTCAAAATAAGGATATGTGGACTTATATCACTCCAATTCTCAGTTGACGATTTATTGATTTATATTTAGCAAAAGACCTCTAATCTTTTATTTTTTTGGAGATTTTCATTTAAAATTTGCAAACAAAATAAACAAATGATAACAAATATAAAAAGAGAAGATGATGTTTAATAAAAAAATTAAATTCTTTACAAAGCCAAGTTAAACAAGAAAATCATGTAAGAAATCACCAGAGGTTGTCATCTATTAGATCCGAGATGGATAGATATTTTAATTATATATACATTATACATATGTTAGAAGGATTGTGTTCAATCCATCCACTCGGATCTAGTAGATAACAACATAAGTTTAAAGTCTACAACACTACTTCCAATTGGAACTCTTAAATGAAAATCATCATTAATTTTTTTATTAATTAAGTATTTAATTTTTTTTTTTAATGATAATGATGAGAGAAGGAGTTACACCAAAAAGGTGGGTTCTCCATCGTGAAAAGAAGAAGAAATAATTTTATGGGCTGGGCGGAGGTCGAAGGTATCTATGGATACGGGTCTTAAATAGCTGAAGGTCATGTCGCGGGAAAGATGGTGGCAGAGAGCGAGTTCTAGTCTCTGGAGGTCATAGGGATAAAAGAGTTGGCGAAAGCGCTTGTTCGATTTTTATCCAATTTGACGGCGAAGGGGTGCTGAGCGTTCGAAAACCGCGTGCTTCTCGTAAAGAGGGCTTTAGGGGGGATAATTGATTTCAGCTCGACTGAACAGACACCGTGATAGTGTCTGTAGTACAGCGAAAGGGCAGAAACGGTTCTTCGGTGAGCCAGGGAGTCGAGTGAGGTGGTTAGAGTCGTGTCTCCTATTATTAGTTTAATTGCTCGCTTCTGAATCGCATCCAGTGTAGCTTGGAGGCACCCCTCCACAGATGAGAGCCATATTCGAAACAGGGACGAATTTGAACCTTATACAGTATAAGAAGTTGATTGGGAGTATAACAGCGTCTAGACCTTCAGTGATAGTCTGAGAACTTTTAGATCCAAAGTCTCTAGCATACTATAGTGTGGGTAAATCAAATCTTAATTAATTGGCGTTGTGTTTTTGCCATGGTTGATCTAAATGATTTAAATTTATATTTATGTTCTTATATTATGATTTAAATTTATATAATTTATTTTAAGTTTACTTTCTTTTTAATATTTATCTTTACTTATATTAGATTTATGTTGTGTTCTGAATTTATAATTTAAATTTATATAATTTGTACTAAGTTTATTTATTGTTTTTTATATTTATATCTACTTATATTAGATTTATAATCTTGTTCTGAATTTATAATTCAAATTTATATAATTTGTATTAAGTCTATTTATGTTTATTTGAACTAATAATCTATAATTTTTTTTTTTATACCTTTATCATTGGACTTTGTTTTATAATTATAATATGTTTATGTTATCATCTTTCCTATTGTCTTTGTCATTTATACTTTATTTTTTTTCTCATACATACTTTACTGTTTATATACATGCACTTGTGATTTGTGAAAAATGGTGTTAATAAATAAATAAATAAATAGACCTAAATAGGAGACCAAGCTTGCGCGCTGCAGCTTTAGCAGTGGTTGAGATATGGTCGTTCCATGAAAGGTCAGACCCTAGAGTTACGCCTAGCATTGAAATTTTATCCCTAAATTCTAGTGAGTTTGAGTCGAATGATTTGTTAATTAGCAATTTTTAGATATTTGCATGGTCTTAAAAAAAAAAAAAAATGATATTTAATAGGCTTTAACAACTAATTATAGATATTTTAATAATTTAATAACAACTACTTAATAGATATTTAAATAATTTACCCAGTCATTTGATTATCGAATGCAGCCATGGAATGAATAGTTTGAGTAGCACCTAATTCAGTCATTACAAAACTACCCTCTGCCATACTGGTTGTTGGGGGTGGCCGATCGCTACGAACTAAAAACAATCGTCCATTTCCCAAGGCTACAGCAACACGGCGAGCCTCCCCTTGTCCTAAAGGCACCATGCAAGTCACAGCAAAACTCTCATCTTCTTCATTCTCCATATTGGTTTTGTCAAAGGCCTCAGGTTCTAAAGCATACGAAAACATTTTGGTGCACTCTGCTCCCGTGAAATAAACATTTTAATTATTATTTGAGAAAAGATTTCTATTAAATAAATTCTATTTGTTAATATAATATACACTCAAAAACAAAACCAAAGAGACCACGGTGGTTGCTAAACTTGATCCAGAGTTGTTTAAAATATTTAGAAATAAAATAAAATAAAAAAATGCATTTAAATAATTTATTAATTGTTTTATTTTTAAATAAATATAGTTCTTTCAAAAAACAATCTCAAAACGTTTATTAGAAATCCAAACGTTTAGAGAGAAATTCTCTCTTTATCAATGGGAATTTCGAAAAATGATTGCTTTAAATGGAAATATAAACCATCTATGATATATATATTAATATAGTTGGTTTGTACTTCCATTTTAAAGAAAGTATTCTTCGAAATTTTCAATGATGGGAGAATTTCTCTTTTGGATTTCTAATAAAAGTTTTGAGATTGTATTATAAAAGAACTGTATAACTATATTAAATAGTTTGCTTTTGAGAGAATATTTTATTTTATTATTTCATTTTTTATCTTCTTAATAGAAAATAAAATATAAACAAAAATACTTGCGTGAAAGCATGAATTTGTCCACGGCAATCTCCAAGCCATACTTGTTTCTCATCAACTGCGCAGGCTGCTGTCGGTTTATGTACTAAAGGTAATGTACAATATTGAAGCCAAGACCCCTGAGAGCTTGCTAGAAGAAGATCTGCCCTACTATTATCAGATGCAAGCCAAATCTGCGATCCTGCTGAAGAACAAGTCTTGTCTTCAGCTAACTGAGCAAGAGGAATAGCAGCAGTATCAATCACTTTAGCATGGTGTTCTAAAGAAACAGCATCGGCTAGATGTGTGAATTCAGGAGCAGAAGCAATTGAGACAATTTGACTTGCTGAAGGACGATCGCGAGGAGATTGTGCCCAGCATAAAACCATTAATTCAAGAATATGACTAGGATAGGCTGTTTCTCGAGGGGACAACGGTGGGCGGCCACCTTCAAGAATTGTCTCTTTAACACTTTCATGTCCTTCAAAGGGCTGATGAAGGGTCAAGAGTTCATAAACGAACATTCCAAATGAAAAACAATCCACTTTCTCGGTGTATTCTTCTTCCCCGTTATAACGCATAATCTCTGGGGCCATAAATCCTTCGGTGCCTCCAAAACCTTTTGTACCAGATGGCAGCGTTAGTCTACTAATGCCATAATCTGCTAATTTAATGTGGACATTGGGAGAAGGAGAAAATTCCTGTTCAGCACAGGGGGCAGGTAAAGCCCAAACCAGGACATTTTCTGATTTTAGATCTCGGTAGATTATATGTTGTTGATGAAGGTATTCAAGAGCCTTTGCAACCTAAAATAAATAAATATAAAAATATTCAAGCTTCTTTTAAGAATTTCGCTAAATTTATATATAATACCTGTAAGATAATAGCTTGTAATGTAAAAGGGGAAAGCCTTGAACCAGATCTACGGTAATGTCTGAGCGCTGCATCAAGGGCACCTTGGGGTGCCAAATCAAGAACAAGCGCCAAAGGGCGTGTACATACCCCCACAAGAGGGACAATATTTGGATGCCGTAAGCTTAAAAGAATATTCAATTCCTGACGAGCCGTGCAATATGCTTTGGTAGCATATTGTAAAGGATCTCTGTCCCACTTTCCTTGGGCAGCCTTTAAAGAGAAAAAAAAATCAAAGTTCAAAATGATTATTAAAATTAATTGAGATTCTATGTTAAGGTTATTATATTAATTATAATATATGAAACTATTGTCCTAACAATTTGTTTGTTCATGAATCTGACATAACTATATTAATTATTAAAAATATACTTTAGGAGCCGTCCATAAAATACATAAGCAAGGTGGGATAAGAAGAAATATAGCCTACTGTAACGAGAGAGAAGGTGATCGGAGTAAACGGCTCGTTACATAGATATATCAATTTAATTTCTATTCTTATAATAACAATAATTATCTACTCAAAAAACTTATTATTTTTTAAATAAATAAAATTCCAAAAATATGCTTGCATTAGTGAACTTTATACTAATTATCATTCAATTTTCGTTTTAAGAAAAGGAGGGTTCCCCTGACTAGAGTTTCGTGACGTAATTATAGCAAGGAGGTATACAGAAATGTGACGAACTGTTACAAGAGAAGAACGAAAAATGTCAGGAATTAGCGTGACGTATTTTATGGACGGTCCTTTATGTTGCTAAATTCAATTAAACTTTAATAATCCAGTCAGTTAATTCTAGTTGAACAATAAATTATTAAAATCCAAAGATAAATAAATGATCAACACAAAATTTAATAATTTATTTTAGATATAAGTTATTAATAGAGATTGTGGTGTTGGTGCAAGGTGAAACATCTTTAATAAACATAAAAGTAAATAAATATTTTGTGAAATATTGATTTACTATGAGTTAGGTTTTCTAGGTCACTTGTTTCACGTTAAAAATTAAAAAAATAAAAGAGGTAAATTTTTTCAATATATCTATTTCGGGCTATCAACCAATCTTCAGGAAGCACAGAAAATATTCGAAAATATTTACCACTTTTATTTTTTAATTGAAACAAGTGATCTAGAAAACCTAACTCATAATAAATCAATATTTCACAAAATATTTATTTAGTTTTATCTTTATTAGTTACGCCGAAGGCCCGGTGTCACCTGGCCCCTGGCGGGCAGCGTCTCGTTTTATGGTTTAAATTTATATCCCTTAACCAAAAATAATATTGACAGTTGAAAGATTTCCAAAAAGCTATTATCGGCCATCTTGTTTGTTTGCTTTTACCCCCCAGAGAGGCGCTGGCGTTATTTCCTCGAAATTTTTTTTTTTTATATGCCACAGGTGTGATATCTATAAAAAATACTATATATAAAAACACTCGTGTATTTGAATGGAATGTTGTGTGAACATTTCAAAGAAATCGGTGAAGAACTTTCGAAGATCCTTCAACGTATCACTTAAGCGTAACAGTACATTTTTATTTATATAAGATAAGTGTTGAATTGTAGATTAAAAGATAAAAAAAGTACCTTATAGGCAATAATAGCGCTTTGTCTGGAATTTGGACCTGGCTGAACAGGCTCTAACATCTTGAGTGCTACATCTACCCAAGCTCCGGTTCCTCTTAATTTACAAGTAGCTCGAAAAACAAATCCAAAGGCTCCTCGGCCTAAAAGACATCCTCGGCGAATATTATCGGGACGGATTAAATGCCGCTCACCCAAATCCAAAAACATCTATTAGAAGAGTAAAAAAAATATTAAATAATTATAAATCATTTGCCTGATTCAAAATATCATACTGTATCAGGAGCCACTTGAGCGAGAGACAATTCGCCATGTTGAGGACATTGAACTGTGTGGCGATGGTTTGCGGCTAAAATACATTCTTCAACAATCCAGGTAAAGACAATTGGTTCAGGGAAAGCAGAATTTGTAGGAATATTTACAGCGCTATGTGATGGATGACCTTCCATTGATGGTTTACGGCTAGAAAAAATAAATAAGACATTGGAAAAAAAGGAATGAAAAAAATATATTATTGTTGAGTGGATACTGATGAGACAGTCCAAAAAAAGAAGATAATTTATACTATCTTTTTATTTTTATTCAAAAACCGACGTTTCGGAGGCTATTCCCTCCTACTTCAGGGTTTTGAAAAGTCAGTGAAGGAAATCCAATGCGACATTCCCCTCTGTCTCCTCTTTCAGTGGCAGTAACAATAATATATTGTATTTCATTCTCAGCAGAATTATAATGTAGTCTGCTGAGAATGAAATACAATATATTATTGTTACTGCCACTGAAAGAGGAGACAGAGGGGAATGTCGCATTGGATTTCCTTCACTGACTTTTCAAAACCCTGAAGAAGGAGGGAATAGCCTCCGAAACGTCGGTTTTTGAATAAAAATAAAAAGATAGTATAAATTATCTTCTTTTTTGGATTGCCTCATCAATATCCACTCAACTTCACTTATCAGTCCGTCCCCAAAAATTACTCCAATCTTATATATTATTGTATTTATAAATATATTTTAAATATTTCTAATATTTGACTCACCTTGATTCGGAGCTTTCAGGACCAACCCCAGAATCTCCATCCGAGGTGGCGGATTCTTGTGATTGCCGAACTCTTGGTGTTCCTGATAATTCGATTCGCTCTAGTTCCTATAAATTATTATTAGCCAAAGATTAATATTCCAAAAGAATAAGGTGAAAATAATCCATTATTAAACAATTAAGGCTTTGGCTCAACACATTGAGAGAGAGAAAGTTGTTCAAGTTTTATAAAGTAACCCCTATTATAGCATGCCATTCCTCGAATACAAAATTTAATTTGACTAGAGCCCCCAACTATTCTTAATCCGCAAGTGATTGTTGTAATTTATGTATAATTAATTCAATAATCAAAAAAAAAAAAAAAAAAAAAAATTCAATAATCAATAAATAATATTTTCTTCAATTTTTTATTAGACCGTAAGTGTTGTATCAGATTTGAGTAAGGAATTTTGAAAGAAAAAAAGCACAAAATTTAGGAGAGAAATTCAGAAATGCTTATGCTACTATTCGTAAAAATCTCTCAGGTAAAGGCAGGCAAAAGAAAATAACCTATTATGTTTCATAAAAGTAGAGAATGGAAATCAAGATGCTCCGAAGTAAGATCAGAAGTTGATGATATTTTGCCAGGAAAAAATAAAAAAGACTTCTTTCTTTAATCGTGTTTAGAGAGCAGGTGATAAAGAAGAAAATATTATTTAATATTAAAAAATAAAATAAATGGTTTTGAAACCTAAATCTGTTTTTTGTACTAGATCTTTGTTTAGTATAATATGGCATTTTTCCAGAAACTAAATACAATTTTATACGGGGATTACCTCTGTATAAATAAAGAAAATAATATATCTGATAGAATTTTAAGTTAGTTAAAAAAAAAGCACTAGAAACGAATAGCTAATCTAGAAATAAATGTAAAATTGTCAATCAAAAAATGTCTAAATATACCTCAGCAAGATGTCGAGGATGTGGACCCCCAACCACATACATATCATTTGAACGACTTGAGATTTCCAAAGAATCTTGTTGAAGTGCCGCAAGACAACGTGGACAGGGTATTAAGCGAGTTACAAGAAATTTACCTTCGGATGTATGTACAAATCGAGTCCCTTTAAATATAAAATTTTATAACATAAAAGGTGAAAATCATTTGAAATTATTTTATTTAAATTATTTTAAATTACCAAGCGTTGGATACCAATCTTCAAGTAAGATGTCAACGTGATCTACTGCAAGGGCAAGTAATTGGGCAGTAGCTTCAGGACTTGGTTCTAAAACAACAGCCTGATAGCCAATCGCTTCCCCTGATGATCCTAAACTGTCATCAATGATTGGCCTTTTGATAACTATGGTATCTACAGGAAAGTATATTTCTAAAATTGACGAATTTACCAAATCCACATCTGTCCACTGTCCTTCTTGCTTTAGAAGAAATCTAGAAATTTTTTGATTGTATAAATTATATGTATATTTAGATATTTTTTTTATAATAAAAAAATATATACTTTATAATTAAATCTATAGGTTTTTTTTTTGTAATGCAATCGAATGCAAGAAGGGGCGCACCAGTAAAGATGCAGCCCTTATGGATCTCGAAAGCCCCTTGCATTACCAAAGAGAATGGAAAGTTGATTAAGTGAGAGAGTGGAGACGTAGGTGTTTATGCACTCGGGTTTTGAAGGTTTGAGGGTTATAAGTGCTGGGAAAGATGGAGGCTAGGAGAGAGATCCAGTTCCTTGAAGTCATGGGGATATACGTATTGGCGAATGAAGTGGTCCGGGACTTTTCTAATAAGGTAATAGGTAAATTATACACACGTCTAAGGTCCATTTTCAACAACGAGGATTAATTTACATATAATCTCAAAAATGTAATCCTGATTGCTGCTCTACTGATAGCTGGTTTACGTTTAAGTTATAAGCAGAATTGAAAAGTATTTGAATTACATCTAAGTGGGAGGAGACAATAAAAGAGTGTGTCTTCTGCTGGAATTATAAATTTTTAATTTATTTATAACGATTTAGAAAAATTCTGCTACTCTCGGAAAAAAGAAACTTTCAATTTACATCTAAATGAATTACATTTTGTAATTTATATTTCGATTGCATAGGTCGAAAATAATTTGTAATTCGTAATTCAATTGCTTTATTTTTATGTTTACAATTGAACTAAATTCTTCAATTACAAATTAAAATGTTTGCCGAAATTTTCAAATTACGGAGCGGGTTTTTGAGCAATGTCACCTAACGTAGTTAAGGCCATAGCCAGAAATTTTTTTTTGGGAGGAAAGGATTTCTGAATTAAAAATTTAAAATTGTATACTTAGTATATTATTTTGCGATTTGTTTTTAAATAATTTTATATAGAATAAAAGTTGTTAAAAGTATTTATTATATCAATTAATTATTTAAGTTTGTTTATAAGATAAACTTAGTAATGCATTTTCTTTTATCAGAAATTTCAGGGAATGGAGAGGGATCAAATCCTGGTAATCCCACCACTGGCTACGGTCTTGATAACAGAATAATAATAAAAAGCTTAATGGTGCATGCTTTTGAATTCTTCTCCTAAAGTATTTTTTGAAATTTTGTTCACATAACTGTATAACGTCTGCTAATATGTAGGTAGCAGATTGTCAAAAGATAATTTCCAGGTAAATCTAGTATTGTGCAGATTTACCATTTAATAAGCACAATTATAAACAAGGTCGAAATTACAGCATACCTAGAGTTTCACATCGATAAATATATATTTTTTTTTTTGTATGCGTAATACCCTAATACTGCAAGTGTCTAATATAGCCCCAAGCCCCTATACTTATATAAATTAAACAAAGGTTTGATTATCATCATTATTTTGTTATTTTTTTTCTGTTAATACCTACTAACGGAGAAGAGAGTGAATTGATAATGTAATTGAATTATATAATTTGTAATTGGAAATTCAATTATTCGATGCAGTGTATTGAATTACAGTAAGCAAAAGTAACTTGTAATCAGTAATTCATTTACCGAACGCCTTTTAATTTCCCCAACTCTGGTTATAAGCATATATCTCTATATAAAGATGAGTAAGGAGAAATCTTTACTAATAACTTACTTGTTGGTTCGATAATCTGATGGATTATTTCGTAAAGGAAGAACTTCTTTGAGTCGAAATAATGTCGTATCGGCATATCGCAATTCCATTCCTGTTTGCCAAAGAAGCCATTCTGCACGACCAGACACTAATTCAGAGAGCCGAGGATCTTGGCCGATCTAAGCAAAATAATAACCAAAGATTTTATCAAAAATAGTCTTCATATGTCTCTTATTTATTAATGAATCCCCAATTTCTATACTAATTATAAAATCTACTTTTTATTATTAGAATTGCAAAAAATCAATAAAAATTTTTATAACTTGTATTAGTTTTTTATTTAATTAATGTCAATAAAATTTAAATTCATTTTACTTACTTCTCTTGGCATAATGAAAAATGATCGTACAATGTCCACAACAGAATCATCAGCGAGAATTCTTGTAATTAAACGTGACCAAAATCCACATGGAAAATAAGACATTAGTAATAGCCTTCTAATAGATAATTCTGGATCATTTCTTTGAGACATTTGATATTGAAGGTTTATTGAACTTGAAGATGAAGATGATGGTGAAGATGACATTATGTCTGGTACAATAACTAAAAAATATTTTATATTTAATTTTATTTCATTGATTTATTTTATTTTGGAGTATTTAATTATTATAATAATAACTGGAGATCCTCCTGGACGTGCCAAATGAAAGTCAGGATTTTCGGTTAAAGATATTTTTTTAGTTCGCACAGCCCAACCCCGAGATCTTACTGGTATCTGAAACAAAATCATTATTTTTTAAGGATTTACTTTGTATATATTGATAAAGCAATAAGCAATAGTTTCCTATGAAAAATAATTTAGTAAAAAAGCGGCTAAACGGGATTGGGATTCCATAATAAGAAAATTATTTATTTTGAATTAGACTGTCAATATAAATACAGTATTCCAAACGTCAATCTATATATATATAAAATTAATACAAGAATAAAATTATCATTTGCATGAGATCCATTAATCAAGAATCAGTCAAAAAACACACATAAACACAAATACATCTCAGCTCACAAATTACAAATTACCTATGTCCACAATTCCTCCAATTTATAAAGATTTAAAGTCACTAAATAGCATTCCAGTTTTCTCTTCAAAAGATACAGCGTTGGCAAACTTTTAATTTCCAAAGGCACTTTATCATAAATTTTTACAACGTTATTAATTGGACTTTTCAATGTCACATTCAAACAACTGGCATTTCTCCTTAAATCATTTCTAGGTCTAGTATTATTCTCGTGTCTGAAAGTATTTTCATGAAACAGTCCTGGGTATTTCCTTAAAACAAAGTACTCTCCATTTAACATATGTCATATATCTATATATATAAAATTAAGTTTTTGTTTGTACATTGGTCCAAATCATGCCAAATTTTGGTTGCACACGTTTTAAGCAAAGTTATGAACGAAAACATCCTCAACAAAATTCCTGTCTGTATGTTTCCGCGGTTTCCGCGCAAAACTCGCTCACGATTCACGAAAAACGGGGGGGGGGCGGGCGAGGCCCAGGGGAGTAGCCGAAGGGGGCCACCGAAGCCGGGCCTTGCAGCTAGTAATTAATGCGTGCCAACTTCTGGAAGATTTGTTTGCAGTGTGTTCTCGGTCCTGCCCCCACAATAGCTCTAACAAACCTTTTTTGAGCAGTAAACAATCTATAATACAAACATGCGAAGACCCTCCCCAAATTACTATTACATATCTCAAATTGGATTCAACGTAAGCATAATAAATATTTAAAAGTACCATCAGAGGAACCCTTTGTATAATCATACAGATGGCTTCGTACCTAATATAGAAATATATTAGAAGAACTTTCAGATTCTTTTTAAATCTAATTTTAGAAGCTTGAACTGATTGAGCATCACTTATAAAGTAGTATTTTTCAATAACTGTTATTTAGTTTAATATTTTTCGTGAATATTATATTCTAAAAAACTTTTTTAATGCACTAACCATTCTCCCTACCGATTAGATACGCTATGATTGCTTAACATAAGATGTATTTAAAGATCGAGACTTTTTGTAAAGAAAAGAAATACTAATATAACTCTCAAAATACTTAAGATTCTAAAATCAAACTACATATATATAATTTTTAAATTTCAAGTTTGTAGTTTTTTAGTTTACGATCTAAAGTGCTCTGACAAACGGACAGACAGATTTTGTATCAATACTAATAGAGTCCCGTTAATACAGAACTCTAAAAACGAACTAAAGAATTCTCTGACAATGATAAAAATGTTTTTAAGTTTTTCATTTGCATTTTTTAACATTATATAACCGCTCTTTGAGTTTCTATTTCAAGAGTACCTTACCTTTACCCTTACAACTCCAGATGCCACTGGAGAAGCAGGTCCAGAAGTAAGAAATAATTGCGCTAACGCTGAGCGCATTGCTTCTTCAGTTGGTAAAAGAGAAGGAATTAGAAGAGTACGGCTGTCCCAGGTTAGAGCTACTTCGAATTTGTTTAAAAGATTGACAATATAGCTTCGAGCATCCACTGGACCAAGACATGAAGATTTGAAAAGGTGTTTGAGATCTTCCAACTTCATTACTCCTAGAATTACAATAAAATTGGAGATAAATTAATTTTAATAAATAAGATACATTTCTCTAATTTAAAATAAATTATTTATTTATTCAAAAAAGATTGGTAATTCTTTATAGTAGATTTAAGTAGTAAAAAGAAATTAGATGGTTACAGAGAAACTAAAAAAATTAATTTGATGAATTTCAATCAAGTCAATATTACTTTATTTTTATTTTTTTATAAGAGCTAATTTGCAGGATATGTATAGACAATAAAAAGTTATGATTTGATATATTAAATATAAAAAAAAAAAATGAATTTTTTAAATTAGATTAAATATATTATTTTATATGGCATATTAATAATCTAGTATGAAAGAATGAATAAATTTAAAAAATGAATTTCAATTAAAATCATTAAATGATTAGAAGATATTTAATTATATTAGAGTGTGAATCTGAAATCTTGAATGTGTCCTACTCGCCCACAGCACATGAAAACGGCTCCAGAATTTGGTGTCGATACATCATGTATTCTGATAAAACTTTCTATTAAAAATGTGGAATCTAGGTGGTTTCAGTAGAAACTTTTTTTTCGTATACTTACATATAGGATTACTCTTCAATTTTTTGTAATAAATTTGACAATCATGGTAAATATTTTTTCCAACTCAAAAACTTGAAATAACATCAATCATTCGGTCATTTGAAATTTTATTTTAAAAATTAAATATTTTAGAAACATTAATCAGTGTATAAAAACACTTTATAATATAATTTTAATACCATATAAGGATCGAGTAGATTAAGTTTTTGTATTAGAAATTTATTGTGTGTGTGTGTGTGGGTGGGGTGGGGTGGGGACTTAAAAAAAGTCTACTAAATAATAACCTGAAAATTTTATTCTATTAATATTAACCTGATCTTGCGAAAGGATTGATTTCACGTATGGTTACAACATGGGCAAGCATATCACAGAGCCATTGAGGATCCAAGAAATATAAATCTTTTAATGTTGCATCATCATAATGAAGCATAACACCTGTAATAATATTAAATTGTTATTAATAAGGACCGTTTATCTACACATAATTATAAAATTACCATTTTCGTGAAGGAAAAGACTTGCTTGATGTAATTCGGCTTGATCACGAAAAGATCGTTGGAAACGATATTGCATTTCAGCTGTAACAACAGCTCGATATTGATCGGCACTTAAAACAGGATCAACATTAGCAGCACGACGTTCAGCTGCCACATGAATAATCACATCTTCAAGGGCTAAATAGCTGGCGGGTACTCGTTGTTCAAGTAGAAGTTGTTTACTACCTAAATTTAATAGAATAATTTATAAAATGATAAGATTTTTCTTGCCCAGAGAAGCAGAGTTGTTTTTTTAAGAGGAAATCAAGAAGCGTGTCTTTGAGTTTTTCTTGTATTTGTTTGAAGATGAACGATAAATAAATTTCCAATCAATCGGCTACTTGTGCCCATGAGAAAGGACAGATAAAATATTATTAATTAAAAAAACTGAAGATGAAAAGTAAGCCTTTGAAATTATATATATACACAGAGTGGCGCAGAGAAATGGGAAAATTTTAAATAATTAGAAAAAATGAAGGAAACTTACAAAACTTTATTTGATGTTGAAAATGTATTCTTCTTCAAGAGTGGAAATTTTATTATTAGACATCACTTTTTAAAAAATTACGTCAGTGAGATGGTGTCCATTCAGTAAGTCGATTCTGAAGATGAGAACTTGGGCGGGGCGCGTTCTCCAGATCTCTCAGTCAGTGGCTACTTTTTATGGGGACATCTGAAGGGCGTTGTGTATCAGACTAGACCAATAAACTTTGCCCAGCTCAAGGCTCAGATTGAAGAAAACATCACCAACATCCCGGAGAACACATTGTGCCGTGTTGTGCAAATCTTCAGAATCGACTTACTGAATGTGTTCGACGAAATGGACGGCACCTCATTGATGTAATTTTTTAAAAAGTGATGTCTAATAATAAAATTTCCACTCTTATAGAATACAATTTCAGCATCAAATAAAGTTTTGTAAGTTTCTTTCATTTTTTCTAATTATTTCAAATTTTCTCGTTTCTCTGCGCCACCCTATATATATATATATATATATGTGTTGATCTATGTTTATATCTGCATTATGCAGATGACCTCCTCAGTGATTTTCTCTTAAAAATAATTTATGGTATTTTAAAGTGAATATTTCTACTAGAATGTCATCTTATCAAATAAAATAAATATATTTACTACCTGGTGTACGAAGACTTAAAACAGTGTCATAAATAAGATTACATAGTAATTTTATATTATGTCTCGTTTTACAACTGACTTCAATAGAATCAAGAACTCTTGGAAGTCCGCATTTTTCTGCATCAACAATATTAATAAATCTGAAAAAAATTAAGGTTATTTGGATTTTAAAGTAAAAAAATTTCTCTATGTTGGTTGAAGGAAATTTATTTAGAAAATATAAATCTTATATGATTTATATCTGAAATAAATTATATTCTTTATCAAGTAAAATAATGTAAAGAATAAAAAAATCAAAACTCAATAAGCTTCTTAATGAATATCTGGTGATCCAGTTAACATGGATTGTTTTTTTTTTTCTTTATAGTGACAGTTGTTTTCGAGATAAATGGCTGATTCATGTTAGTTGGATCACTTGGTATCTTGTTTTTACAAGAAATCTTACTTTTCTCTAATGATCTGTTGCAAATCTTGAGTTCCTTGGTCATTTGGCACTAAATCCTGATGTGTGCCAACAATCAACACAGGGCTGTTTGGAGCACGGGCTTGAATATTGACTAACCATTGAAGAATTTCATTTAGACCACGTTGGCCGTCACTTAATTTCCAAACAACAAGATAAAGACTTCTCTTTGATAAAAAATATTGATGTGTTGCATAATATTCGCGCTGACCTCCAAAGTCCCATGTCCGGAATAGTATGGGCCCAAAAGAATAATGTCCTCGTATATTAGGTCGTTTTTCATAAAGCCATTCACCTATATCAACTCCTACTGTTGAAATATTTGTTCCTTTAGCTGTTTTTGTAGTCATATTTCTATTTCCCATGCGTTTTGCCCAATGCTAGAATACAATAAAATACGATATACAAATATAAATTTATAATAAAATAATAGATATTAAGCATTTGTATTTTAATAAGTCTTAAATAAAATTCATAATGGAAATGGCATTAAAATTGAATCATAATTGTATTTATTTTTGTTAAGGGAGAATGGTGTGGGTTCTTGGTGAATCATATAAAGAAAAATTTAAGAAACTTTTAAAATTTAAAAATATAAAATTCTAGGTAGGTTTCACAAAAAAAAAAAAAAAAAAAAAACTGTGAAACTACCTAGAATTTTATATTTTAAAATTTTAAAAGTTTTTTAAATTTTCTTTACTTTATAATTGTAATTGTTTAACCCATAAAAAAGATTAATATTTGGAATGAAGGATGCTAAGTGTGATTTCACAAAATAAAATAAAAATAAATTTTTTACAACATTAAGATGATAAATTGTTATAGAGAAATAAAGTTACGGAGATAAATCATTAATTAAAATTAATTTATTTAGCTAAAGAAATTAAGATGCTTTGCAGGTAGTGAGAATATGTCTCAATGGTTCAATTAAATATAAACACAAATAAAACACGTCAGAGAATTTGTATATTTAATTGATCAACGTAAGAGACTACCAAATTCTCACTAACTGAAAAGCAACTTAATTTTTTTATCTTATAATCTCAGCAAAAAGAAACGCAAGTTTTATTTAATATTTTATTAATTTATTTAGTTAAGGAGGTTCTTTCGCGACAATCCACACAAAAAGTTTTAGCCTCGTAACCACTCTATAAATATGAACGGAACTAAAATTTTAGGTTATGTTTTTTTAACGTGACTGTAGCACTCACACTACGAAATCTCTATATGGATACATACATACTTGCCGGATCGTTTCCAAGCCATTGTGCTTATATCCCTTCCACTAAAAATAATCGCCCAAATGTGTTTTTTTTTTGTTTTTTTTTATCAAATCTACGTGGTAAATAATTTCTATTCTTTTTTAATTCAAATAATGATCATATCCCCACCCTTTCTCTATCTACCCTATGTAAAAAATGTAATTTTTAATTGCAATTATTTCATGTTTGGTGTGATAAATCGTCTTCAAATTTTAACAGTATGTGTATTATGTTTTTAATGACTTATAATCCAAGTTTCAAAGACTTCTTGAATTTTTGCATTTGTGAGAGAACTACCTTAAATAAATACTTGTTTCTTTTCAGAGTTCAGGTTTTACAACATTGAATATACATACCTCTGTTGGCTTTTTTTTATGTATAGACAGTCCTTCTTGACGTAATTGTTCAAGTAATGAGGTTTTCCCAATTCCTTGGATTCCTACAATCATCAATTTAATTCTTGCATATGGTCTAGCATCTTCAAGTATACTTTTAAGATAGCCAACAACGTCCATTGTTTTATATTTTTTTGAATCGATCATTGATTTCAAAGGTTCTTGCAGGCTACATCCACGAGTATTTAAATTCCACAAACGAGAAAGCAACCCCATTTGTGGAGGTAATTCCCAAATATCTAAAAATTTGTAATTAATGATTAAATATTAATAAAAACGTGACCAATGACATGAAAAAATTAAACCTACCTATATTCCCACTTATATTTAGTACGGATAAATTAGCCAATTCATGAATGTTATGAGGAATCTCACGTAATAAATTATTACTAATATCCAACATACTTAAGTTGGGGAACATAAGTCGAGATTTGGCGAAACCTCCAGGAGGACCAAGTACATCCTAAGAATTCATTATATCAAATTAATAATATAATAAATAATTTTTTGGAATAGCTAATAATAAAACAAACCCAGTCAGAATCATCTTCTTCGCTTATTGAACTACCACCTCCATCATCATCGGTAGATAATTGAATTCGTGCTAATTGATTATCCGCAACAATCAATGTTCGTAAATTATCCAATCTAAGATGTCGACGATGTGTGCACACATAGTGTAACAATGCAGATCTCAAAGAACGTCTACCAGTATTTCCACCACCTTGACCTCCACCAGCTACAGGGGTTGTAGGCATCCGAGATGGTATCTTAAAAAATAAATAAATACATTTTATTTATTATTTTCTTGACTTCAGCTAGTATGTCTATTTAATTCAAATAGATAGACAAACATAATTAAATTTAAATATATATATATACTTAATAATTAATAAGTTGTTGTAGGGAAATAAGGACAATAGCTTATGCAAATATTTTTACTTTATCCAATGCGAAGCATGGGAGAAAGTATTGGAATCGCTCTCGCGGCAAGCGCGACTTCAAAGGGTCCTCAGGTAAAGACTACGGAACCCATGGACTCAATTAAGGTCACAAATTGAAGTATTCAATGAGATTGAATTTTAGCACGTGACGGTTTTGCCAAAAATTACCTGGGATCTCGCCGAGAGGCCAAAAAGTGCCATTTTTTTTGGAAGTGCGTGCGGATGGATGGATGGATGTGTGTGTGTTATCGTTTTTTTCGTCCACGAATTTTTCCACACCGTTTCACCGAATGAATTGAAATTGAAAACCTACCAGTATTTTAACAAAATGAAGCGCTGATTAGTTTTTGGTACATATCGGTCCACAAACATTAGTACTTTATTTCAGTATTTTTTAGTTTTTTCTAAATATCTTGAAAATGACTTAACCAATTTTGATGAAATTTAATATCCTAATTAAGTACCTTGGGACCCACAAAAAAGGTTAAATAGTTTTTAGTAAAATTATATTTTAAAGTACTTTACTCTAGAACATATTAATATTTCAAATGAATTTGGATAAAGTTTAGCAACGATCCGTTGCAGTTTATTTGGAAGTACGTGCGGATGGATGGATGGATGGATGTTATCGTTTTTTTCGTCCACGATTTTTTCCACACCGTTGCACCAATTGAAATGAAAATGAAAACTTAACATTATTTTAACAAAATGAAGCGCTGATTAGTTTTTGGTACATATCGGCCAACAAACATTAGTACTTTATTTCGGTACTTTTTTAGTTTTTTCTAAATATCTTGAAAATGACATAACCAATTTTGATGAAATTTAATATTGTAATTAAGTACCTTGAGGACCACAAAAATGGTCATATAAAATTTGTTGTAAATTTATATTTTAAAGTACTTTACCCTAGACTACGATAGTTCATTGGATAAAGTTTAGCAACGATCCGTTGCAGTTTATTTATTTTATGCCAACGTTTCGTCAACTTTGTTGACTTCCTCAGGGCTCAAACAAATTAACTTCTTTGATTTGTCATTTTATAAATATTCATTCTTAGCAAACAAATATAGGCACAGATTGAAAATATTTCCTATTTAAATCTAAAATATCTTATTTTAGATATATTAGATTTAAATAGGAAATATTTTCAATCTGTGCCTATATTTGTTTGCTAAGAATGAATATTTATAAAATGACAAATATGCAAAGAAGTTAATTTGTTTGAGCCCTGAGGAAGTCAACAAAGTTGACGAAACGTTGGCATTAAATAAAAAATATTTGCATAAGCTATTGTCCTTATTTCCCTACAACAACTTATTAATTTAATCGATGGATATAAATAATCAAAGTAATATATATACTCATAATTACAAAATTAGAAAGAATTTAAAAAAAAAAAAGAAACTAGTCGAACAATGAAAAATAATTTTCTTTTTAAATACACAATTTGGTAATTCATTTATTTTAATTAAAGAAAAAGGGGAGTCGGGTTGTCCGAGCTGGCTAAGGCGCTGGCCTCGCTTCAGCATCATTGATGACCATGTTCAAGTGGGAGGCTCGGGTTCGCATATAAAATTTCTACCGGCCAAAACTCGGCTCCCTCACTAACACTACCAACACTTTACTGATGTGTTGTCTAAATAGGCTGTGTTCCCGGTGACAATAAATAAATAAAAAAAAAATCTAAAAAACAAGAAGACTTTTATCGAAGATATTCATTACCTGCTGTAAATCAGTTGAAGAGGTGGAAGTATTTAGAGGAGCATAACAAGCAGTTGTAGAAGCATCAACCCCTGCTAAAGCTTCAAGCTGAGGCAAAGATGGCCAGCAAACTAGTTGGTTATGAGAGAGATCGAGTTGTTTCAAACTCAAAGGATAAGATGTGATGTAACTCATACTTCGCAAGCTAAAAACAAATTATTTTTTTGTAAGAAAATTAAATAAGCCTGGCATATAAGAGTCGGATTCGCACACTGAGAGTTCTATATCTACTATATATTTCTAGTTGAATGGCTTGATGCTCAGTGAAGGAAAATGCAGTAAAAGGATTATATCTTCCAAAAGAGTTAAGATATCAAATAAGTTTTTAGTTCTCGTTGATTACGAAGAGAATGAGGGAATTGGTGACATTTTTCCATAATTTTAAGTTAAGCTATTTCCAAACACCGATAGACCTACACCTACACCTCAAAATGGACACTTTGGGGCTCTCTCACAAAGTCATTTTAAAGCAAAGAAAAAAAAAATTCAAAAAATTAGGGACAATTCTATTAAAAAAGATCATTACAGGGATACACAACCCATGATGAAAAAATAATTTGTTTTTTTATTTTGGACCCCTCAAAAATTCGACCCTCCCAAAGTAACCATGTGTTTAACATTTTAATAAGGTTTTAGATTTGCGCATAAATGAATACATATAGCTTCTAAATTCAATGTTTTTATCATATTTGTTTTTAAGAGCTACAATGATCTGATAGACGGCAGATGCATTGCATATAAAAGAAGTGTAACATTGATATTATAAAATTGAAAATATTATTTTCTTGCTGAGAGTAGGAGAGTTGCATTTTCATTAGTACATATATCCTATATCAATGAGGATATCCATCTATATCTATATATCTATATTATTATACCTACTTATATGTTTATATTTGCATCACGCAGAGTACAACAGCAGTGATTTCTTATCAAGAATTAATAGGTATTATAAGTTAATAAATTGTATAGTTATAAAAATATCAGTTAAATAAATTTCTTTATTCAATCAAATTAAGAGTATTTAAAACGACCAAACAAATATGTGGGTGTTTTTACCTGTTATAACTAAGATTAAGTCTCGTTAGGTTTACTGCAAGGCAAGGCAAAGCGGCAGGTACTGAGGTAAAAAGGTTATGAGCTAAATTTAATGAGCTCAATTGTGAACAATTTTCTGAAGTGCTATCATCTGATGCATGAAGTATTTGTTCTGTAACCTCTACATGTCGACTCCATAGATTATGATGTATTAACTCCAATTGTCTGAAATTCATCGAGTATTAATTAAATTAAAGAAAAACATTTATAAATAATAATTTAATAACCTACTGAACAGGTTTGGATTTCATAAGAGCTTGTTGTAAAGTAGATGCATCAGTAAGATGTTCTTCAATTTCTTCAGTTGTTGTACAAAGAGGCGGTTCTGACACACTTGTCGTGTCAAATCCAGGTGGTTCAATTCCAGAAAAAGGAGGATGAACTGGCGTGGATGGCTGTGAGATTGGTCCACACTGTATGAAAAGTTTAAAAAAAATTACCAAATAAAAATAAAAATATATACAGGGTGTCCCAAAAGTCAAGGATCAAACGTGAACACGAGATAGGTGAGTTCAGGATTGTCCAAAATAAAATTTTTTTTTTAAATAAAACTCTTAGTTTTCGAGTTATGGGCATTTTTTGAAAACGGTGAAAATCGCTACCCTGCTCTAAATATTTGAATTCTGTGGCTACGAATTTTCATATTTTATAATTCTAATTTTTGTTAAGGAATCCTGAATAATACTGCTATCGATCACAAAACAGAAAATAACTAAGAGTATTATACTTTTTGAGAAAAAAAATATTTTTGTCAGATTCATGTGTCAAAAAATTTTAATCAGTAAACTTTGACTCTTGATATCTTCAAAAAAACTGTGTCAAACAATAATGGCAAATTATCTAAAAAATTGACGCATTTAATCAAGATTACAAAATGGTATAAAACATTACACTTTTTTAAAAAACAAAAAATAATATTTGCATTTTTATGCGAAAGAATCTAATTTCAAAACACAATTCGTAATTGGCTAAAGGGTAGAATTTAACATGAAAACTAATTTAATTTATTAAAATATTTTTATTCAATTAAAGATTTTTGAAAGAAATCTTAAATAGTTGAATAAAATATTTATTTATTTATTTATTCAATTAAAGTAAATGTTCAAAATGTCCGCCACGAGCACGAATGCACATTTTACATCGTCTAAGAAAGGACCGCCTCACGAGTAAAATAAAAAGTTTATTCAAAGCGAATAGATAACCAAGCCCAACTTAAACAAAGAATCTCTGAAGCAAAAAAAGAAATAAATTGTCGAAGAAATGCAAAACTCGTGTGAGGCGGTCCCGAGCGATTTTCACCGTTTTCAAAAAAATGCCCATAACTCGAAAACTAAGAGAGTTTTATTTAAAGAATTTTTTTTTATTTTGGACAATCCTGAACTCACCTATCTCGTGTTCACGTTTGATCCTTGACTTATGGGACACCCTGTATAATTGCCAATCTTTTTATTAAAATTAAAAGATGTAAATTGATAAAAGTATTACGATCAACTGAATCATCTAGTTTTAATTCCTTTAGTAATTTTCTTATAAATAATAATCAAATAAATGGAGATATATTTTAGAGTAAAGTTGGTTTAAAGTAAAATCCAACATGTTATTTGATAATTTTTGTTAATCCCTAGTCAGGAAATTGTGGCGCCTAGAGTGTAGTGACTAAGGCGTTTGAGTTCTAATTGAGTTTACTCGAGATCTAAAGGTACTAAAATCACAGATAATCCTCATATACCTCTAAGATTGGATTGAGAACTTTGGCCTCAATTGATTCGAGATTTACATAGGATTTATGAGGTTTCGGGTTCAAATCGCGGGGTATATAAAATTCTATATCTGTTTTTAAAAAATTATCTTAAGACTCGGTATGATTAGATCTCTGACTTGATGGAAAAATAATTTCACAGCTTAGGGTAGTGCTGTGATTAATTATGAGTATGAGTTACTTAATTATATTTTAATAACTTTAGATTGTCCCAAAATATAAATAAATTTTTTATAAGTTTTTCAAGTTACCTGTATTGGTAATTCTCGTAGTAGATTAAATGATACGTTTAGTTCCTTTAATTTAGGCGATTTCCATATTTGATAAGGCAAATGTTGTAACTTATTATTAGAGAGATCAAGAGTTATTAAAGAAGGAAGCTGGAAGATTTCGGGACATATTGATTCAAGTCTATTATCCTGTAAATATTAAAATAGTAATTAAATTAACTAATTTATTAAATTTGATAAAATTAATTATTTTGGTGAAAAAGTAGAGACGAATAATAATTAGTGTTTTAAATTTTTTTTTAAATATGTTTGAAAAATTAGATTTTACCTGTAAATACATTTCCTCAAGGACGGGAGCAGTATATACTTTAGCAAAAGATAGCTTCGAATTCACTTTTTTATTGGGTAAAGGAACTATTTCTTCCCGTGCTGGAGGTAATTTCTCGATTTTATTTTGAGCGACATTTAAATACCTAAATAATAGTCTTTATTAATTTTACTTGTTTAATAAAAAAAAAATAATAATAATATATTATATTTACTTTAAGCTATGAAGTTGAAAAATAATAGATGGCAGCCAAGTAAGAGAATTTTTTGAAATATCTATCCTTGTTATTGCAAGTAGAACATGTTCTTGATGACGAGGATTCAATTTTAACTTTGGGTTCACTGATAAAGCAGCATCAATCTAAAGAAATTAATAAATAATCAATTTGAATAGCAAGATCAAAAATAATTCTTAATAATTTCATTTCAATTTACAAGCCATTGCTTCCGAATTTGATTAAGGTTACATTGCTGGTTGTGCCAATTAATCATTACTGGTGTATTTGGAAACAAAGAGCTATAAGTTAATGTGCCAGCTAAACCAGCAAGTTGAGAAAATGTAGAGAGGCCTTGTTGAGTTAAAGCAGTGCGATTTAACTTGTATTCAGGATCTGGAAAAGCCTATAACAAGAAATTAAAATAATTAGATATATAATATGTATAATACATATTTTTTAAATGATGAATATGAATATTTTTTATTTTTGAGCCCCGCACTAAATTCAACCCTACCCAAAATAATCATTCTATTAACATTTTAATATGATTTATGATTTGCGGGGGGGAAAATATATACAACTTATAAATTTCAAGTTTTTAACTTATTTATAATAGTTTACGATTTACAGTGCTCTGACAGAAGGACAGACAGACATTGAAACGACACTAAAACGTCCTCGTTTTGCTTTTTAAACGGAAACATAAAAAACCGAAAAAAAGATTGATATGGTAAATGAATAACTTGAGAGAATTTTTATTAATCGCATATGTGAGAACCTTCAACAAAAGGGTTGGATTAATTCTAAGAGATCTGATGAAGTATCACTAAAGAGAGGAAACGCTGTAGAATTAAAATTTTTTGTCCCAATTCTCAAGAACAGTATAATTAATTTAATAAAATATGGACGAGAGAGTCGAAAATGAATATATTTAATATTATAAATGCAAAAAATAATTATAAGATTAAATTAATTGTAAGTAAATTATTACTTACTTTGATGGCAAGTAATTTGTTGATAAGGATATCATCTCTTTGAACAATGGATAACGCTTTACAACCATCATCGCGAGCACCGTGTCTAAGAAGAAGATCAACTGTAGTAAGATCCCGATTTTTACAGGCTTGAAAAAGAGCAGTTGAAGAACTGCTGGTTGCAGATCCACTAGTACTCAGGCCTCCTCCACCTGAGTCACCTTCATTAGCCTGTTGAAAAATAAATGAAATTGAAAAAATAAATTTAATTTTAGTTTATATAAGTATACCGTTCTTATGAAATATTGTATTATATAGTTGACAAAATATAGATATTCTGAGTTATCCATTAAAAATATGAGCAAGCTAGACTAGACTTTAGATGGAATTTATTTTAAAAAAAACTTGTCAAATTGCCAAATTCTAAAAAGAAAAGAGAAATGACGCAAAAATATATTTGTATCAATGTTTATAGTTGTTAGCTTCATTATAGAAAAGGATTTGACACTTATCACTCACTCTAGGTTAAAATAATAGATACTTATTCCCAATAAATAAGTTTTAAATTTCAGCCTGGGGTTGAAACAGAAAAGTTTAAGTCCCCAGCTTGTTTTCTAAGTACTGTTTTGATATGGAATAGGCTTAACAACAAGTATATCTTTTTAAATTAAAATTTACAAGTTTTTGTAAATTTTTATCTATCTCTTGTTTATAAATTACCAAGGTATCGGGCCGCATTTCTTATTTAATGAGGGTATTTTTTAGAATAAAATCTTAAAATATTGGTTTAAGGTAGTTGTTCCGCCAAATGGGTTTTCATAGGATTTTTTTGAAATTTATACAGATTATTATTTAAATACTTCTGCATCGATTGGTGGCAAAACGAAATTTATGAACAATATAGTTCCGGAGATATTAAATTTCAAAAATCGAGCTTTTCAGACTCTTATACATTGCATGATATCGGAAAATTTATTATTATATTTATATATATTTATTATTATATTTATTATTATGTTTTATTTAATTATAATTAAGAAACCCTTCTTACCATTTTTATAAAAAACAACCAACATTAAACAATAACCAATACATATTTTAAGACAATTTTGATTCATAGTTACAACACAGTTTCTGAGATAATAAGGAATAAATAATGAAAAATTTATAAAAAAAATTTACACTAAAAACAATTTGGCAACAGCGCATTTATTTAACCAGCGGCAGATGTGTAAAGCTATATATATGATGTATAAAGCTAAATGTATTCGCTAGATTTTTTCAAAATTATAATTTTCATAAGGTGTAACGTAGGCGTTGATTACATTTGTTAAAAAATAACAAAACGATTTTTATAGAAAATTTTTAACTTTTAAAATGTATTTTATCTGTCATTTTAATATAAAAATATTCAATCTCTTACAATGGTGCCAGATTTGTCAAACGAGCACGGGATTGGCTAGAATCGGTACATAAACAGGAAAAAGTTTTGGGCTTATGAATTATGAATCCTTATTGTCTGTTCTATATATTCTAGCATTAACTTTTTGCTAGTATTGTCGCGAAACAACTACCTTAAAGATAGTCAGAAGTAGTCACCACTATCAGAAAAAAAAAATAGTTTATAAATATAAGAAATCTCATAATATAAATACCTGATCAGGAACTCGACATTGGATATTAGGATCTGCTCCAGCCTTCAAAAGAGCAGTAGCTATAAGACTATGTTTTCCTCTGACAGCGGCATGTAAAGCAGTCTCCGAGTTGTTATTGCAGAGATCATTTAAATGGACGGGACTTAGCTGACATTCCGCAGCGTTAGCAGGAGAAGGATCCCCACGACGACTCAAACTTAATCGATCCATTATAGATTGAATCCCATCGCTGATTCGGCGACGAGAGGGGGAAACTAGCTCCGTAATTGGAGTAATTGGGGCCGAAATGGTAGTCGTTTCACTATCATTAGATTCTGCTTCCTTTATTAAAAAAGAAAAAGAAAAAAATATTTCAATTAAAATGAGATTTCAATTTTTTTCTTTAATTTTTTAAGACTTTAGGATATTTGACTTTATCTGGTTTGAACAAATGGCATAATAAAGAGTATATTAAAAAAAAGGGTTCTATAGTTGAAGTTAGTTTTTTAAAATAAATAATAGAGACTCTCTAGAGCAGTGTTTCGCAAACTTTTTGTGATCAAGGTACACCTACCATATCAAGAAATTTTAGAGGTACACCAAAGAAAAAAATAATGTTTATTTAATATTTATTTATTATTAAAATCAATATAATATGAAAAGATGTTTAATGAGAGATGTGAGCCTGCTTAATTGAACATAGGCGATCAAAATTTGAAGCAATCGTTGATAAGGCTGCTCGGATAACTCTTAGCTATGTTAGGTGCATTATCTTCACAAAACTTGACATTTTTCCGCGGCACACCTACTAATGTCCAGGGTACACCAGTGTGCCGCGGCACACACTTTGCGGAACACTGCTCTAGAGCAGTTGTACTCATTTACAGCCACCAGGGCAAATATGCCTATAAAAGTTTCAACAAGAAATTTACTTTATCATTATTTTACCTTAATCACGCGTGTGGCTTTGACTCGAAATTTAACCAATAAATCAACCATTTGACAATTTCCAAGAAGAGATGCCACATAGAGTATACTTTGATTTCGCACATCTTTACTATTAATATCAAATGCAAAATCATATTCCCATTCTTGTGATAGATCTCTATAAAAAAAAAAAAAAAAAAAAGAATTATAAATAATACTTTACCACTCTCTTTATACACAAAGTGGTGATTCGTCATTATGGTCTAGTCTTCTAGAGCAGCTATTCTCAAACGCTGGTCCGGCGGACCACCAGTGATAATTACATATCTTTACATTTAAATATTATTGTAAGTAAATGATAATAAAAATGTTACAATTAACTTATGTAGTAGTTCTTTAATACCGAGTAAAATTTTGTTGTTCAAAAAATATCACTGGTCCGCGAATTTTTTTTACAGATTTTACTGGTGCGCGGGCCAAAAAAGGTTGAGAAACGCTGGTCTAGAGGGGTTGGGGGCCAAGCAAAAATAATGTTTATTTTTTCATAATTATTTGTTTAAAAATGATAGTGACTAGGTAAGAGAGCTAAATATAATCCTAAAATATCCTGAACATAGTTTGAAATTGAGATTCATTCCTTAAGGTTTTTGCTGCTAGCCAATATATTTCTATTCATGCTGGCGCCGGGGTCCGCCATTTAAATACGGTGTTGGGGGAGCCAGTCTGTGTTTCCCCTCCGGGAAAGTTTCTCTAGCAGACTTTACGCCCATGCCTCTTTACTAATTCTTTAACCGAAGAATTTTATCAAAACAATGGGCCATTTTCTCTCTCCTAAAGTAATATATAATAAACCGTTTAATTCACAGCGTACCAATATTTTGTTGAGTGGTCAAGTGATTTAAAAATAAACTAGTAGATCAATTACTAAAAAATTTTTTATTATCTAGAAATTTCCAACTAATATAAACCGTTTATTCCCAACGTTACCAATATATTGTTGCATGGTCAAGTAATTTTAAAATAAACAAAATAGATCAATTAGTAAAAAAATTATTTATTATCTAGAAATTTCAAACTAATGAAAATAATATAATATAGTAATCAGAAAGAAAATAGCTATAAAATTGATATAAAAAATAAATTTAAAAAAAGATTAATAATATTATTATCGTGGGGATTTTTGCTCCCATGTCCCTTCACAAATCGCACTTCGCTATTTACGCCCGTGTTTTCACTTTTTACATCATAAATCTTACATGCGGACAAAAATAACGAGCCTCCACTAAATATACTTATAAATCATCTTTACCTGTATTTATTCAATAAATGTGCTGGATAAGTAAATTTTAAAAGTAATTCCATTATATTCACATGACCATTTATACAGCAGGCATGAATAGGCAACCATTTTTCAACAGTTGGCTGTTGAATTAACTCAGGAAAACGCTGAGAAAACAAAATTATATTAATTCAAAGATATTTAAAATTTTAAAATTCAATGTAAAATATTTTGTTATAATTATTAATTTACCTTTAAAAGAAGCTGTACAATATCTTTTCGTCCATGATAGCAAGCAATATAAAGTGGGGAATATTTTGTCACAGGATGGACACGTCCATCGGCCCCATGATCAAGTAGGGTTTTAACAACATCTGGTCGACCAACTTCACAGGCAATAAAAGATTTTAAAAATAGTAAACAATTATTCTAATTTTCTTTCCTAGTAAAACAAATTTATAAAGTTATAGTCTTTTGAATTATTTAAGTTTAAAATCAATTTGAAGGCAAAAATCAGATTTTGGTCTAAGGTTAAGAGAGGACGAGGGACAACCGCCCGGAAATCAGGCTCCTGAGGGGTCGGACCCTTCTGACATATAATACACACATAAATATCTACCAAGATCTAAGATTTAAATAGGCCTTTATTTGTTGGTTTTTAAATTCAAAAAATAAGGGGAGAGGTTTGAAAAAATGTCATCTATTTTTCCTATAATAAAAATTATAAAAACTCTAAAACACTAACAAATATTATATTTTATAATTAATTTATTAAATCAAATATAATATTTGTAAATACACATAAGCATACAAATTACATCGCTTTTGGGATCCACAAGTAAAACAAACAAAAAATCGTGATAATAAGCTCAGATACTCTAAAACAGGGATTCTCAAAGTTTTAGAATATCTCTCGAAGAAATCATTTAAAATTGGAATACTAGTAGGTGAATATTTTGTAATCAAATTTTGTGCATACAAGAATTTGCTTTTATAGTCAGAGTAAACATATTTTGTAGCCTCCACTTTATGACTTGGTCATCGTGCATATAGAAATAGATGTGAACTAATTATTTATTTATTTTGTTATATCTCTGTGTAAACTACCACTAGTGGCACATGTAGCACAGATTGAGAATTCCTGCTTTAAAATAAATTAACTCTGTATACAAAACATAATGATATAAATACCTACTAACAATAAATGCCAAGTAGTTAGCTCATGTGGTCTTTACTAAGATGAATTTGACGCCAAATTTTAATTAGAAATTAGAGAAAAAGTGAAAACTTTTTCAAATCTCGGTACGCCCTCCGTCAATTTTGATGATTAGGCAATTTTTTGTCAGCAAATGATTTGAGCTAGAAATTTGGAATTTGTAAAAACAAGCGACTTATTGGAAATACAATCATTTTGACATTAAAACGAACTTTCTATGACCGTTTTTAAGTTTTAGTGGGTATTGGAATTTAAACTGGTAAAAAATAAAAAATCATGTATAAAAATTATTTTTCTCCGTGTTTCTGACATTTCTAAACACGAATAAGGAAATAAAAAAAATGAAAATATTTGAATGAATCCTTGTATTAAGGCCGCTGAACAGCGCCTGGTTAATGGTTAGGTATGCATTCAAATAGGACGCTTTGTATAGCGTGTTGCGTCGCCAGGCGCTGAATATCTCGTATTAAAAAAATCTTTCACATCACAAGAATTTTAATCTTTACGTTTCATTATTAAATTATTTTTTTCCAATTAATTTATATCATGTAGAGAAAAAACTTATGTGATTGAGAGAGATTAGATTAGGAAAAAAATATTCCATAGTTTTTGGCAAGTCTAGGCTCTAATCACTCAACAAGACGATAATCAAACGGACAGATATTGTATGAAAATATCTCCTAAATTTCAATATTCAGTATATTCTATTCCCTTTTTTTTTTTTTTTTTTTAATGATATTGATGAGAGAAGGAGATACACCAGAAGGTGGATCCCCTAAAGGCTTGTATGAGCTGGCCCCTCAATCGTGAAAAGAACAGAGTAGAAGGAAAAGAAGCCGGGATCACGAGCCAATCTCAGAAACTTAGATACAATTCAATATCCAATTTACTAAGGTTTTAGGGGCTTCGAGCAGTGGTAAATTCTCCGCGCGATAAATTCGGTTAAATTTATCTCCCACTTAATTTTTATTACCAGACCCTATAGTTACAGAAAAAATGTCTGGGTATAGCCGGGAATCGAACCCGAGACCTCCGGGTTGCCAGTCAGTTACTCTGACCATTACACCACGGGGGCGGACAGTTAAAATTTGAATAAATAAATATCACAAATTATTTCGTTATATTATAAAATTATCAATTCATTATTTGTCATAAATTAAAAGATAATTTTTTTTAATGAAATTTATAAAAAAAATATATACTTTATAAATGAGATTTTGTTTAATCTTTCAATTGATTTTTAAATGCATAGGGTAAGGCAACCTTTGCATCACGGTTCAGCCGGTCCAGATCTTTATCAAAGAACATAGTATAATATAACAGTTAACATTTCATTCCAAGACTTTAATAATTTTTCAAAATAACTGAATATATATATATGTATATATATTATACGGAAATGTTAGTTTGGGAGACTTGATTACACTTCGCTGCTTTTTTTAAGGACAAAGTCTTAATTGATTACTAATTTCAAGTACTGAAGGCCTAGCGGAAACAGATTTGATACTTGGAATTCAGGTCGCTCATTATTATTGAAAAGTTTATAAACGTTTCACTCTTACTGAAGTTTCAAATAAATTTCAGGGATAATACATAAAATGTACTTATAGAGGTAGAACCAGATCAAATGTGCCCTTGACACTCCACTTCGATAAACGTATCACTGGAGTAGTAAGATTAAAACAATCAGTAATTTCTTAACGGCTGATTAGTGTGCCGTGGGTTATTAATAATTTTGACAATTTTATTTAACTCATATACTTACATAAATAATAAAGTATTCGAGCCACCGGGTGCCATATTGACGACAAGTTCCGCTTCAGCAGGGCTAGATGCATTTGGTGGCTCGAGTAAATTTTTCACCTGTGTGGCTTCTCCTGAAGCACAAGCTTCCCTGAGTGTTGCATGCCATTTCTGATGAGCCTCTTCTTTTGCATCTACAATTTTAGCAATATATTAACATGATTCGAAAGTTAAATAAAAATAAAAGTACACTTTAAAGCGTTAAGAAAGTGTAACCAATCATTTTAATGTAAAATACAAAAGAAATAAAGGAAAGTAATTTTGATATTTTGAATAATATTCTAGATAGAGAAATATTAATTTTAATATTATGGAATAAATTAGATTGATTTAAAATTGAAAAGATTATTTCTTGTCGAGAGTAGAAGTGTTGTTGATTCTTAAGGAGAAATCCATAAGTTTGCCCCCTGTTTGATGCAAATAAACATATACATGGAAAAGAAAAAATTATTTTTATTGACTGTTTTATAATTTTAAAAAAATACAATTATTTTTTCTCCTATAATATAAATTTGTATATATAATTTATTTATTAAAGACTATAGGTTCGCCTACAACTAAATCAGGTATAGTCACTTGCATAAAGGTATATGGAAAAGAAAAGAAAATTATTGAATGTTATACATATAATTAAAATAAATACAAATCTTTTATAAAAACAATCCTTAAAAATTTAATCAATCTCCCGAAACGTTTGGGTTTGATTAAACGCTTAGATATTGTTTTTATAAAAGATTTGTATTTATTTTAAAGGTATATGTTTATTAGCATCAAGCAGAGGCCAACTTTATTTATTTCTCCTTAAGATTTTAATTAATTTAAATGATTAAATTGATTTTGTTTTGCCGAGAGTAGCATAGTTGTTTATTCATAAAGAGGAACCAAAGAGGTTGTCTGCTTAATGCAAATAAACGTTTTTTTTTTTTGTTTTTATTTTATGAGGTTAGCTTGCGATAACAACAAAACGAATTTCTCTATATCAAATCGGATAAATGAACCTATGAGAAATAACAGATAAAATGTTTCTAATGAAAAGACTTATGATGAAGGTCTAACCTTTGAAAATATAGTCTCTAACAAATAATATATATATTTATATTCGTTATAAATATACATATATGTATATGTTTATTTGCACCAAGCAAAGGGCAATTTTTTGATTTCTCTTTATGAAAAAAATATATGATTACAGAAAGAAAATAAATTTCTCTGTTTGGAATGATTTATAACAATATGCAATTTTGAGGCCTGTATCAAAAGTCTTGAAGTTTTTAGAAATCTTAATATCTTAAGAATATATCAATTTCTTTTGAAAAAAAAGATTTAAAAAATAATACCAATTTATAAAAATAATTGTATTTATTATGTTCTTTCATTATGTATTTTAATATAGAAACTTAAATAATAATTGTTTAATTGGATGAATGTTTTGTTTAGACTACGCACGGGAAAATTTGTTAAAGCTTGAAAAAATGTGAAATGTTTTTCAACATTGTTTTCATTTCTATATTTGCCTATTTTGATTAATGAATAAGTATTTTGTATTAATAATAATAAGAATTTAATATATATAAATAAAAATTTAAATACAATTCGTTTATTAATATTTGATATAGATCCTAATTACAAATTCTTATGTCGTATATAATCTAACTGTAAGTCAATATAAAAAACGAATTATGAATAATAATACATGTTTTTTATTTTATACTTAGGCTAACTTATGCATTAATATGTTAAACAATAAAGAAAGAAAGAACGATTGGAAAAACCATTATTTCTTATTATTTAATATGAAAAGGAATCTTTTATATTGGTTATATTATTTTGTATTAACTACGATATTTGTTCGAGTAAAGAGAAATAATGAGCAATTTAAGTTGTTTTTTTCTGGAAAATAAATTTTAGGAATTAAAAATTTTATACAACTATCCTTATCTATCAAGAGTTGGGAAAAATTAAAGTGCAACCCTTAGAAAATTGAACCTTTCTTTAATTATAATTGAATTCTTTCTTTTTAAATTAAATTTTTAGTAATAAAATATTATCTCGATGATAAGTTATAATTTATTTTTTTCTTTTAAATACAAGAGTGGAATTGAGAAAACTAAATGTTCAATAAAAACATTAGTTTTATTTATTGAGAACGTCTTTTTGAAATAAAGTCTTAAGTGAAAAATTAGTAGATTTTCAGCAAATTCATTATTTATTTTAAAACAATAAGAGACTTGTTTACTAGAAATCAGAATGTTAACGAAAATCTTTAAAAAATGAAATAAACTTAAGTATATTGGCAACGGATTAAGGAAGAAGTGAATAAAGCGATCGACTTTTAAAAGCTTAATCTCGGAATTGAATCCCGCTCCAGTTAACAAATTTTCACCTTTAAAAAAAAAATTCAAGAAGGCGACTCATCAAATATAGAAGGAGGCAATGGGAAACCACTCCTGAAATACAATTTTACCAGAAAAATTACAATAGAAAGGGTTCTCTACATTGTAATCGACAGAGCTTGAAAATAAGTCGTAACATGAAGAAAAATGGTAAGTGATATAGGGTTTAAACTTTTTGTAATTCTGTTGTGTTGATTAATTGGTTATTGTTTATTTAGAGTTTTGTATTTTATTCTGTATATATTCTGTTAATTTTTAGAAAAAGCGAAACTTATTTTATTTTTTACTTTTGATCTGTAAAAAACATTCTACTATTATGAAATAGATCGAGAGATTGGCACGGAAAGTTTTTTTTTTTTAATTTATTATTATTAGCATCGGCAAAAGGAATATTTTAAATATTTAAAAGTTTAACGATAATTATTTTTAATCATTTAATTTAATTTTTTAGGAATATTTCACGATTTGGGTTAAGAAAATTAGATATATTTTATTTTTAATAAATAATTTATTTTTTCAAATTGCAGAATACAAAATTAATTTAATTTAAAAATATATCTAAATATAGATTTATGATTTCTTAAATAAATTATATAATAATTAAATAACTCCAAATCATATAGAAAATTAGACTATTAAATTAAAAAAAGAATAAATTTTTGGAAGACTAAATAAAAATTTTGATTTTTATAAACTATCTATGATAAATTAATAAGTAACATTTTATTTTTTAGGAGAATTGGACTATTTTAAGACAAAAATAAATAAATGAATGAAAGTTAAATTAATGAACCTGGCTCAAAGAATTCCTCAACAAAGTAGCTGGAAGCCTCAAGGGCGATTTCTGTGGGGTGATGATCATCCGAATCATTATTAGATTTCTGCTTCGATCGTTTCATCAGCTTTTTAAAAGACATATTTTAAGACACTCTAGACAATTGAATACAATAAGAACTGGACACATTCTGCAATATCCTTTAAACAAGATTTTCTCTATTGGAGTATAGAAAAATTATATTAGCTCAAGTCATGACACGTATATCATCAAGCGTTTTGTTTCTTTATTGTGTTCATTTCACTTGAAAGAGTAGAGGAGAAGTAATTTAATAAGAACCGGTATGGCCACTAATTTCCATTTCGCTGCACATGAAGTGTATTAATAATAGCATGAAATGTGAGAACTTAATAATATACATTCAGCTTAATTAGATTTGAACAGATTTCCACATTTAAATAGAGAGTATTCGTATTTTTAATAGGTTCGATATTGACGAGGTGAATAGCTGTCTTAAAATCGATCCGGCTCAGCGCTGCTATTAACAAAACTAAAAACATCGGCTACAGCCACTCTAAATATTTTTATTTCGTTTTTAATATACAAATTTATGTTTTTTTGAATTTAAAATTTTTGTCATTGAAATATATAAAATTCTAGTTTGATTTTGGAAAGAATAAAAGGTATAAAGATCATAATTTGAGGTGATTTAATATGAGGGTGCATATGGCGGCGCTAAGGGTGTCAGATTTTGACATATTTATAATAAGCCAGCTTCTGCAATGCTTTTGGGGTAGTGTTGGGTTTCTAGAAAGAAAGGGCACAATTCTGCCTCTATTATCTAACCAATTAAAATAAAAATAGGAATTGCTTATTTTATTTTTTTTACAAAATAATTATCAAAATAGTTTTTGAGGCTTTGGTGGTCTTTTTTAAGTTGGTTGGATCTCCCGTGGTTAAATTAAAGAATTTTACTTAAAATTTTTTAGTTTTTAGTTTATTCTCAACGCTTCGGTTTCAATTTCTGAAGCGATTTTCAAGTGAAAATAAATATAGTTTGAGTTAATTTATCTATTAGTCCTTGAAAATTTTTCAGAATTAGAAGCCAAAAAAAATTAGAAAATTTAAACCTATTTTCTAATTTCACCATGGGTGGCCCAACCTGAAATAATTTTCCCGTTAATTATCATAAATATATTTAAACATTGAGTAACATTTCATTTCTCAAGATAATTCAATTATTTTAACAATATATCAACAAATAAATGAAACAAGTTTATTTTAAGCCACTCATCAAATGCAAGAAATAATAAGCTAAGATAGGAAAACGACTGTAATTATTCTTTTGATTTATTACAGCCGGCCTAATCCCAATATATTTCATGGGAACGGGATTAATTTTAAATATCAACCTTCAGCTCGATGGAGTCAAATTGATTTTTCCCACAAATAAATTACTCGAAATTAAAGAGTTAGAAGAAAGGGGAACCTATTAATAAATTATTTTCATAGATTTTTTCTTTTCATTTAAAAATAATAATGAATGTTAAGATTTATACTTCCCAACAAAAGGAACTAATTGTAGATCTCTCTCATGGGTTGCCAGACTCGCGTTGCATTATTGAGGACTACTCTAGTCTCTAATATTTTATTCCAAATTTAATAACTTAAATAACTTCCTCACCGCGCCTAATTATTTATTTATTTATTTTCGTATAATTTGTATGTATTTTGTTTTTAAATAAATGAGTGATGTTAAGTGAGATTTTAATACCAATGATTTTCTATTATTTTAATTTAAAAATGATAAAAAATCTAAAGTTACTTAATAATATTAATAAAGTAAAATTACTTACCAGCAGTCTCTTTTAAAAGATACATGCATTCAGCATGATCACATTTGTCAGCAAGATCTAAAGGTGTTAATCCATTACAATCGCGCGCAACTAAATCAGCCCCATGAGAAAGTAGAAGTCGAACATTACCAAGAAAGCCATGTTCGGAGCTCACATGTAATGGGGTCTGAAATAAAAATAATAATTATTTAATGTGATTAAAAAAATAAATAAATACATTTTCTAAAATAAATGGATTCATACCCTATTCTCCCCTCGAGGTCCACAGGAAATATTCGCATCAGCTGAGAAATTATAAAATATAATAGTTATTTATTTATAGAAATCTTATATCTTAATATTAGAATAATTTCTGATCTAGTTAATAAGTTTTTTAATATTATTTAAGGGGATTCTTTCGCGACAATCCACACAAAAAGTTTTAGCCTCATAACCACTCTATAAATATGAACGGAACTAAAATTTTAGGTTATGTTTTTTTAACGTGACTGTAGCACTCACACTATGAAATCTCTATATGGATACACACATACTTGCCGGATCGTTTCCAAGCCATTGCGCTTATATCTCCTCCACTAAAAATAATCGGCCAAATATGTTTTTTTTGTTTTTTATCAAAACTAAGTGGTAAATCATTTCAATTTTTTTTTAAGCTACTCCGAATATATTATTCTAACAAATATTAGTTTTTCATCAAGATGCTGAAAGTCCTTCAATGAAAAAAAATAAAATAATGATCATGTCCTCACCCTTTCCTTATCTACCCTGTGTAAAAAATATCATTTTTAATTGCAATTATTTCATGTTTGGGGTGGTAAATCGTCTTCAAATTTTAACAGTATGTGTATAATACTTTTAATTACTTATATTCCAAGATACTCATTAATTTGGAAATTCTGTATTCAAACTTGAAGAGAATATTTTACTAATAAACAAACTATATCTTTATTTAGTTATTATACTTAAGATATGTTGAAATTACCTCCTGCATGCAATAAAACAGCTAAGCATCTAGATTCATCAGTACAAGCAGCTGCGTGAAGGGGAGTCCTTCCCCAGGAGTCTTGACTATTAATGTGAGCAATCTGCTCACCTCGAAGAAGATCTTCGAGCAATTCGGCATTGTCCCATAAAGCTGCCTAGGATAAATAAATTTGTATTGTAATTATTAATTAAAGTAATTTAGGAATTTAAATAAATCAAATATTATAGGTATTTTTTTTATAATCAAAAGAGAAGAGAAAATTCATCATGGACACTTGGTCCGAAGAGTTCTTCCTCTTCTACCAGCTAACCCAGTGGTTCCCAACCTTTTGTGGCCCATCTCCCCTTATTTCTGGAGGTTGACTAACACCTATCGCCCCCTTTTCATTTTCATTGTATGCCTAATTTTAATTTGAAGTAAAGTGTAAATAATAAAGCAGTTTTATTATTTTAAACAATTTTATTACCGTATATAAAAACAACCAAAGCAGTTTTATCGGGTCACTCTTAAATAAAATAGAAAAACAATTCAAATGTACATTTTTTACAGATTTTTTTTAAGAACAAAGAAGTGAAATAATTAACTAAGATCATTGACGGACATTTAAAAAAAACAGGAGTACATGTTTTCATTTTTAAATTGAAATCCGGAAAAATTAAGTTAAAATTTGAAAAAATAATTGAAGTTTGAAAACTGCTTTGTTATCAATCACGGCAACTTCTACTCTACAGTACTATTTTAATTTTTCCCCCTTTGAATACTCATCGCCCCCAGTTATTTATTGCCTCCCTGATAACCCAAATCGCCCACTTGGGGGGCGATCGCCCCCAGGTTGGGAACCACTGAGCTAACCCTTCTCTCCCCTTCTTCTTCCATTGGTTCCGTCTGCATAAGGTCCAGATACTCCTTAGCCTAATTGAAGAGTGGAAGTATCAAAGGTGCTAAGTGCCTAAATTATCAAATAGAGATACTTTGAAAAAACTTTATTATATCTTTGTTAGTGAAAATACAGCGGATTGTTAACATTATATTGTGGTTTATGCTAGTCGTTAAATGTGGACCTGACACTTCGCGCATTTCATCAGACATTGGCGATGACACATAAATCGTTTTAATGTACAAAAGCGAGTTTCAAAAAAAATGGCACTTAGCACCTTTGATATTTCCACTCTTCAATTTTGTATTCATTTATTATAGTTTGTCTGATTACTATTTTTTGTTAAGGGAGAATGGTGTAGGTTCTTGGTAAAACAGATTAAATGAAGTAAAGAAAATTTTTTGAAATTTTTTTAAAATATAAAATACTAGGTAGGTTTCACATAAATAAAAGATCAGATGCTTGTTTAGCACGACTCAATATATATTTCAGGGTGTAAGCCCATCTTCAGGAGTTCACAAATGACACTAAGGGCCGGTTGTATGTCGGTTGGTAAACTCTTTTTAAACGTTGACAAAGGGTAAAACCTAAAAATTCACCTTGTGCCGGGTGGGATGGCCAATCAGATGAAAGTGCCTGTCATCTGATTGGCCATCCCACCCGGCACAAGGTGAATTTTAAGGTTTTGCCCTTTGCCAACGTTTAAAAAGAGATTACCAACCGACATACAACTGGCCCTAAGTAAAGAAAAATTTTACACCCCGAAATATATATTGAGTCGTGCTAAACAAGCATCTGATCTTTTATTTATGTGAAACCTACCTAGTATTTTATATTTAAAAAAAATTTAAAAAATTTTTCTTTACTTTACTGATTACTATTGTTGAATGCCTTTTCTAAACTAGATAATATATCCTTGAACAAGATTGAATTATTAGGAATTTATTTTTGATCAACTATCGATATTAACAAAAAAGAAAATAATAAATAATTCAAGTTTTCAATAAAATTGTTTTTTTAAAGCTTTTTTTTATTTATTTGATCGGTTAAAAAAAGAAAATGAACAAAAAAAATCCAGAAATAAAGCTTTATTAAAGAAATTTGAAATTTTTGTGGGTAAAATAATATATCATGATTTATAAAAAATCGTATCTTCGAAAATTTATTTTATTTCTTTGGAAATCACAAAATGATAAGAGTCACAAAGGGTGCCAATTTATATATTCAATATATATGATTACTTTTTATATACTTCTTGGGTTCATGTAACTAACAATTAAATTTTATGTAATAATACGTGATATTGTTTATTATTTAGGGCCATTGAAAGGAATCTTCCAGAGATTTCTTTTGAATCGATAACTATTTGTTATGGTAGATTGTCCACTAAAGACCCGATTCATGGTGCCAAATAAAAGTGATTGTTACTGTGTCTCATAGGAATGATAGTACCATCACACTTGACAAGATAGTAGAAAGTAGTGTTCCGGTCATGACATTAACTATCACGATGTGTCGCCGTGTATACCACACAATATTCTGTAATGCTCTTATTATTCTACACTGGTTACAAACTTAAAAATCAAATAAATCGATTATTTTAGTATTTATGTTCTATTATAAACTATATGTAAAATTGATAGTAAAGATATATTTACCTCCCTTGATCAAGATTTCTGTGATTATGGCAAAATACAAGAGGTGATTATAATAACAGAATTAAAAGAGATGCTGAAGAGAAGATGATTACACCCTTGACTTGCCTATCTACTAGAATCCTAAAATGAAAATACTTTGTATCAGGGGTATATACAAATAACAAGGACGTGTATGTACGTCTATATACCTAAACTACTCTTTTTTTATAATTTCGACAACCAAGCGGTGTCTATAGCTGACTGTTGTCACACATGTGTGTAAAAGGGATTCTGCCTGCACTCATTAAGAACGAAAAAAATGAAAACAATTATTTTCTCTAAAATTGACGGGAACAGGCAGAGGCCCAAGAGACTAGATGACAAAATAATAGCTTTTGATAAGACTAGTAAGCTACATTTAGAATGTGATTGTTCACCCTTTTATAAAATTACTATCATAGCAAATTTTATAAATAAAATCATCAATTCACCTAAAACGCAAGTATGAACTAGGCAATCACTCAAAATAATTTCGTAATTAAATTATAAACAAATTAGAACAAATTCTTTATTTCTATGACTTCTAAAAGACTGGAATTGTCACTTTGCTTGCATCTTTTTTATTCCTACACTATTGAATTCTGAATAAGACATTTTCTGGGTGGAAGAGTTTAACCTTTGAAGTAGCCAAGATATATTTAATATTTTTATATTTAAACTTAAAGCCAATTATTCAGGACTTTTTTATAGAGACAATACTTGTTTTCTTTCTCATGAGTTTCTGGTAATTTGTTAGATTCAATTTTATGAGATTCTTTAAATTCGTTTTATTATTTAATTAAAAAATATCTAAAAACAAGTAGAAGAGTATATAAATATTTATTTTTATATAATGGTAATGATCAATTAAATAAAATTTAGAGGAGAAATACGATTAGTGAAATGGAAAAATCAGATTAAAGTTACAATATATTTCATTTAAATTATTAATAAAAAAATAATAATTCTATATAATAATTATTATATATTGAAATAGTTAATATTTACTTGATGTAGAAGTCTACCAGGAAAATCTTCCTCTTCAGGTGTCACATTTTCCATTTTAAAATATGCCTAAATTAGTTCATTATTTTATTTGGATTTGTTTTAAAATTCTTTAAAATATTACAATGAAAAAATCCATTTCTATTAAAATTTTAACAATGACAGCGCAAGATGATAGTGAAATTAGGTATAAATTGGAAGTGTCATTTTTTTTTTTAATTAAAATAAATATGAATGAAGATAGAGTCAAGCTAGAAAATATATAACAAGGAATGTGTAAATAATAATTTAATATTATAAAAATATGCACAATATTGATTTACGAAGGTCATTTGGTCACTACTTACAAAAGTACAAAAATACATAATGGAATATTGATTGACCTTTGTATTTATATTTCCTTTTGTATATCTCTCCCCTATGTAAAAATTTATTAGAGTGGGCGGGGGTAAGTAACGTAGGAAGGAAATACTGTATTTAGCGTAATAATTAAGGTCACCTGAATCCTCTTAACACTTTGGATGCGCCTAAACATCTATATTTTAAATTTTTTTTTGCATTGTTCACTCAGCTCAAGTTCGTTTATTGACGCTACTGAGAGGGGGGGGGGGGGCTTTTTCATATTGTGGTATATAAAGTATAAATTGATATATAAGAAAAAATAAAAATGTGCAACCCTAACAGCCCTTCCCAGTTCCCAGTCTAAATATTTGCCTAATTAGGCGTATACAATCGTTTGCGTTTTTCATGGAGACTAAAATTGAGTGGTCTTTCCGAATATTTCCCTAGATACCTCCTTAATACTGAATTAATTACAGGGATGCAAAAAAGAATATGGGTTTAGATGGCGTTGAAATATATCAAAACACGTCTAAAACGGGCACTTAATAACACTTTTTGCCAAATGTTTAATGATCATATGAAACAGGTGTTTTTCAATTCTACTCAAAAAGTTTTGACATATTGAAATAAATAAATTTATTAAATTTTAGGCCTTCTTTTCTTGTATAGATTAGACAATTAAAATTGGCAATATTTGAGACGTCAGAGAAATTGTGCACACCATAGAATTTAAGTTTTAGAATTCCAATACAACTCATTTAATTTGAACAACATATTAAATTGAAAGTTTTTGCCGAGAGTAGCAGAATTTTTATATATTGAAGGAGACAATAAAATCTTCTGCCGTAAATTTTATTTATTTATAACGAGATATAGTTGAGTGGCTTGCCCTCTCACCTAACCGTATTCACAGGAATTAACGAATGAAAGGTTTACATTTTTCATGAAAATGTAAACCTTTCATTCATAAATTAATTCCTGTGAATACATTGTAATATACTGATGAAGAGGGCAAAGCCCTCGAAACTATAGTCTCGTTATAAATAAATAAAAATTTATAATTCCAGCAGAAGACACACACTCTTTTTTTATTGTCTCCTTCAATGAACAACATATGATTACATATAATAAAATTTAAGGGAACTTTAAATTATAACTAAATTAAATGAGGGCGAAAGTATTTTTCAGTAGTACTTGTTTAATTTAAAAAATAGATATCAATAATATTTATTTTGATTGTATCATCAGATGAAAAATTAAGCACTTACTATACAATTGAGCCTCTTTTATCGTTATTTATTTTTGGATAATTTTTAATTTGACCAGCTTATGCCTATAC